>CM053792.1:597602408-597944908 GCA_028749045.1 Cupressus sempervirens
ACCTGAGTGATGGGAAATCTCTTTATAATTGTGTAGCTTGGCCTAACAATGGCCATGATGCAAACATTGGGCTCAGCTCTTGAGGAGTGTCATTATGGTCTCTCTCCAGGGCTGCCATATGATGAAGACTAGGTCATCGAGATGTGCCCTCTAGTGCTCAGTCTTCCCCATACCTATCTGGGTAAGCTAGCCCCTATATCTACAAATATACAGCTCCATGGGCTCCCGTGCATCCTCAAAAATGGGTCTAGTAACCAGCAAGTGCTCCCATGCGCAGATCTATAACACATAGATGACTGTGGCCATACTCTTCCACTCATGATAGACAATCTCATGCATCTCGTGAAACATATGGGCGAGCATGCATTGTCCCCACCCAAATCTCTCTGGAGTATCTAACATCCACTGCAGCCGCTCACCCCAACCACACTCTAATCCATGTTGTCCTCTATCAAGCACTAGAAAAAAATTGATGAAAATCACCAAAAATGAGGCCAACATGTGAGTAGGGCCATATGCATGGATGAGCTCTCCCATGTGATGACTCACCCTATAGCCAAGTCTCTCTGAAAGATAGTCCACAGTGCCTCTGTACCTGCTCTTAGCACTGTATCATACAAAACCCTCAACCCATGGAAGGGTATATGCAAAATATTGTAGATTTCCTCAGGGGTGATGGTCATCTCTCCTTATGGTAGGTGGAAGGTGTTTGTTTCTAAATGGAAATGCTCCAGCAGTACAGTCAATAGGCCGTGATTCACCAGCACTGATGAGATCCGACATAGATACGATAACCCCAATCTATTGATGTGCACCATGTTGGCATCATCTAAACTCTGTAATAGAGCTTTTTAGGGTAGATAGTGGGACCTGAATGAGATGTCATCAAAGAAAACCTACACACACGACCAATAACAACAGGCAAATGGTCAGTCGATGCTCAAAAATTCAATAAAACAACAAAATTTGAAGTTAATATGCTCAAAAGGACACCATTTTTTCGCTTGAGAAAGTGCATTCTCACGTGAGATTTCATGTCTTTGCAAAAGAAAACACATTCTCGCATGAGAAATGATGAGATAATAGTCGAGATGCACCCAAAATCCCACACATCTCATGTGAGAGGTGGGTATCTCCCCGACGAGATTCCTCACTGATGCATGTGAAGAAACACTGGGCTAGTGTATCTTCACACAAAGATAGATTGGGTATGTGCAAGGAATGAAACCCTTGCATGAGAACAGACAAACCTAAATTAAAAACATGCAAACAAGTTCAAAAACACATCGAAATGCATGGAAAATGAAAAATGAAGTGGGATTATCAATTACTTACAGGAGGTCCATAGTCTGCCAATCAACTATGTCATTGAGGGCACTCAATATGATGTGTTTGCACGAGAACTGTCATTCTCACCTCAATGCACTCTTCTTCACTAAAGACAAAATGCACAAATGATTTGAAAATGACCCTTTGGGCCCTTATATAGGTTTTGACCTAATTTTTCAAAGTACTCCAATTTGTGCGAAAATCACCCCTCTAGATAATTTAACTGCTTTGGATCCATTTTTGGGATCAAATTTGAAATCTAACACAATTATCTAGCTAAAAAATGCATTTTAAAATTTTGGGACTGACACAATCGAACGCTTGTGCAGTCCAATTTTACAAATACTTTGTGCATCTTGGAATCTTTTCAAATCACAATTTCTTTAAATTTTCAAAAATTATTCCAATTTTTAAAATTTATTTTGGAAAAAGTCAACTCAAGTCAACTATGGTCAAATATGGTCAACTTTTGGTCAAACTTGATCTTCTGGACCTTGAAATCATGATGAATTGACTCCAAATTTTCTTTTGATCATTCTGATCTCTTTTATATTCTGGTCAATCTTGAATTTCTTCTGTATCTCTCAATATACTACTTCACATCATATTTCTAGTGTGTCATCTTTCGATTTCACTCTTGAGGGGGCAGGATGATTACATCATTCAATCTAAATTTCAAATCGATCTAAATCTTCATCACTTGAGGCTTCTTGTTCCCATATTATGTCCTCATTACTAGGGGCATTTCATCACTTGGGGCATATTCTTCCCCCTTATTTGGCATCTTTTTCATTTGTCTGATCTTTTGATCAGCTGATTAACCTTATAACATTTCTAGTCAAATTTTGATGGATAGGTATCAAGATAAGCTAAACCTTGACTCCTAAGGATCAAGCCTCATTCTGGGGATGATTCTACGGCTCATGATTGGATCTTTTTACCTTTTATGCTTAGGTATCTAGGTGTTCTATCTAGATTCCTTAAGATCAAGCTCTATTCTAGAGATAGTCTTTAAAAGCTTGTCAATCCAGGTATCTAGGTGCTCTATCTGGATTCCTTAAGATTAAGCTCCATTCTGGAGATAGTCTTTAAAAGCTTGTCAATCTAGGTATCTAGGTGTTCTATCTAGATTCCTTAAGATTAAGCTCCATTTTGGAGATAGTATTTAAAAGTTTATTCAACTCAAGTATCTAGGTGTTCTATTTGGATCCCTTAAGATTAAGCTTTGTTCTAGAGATAATCTTTAAAAGCTTATCAATTGGTCTCTATGTCATTAATTTCAAAACTAATCCTATCAACTCTAGGTATCTAGGTGTTCTATCTGGATTCCTTAAGATTAAGCTCCATTCTGGAGATAATCTTTAAAAACCTATTAATTGGTTTTTGTGTCATCAAATTTGCAAAATTAATCTCATTTCTTGACCTGTGCATCATGCTTTCTAATTTTCTTTGAATTGAACGTGTTGCTGACACATTCATTCAAAGAGGGGCAAAATGTAATACTGCAAAATTGGCTCATTGCCATGACAACCAATTATAGTCTATTTTGATCAACCCTAAAGTCCTATTTTAATAGGCAATTCTTATTTTGATTTTTTCTACTTGATTTAATTGTCAAATGCTAGAAACCCTAATCTGCATTAATCATATTACTCATTTAATTCCTAAAGTATTGACTCTGGTTAGTTGCATTAAACCTGTTGATTAGATTTAATTTAAATGTAAAGTGCTTATACTTTAATTAAATCAAATTATCTCTTAAGGCTAATGTACTAAGGAATTAAATTTATTTAATTTAATAATATGGTTACTTTAATTAATTGAAATATGCATTTAATGAGGTCATATCTCACCTTATTAAATTAAATAATCTCTTCAAAATCTTCTCTTTAGTTCCAAAATGGAAACTCTAAGTGAACTATCTCTCGAATTGGAATTAATTTAGTTAACTTGTTCTCACACTCATGTAAAGCTTAGTCAACTACTCATCACACTTAGATCTGAAACAGTTAACTTCACCTACACAAGGAAGTTTCCATTTCAACTAAATCTTCTCTTTGATCTTAACCATTCATCCCAATGAATCATGACCATTGATGGATTTTGGGATTTCTATATAAGAGGCTTCTAATTCCTCATTATGGAGGTTGGAATTTGAATTGTATTGAATTGTTGTCAAAGTGATTACTCATTTAAGTTCTAGCTTTCATACTTGGCTTAGCATTTGATATCATTTTAGATTAAATATGCATCCATCTAGTTTAATTTCCTTTACTTTTTGTTAGAATGAATTGCATATCATCTAGATTATTTGCATAGGCATATACTTGCATAAAAATGCTTCATTCTTGAAAGGTATAGTTGCCTACTCCTCGATCTGAGAGCATATAGGCATAATCCTTCTAGTTAGAAGGCAATAGGTCACTTTGGTTAGGTGTCTGGTATAAATGAATCCATAGGTAATAATCATGTTGAAGTGTGTGTGAGGTTCAGAGGCCCACAATCTACACATACAGTCACAAAGTTGAAGCCAAAGAGATAGAAACACCCATGTCCATACCATATTGCTTGGGTACAAGATGACCACAAGGTCATCATCAATGAGCAATGCTTAGTGAAATTCAAGATTAGAGGCTACTAGGATGAGGTACTATGTGATATCATACCTATGGACACATGTCATATGTTTCTAGGTAGTTCATGACAGTTTGATAGGCATGCTGCACACAATGGGTGTGCAAATACTTACACTCTAACTAAGGATAGAGTGAAGCATAAGTTGAAGCCTTGAAGGAGAAAGAAGAAAAGGTGTATAGTGTTTTCAGAATATTTTTTGTTGATGGAAAAGAGTTTCTCAAAGGTATGAAGCATGAGCATATGTGTTTTTCTATAATTCTATAAGATAGTAAAGAAGAAGTAGAGGAGGTACTTGCAAAAGTTGCAGATATGTTGAGAGAGTTTTTTGATATTGTATCATATAATGTACTTGATGGATTGCCCCCAATGAGGGAGATTAGTCACTAGATAGATTTGATTCTAGGAGCCAGTTTTCCAAACAAGGCAATGCATAGAATGACACCAACAAAAAGTGAAGAGTTGAATAGATAAGTTCATGAGTTGTTGTAGAAGGGGTTGATTCAAGAGAGTTTGAGTCCATGTGTTGTACCAGCCATATTAGCACCAAAGAAGAATGGAGAATGGAGGATGTTCATATATTCTTGTGCTATCAACAAGATCACAATCAAGTACAGATTTACATTACCAAGGATGGATGATATTATAGACTATTTGAGTGGAGTTGAGTATTTCACAAAGATAAATGTGAAGAGTGGGTACCATCATATTCATATCAGAGAAGGTGGTTAGTGAAAGATTTCTTTCAAGATAAAAGAAGGTCTGTATGAGTGTTTGGTCATGCCTTTTTGGGCTAACTAATGCACTAAGAACTTTCATGTGGCTCATGAATGAGGTACTGAAGGAGTTTTTGGGTAAGTTTTTCATTTTTTACCTAGATGATATTTTGATCTTTAATAAGACATTGGAGGAGCATTTGATCCATGTTTGCAAGGTGTTTGATAAGTTGAGGAAAGAAGATTTGTTGATAAACTTGAAGAAGTGCAATTTTATAAAGGAGTTGGTGTACCTAGGATTTTTAGTCTTAACAAAAGGTCTAAAAATGGATCTAGATAAAGTGAAGGCTATCCTTGAAGGGCCTACTCCAAAGAGTGCGATAGAGGTAAGATCTTTTCATGGACTAGGTAGTTTTTACATAAAGTTCATAAGAGGTTTTAGTAGTATTTGTGGACCCTTGATTGAAACAATGAGAAGGGTGTTGGTGAAAAAATTTGTCTTTTAAATTAAAGAAAGAGAATGAGAGATTCTATGCCCAAGTTCATAAGAAAAATACAATTTCCCAATAGCTGAGGAATTTTCACATTCACAATTCCTCTCTGAATCTTAGTAAGGTTCAACTCCCTTATTGGATTTTCAATCAAAACCACTTTTCAAAAGAAGATTAATTTTAATCCAAAAGTAATAAGGCTTCCCATCTATTCTTAGGTAGGGGGAACAATCTAATTAATAATAGTATGATAAAAGTAAATGCACAAAGGAGAGAACACAAAGTTTCTCTATCAATCACATTCCAAAAAATAAACAAACTTTGAAAGATAATCACCACAAGGAAAGAAATATCTAGCACATAAAGAATCATTCAATAATTCAATACTGATTCAATACTAAATTAATAATGAGCTAATTCAAAGTGTACATCTTTGAACATTCAACCATTTCCTTTCAAAAAGAACAATACTATTCATATATGATACTAGAAAAACTTAGAAAATTTTCATTAACATAAAGCTTTAAGTAAATTAGTCATAGCATGATATCCATCAAAAACTGCCAACCCTTAGCAATACTGAGTTTTAAACTTAAATAAAAAGCTATCTTAGAATCTCCCTAAAAACTCAATTCTCAGATAGTTAGAAGTAGTTATGAAAACCAACATTAAAATAGGGTACGCAAACCCAGAGTTTAACTGATAAAAACCATAACTAAATTTTTTTTCAAGCAATTTAATAGAAAACATAAAATAACCATTGATTGGTCAAGCAGTTTCCTCCTCATCATCATCTTCAACATCTTCGACATCACCTTGCCCACACATTAGCTTCCACATCTTAAATGTATTCATGAATTTAGTCATGGCAATCATGTTCAGATTCTTCATGCTTTGAAGGCAATTTTTTTAGATGTCTTTGTCTAGCTTCATTTTATTCATAGTGTCTAGGTAACTTGATAGTCTCAAGGTACATTTTCCTAACATCACTTCACTCTTGGCCACTTTGGAGAAGTCAAACAATGTGAGATCAACTTTGTCTTTTATAGACTTCATATGTTCTTCATGTTGCTTGACCATTGTCTCTACATCAAAGCCTCCTTCTTTAAGGGGATTAGGCAAAGGTGAACTGGTGGATTGAAAATTTTTGTATACCTACTCTAGTAATGCCTTGAAATCCCTTTCACATGATTGCATTCTTGAAATATTAGAAGTGTAGTTGGACACTCTCCAAGTAATATTTTTCCTTAAAACCTAAATTAGACCTACATCTACTAATTGAGACACCATGGTTGATAGTTTTTCAACTTTTGTTTTCCATGTCTCAGATTGAACATGTGATTCATCAAGAGCAATCCCTACTTGGGAAACAATCTCATGCAAATTTTGCATGAGTTTGGCAACTTGAATTGTTACTAGGTTGATCCAACTAGATACTATGAACATCATTAGCTACTTATTTTTAGGGGCACTAGAATCAAAGGTAGTTTGTGACTGATTCCTAGGAACTGAGTATTCCTTTAATGAATTTATGTATTTAGCCATTGCATTATTTTTACCTTTCAGCCTTTTCTTCTCAATTCCATCTTTTTGTGATTGTAGCACAATTTTTTTGTGGATACCTCTACCCAGTACTCCTTTGTGTCATGGCTCATTGCCCCTAGATCTATGTGTGTAACTTCAAAGTTTCTCAAGTCCAATTGGTCAACCCCCTCTTTATGGTTATAAGTGGCTACTTCGACAATGCTCCTCCCAATTGCACTATCAAAAGTTATCCTAGTAGTGATTTTGGTTTTTTTGGCTTTGGGAGCCTTATTAGTATATTTAATTACAATATCATCAATAAAGAAAGAAACTAGAACTAGAATCCTTTTCCTATTCACCGACGCCACAAGCTAGTTAGGATTGATTGCATCTCATTATGACCCAATCGCCCCTTCCGAAGTAGCTATAGTTTATACCCTTGGAAGAGATGAACCTACAACCATTTGAATTTTCTAGCTATTATCTATGCGTTCTCCACCTTGGTCTTTATCTTGTTCACTATCAACTTGAATAACCTGGTGAGGGCTTGCTCTAGTTGGCATTTTAGTCTTCCTATTGGAATGAGTTTTCTACACAAGGAGAAGATTCTGAACCCTTTTCTCAAAAATTCTTGACAACCTTCTGCTACCTACAATGTGGAGACCAATATTAAAAACAAAATCAACCTTGACATTAGCACAGGTGCCCTTTTTCAATTTCAACCAAGACTTTATCTTTTTAAACAAATTAGTTTTTTTTTTCAAGAATATCATCTTCCTCTTTAGAATCCCAATCTATGGGAATGTTTATAGGTTCAATTTCCTATGAAGTTGGAATGTCGGTCCCATCCTCCTCTATGTCTATAATATCTATTCCTAGTTTCAATTGAAAAAAGGATAATTTGGGAAATAGTAAACTTGGAGAACCCTCTTCTCTTCATTTCTAATTCATCTGCACAATCTCCCTAGAAATCTTCCACAATGGGAACATGTGTAATTTTCACTTGAGTGTCAAACAAGCTATGGATGATTCCTTTGTTGTCAAATTTTGGCCTAGCTTGATAAGTACCAAAACCAAACTTAACAAGATCAAAGCTTATACATTTGGCATTTTCCATGCTTCCACATATTAGCCTACCTAGTTTAAGTAGGAAAATGATATCACAAGCTTCTTCATCTGAGAATTTATTTATCATAGAGATAAATTGGCATGCTAATTTTGCCAAGATGAAACAATCAAAGGAAAACCTAGGAAGATGGATAGGTTCTTCATCAAAACCTCCTACTCTCAAATAAGTGAACCTTGGGAAATGAATATGTAGGTTACTAAAACATTGGACAAGTCTTTGAGACTCATGTGACAATTTGTGTTGCAAAGAATGTTTCATCTCAAAACATAATTTCCTAGAGAAAAAATCATGAACCCTTCTAAAATCATCTAGGACTTTATCCTTATGTAACAAAGGACAATAATTGTATATGGTGATATCTTCAATGTAGGGTTTGTGTGGCAAAGGTTTCAAATCTTGAGTGGTAGATAACATGTACATTAAGTAAGATGACATGAAGAAATATTTCTTCTAATTTAGGGCACCTTTCAACTATTCTTTGAGAGAACTGGCAATTAATTCCACCCAATATAGAAATTGTGAACCTACTAACACAATTTAAATATAGAAGTACATCCAATTTTCAAAAATAGAGACATCAGGGGAACCACAAATTCTGTGTAAAATAACCATTATGTCTTGAACTTGAGCAGTCATCAGGCTTTTCTTCAAAATCTTAAGTAACCTCAAACCACCCTTATAGAAAGCTTATGTCCAACTTTTTGCTATGACATTCTTATATTCACTTTCCTTTTTAGAGAATATAGTTGCAGACAAGGTCAAGGTAAGATAAGCAAATTGCTGCTCTTCTAGGTGAAACAAGCTAGACATGATCTCTCTATTGACATCCAACAAAATACTTCCATCTTTCTTCAATATATGGCCCCTAGATGCATTGTACATATGTATGCACTCCTGAATTAACTTTAGGTAAGGATAAGATGGAGGGAAAGTGGAAGCCATGAGCAAGTTTGTGTCTAACACTTTAGTAGAAAAAGGTTGGGCTAGTCTTTCACACAAACTTTCTAAAACCCCTCCCAAATCAACCACTAACAAGTTTGTATCAGCTATAATGATAGACCTACATTATAGACTATGAGTGTTTCCAAATATATGTAATGTAGACTTCATGATTTTAAGAGCTCTATTTTAAATGCAAAAGCAACGAAACAACCACAAATATGATTCACCCCATGAGAAAGAGGAAGAAATAACTAGAAGATGGAAGGAATACCTAGAAGACAATGACCATTTCAACTAAAGAAGGTTGATTTTCTCCATATCTCTCCTGTGACTGCTTGTTTTGAGCAGAAAAGGAAACTTAATGTCTTTCTTTTTAAACTAGGAAACTTTCCTTTAAATACATTTTAAAAAGGACATATTAATTATGTAGAGGATGGAAGTGATTTTTAGCATGCTGTGAAGGAAAGATGACAGGTTGGAATGCGTACTGGCATTAAATTAGGAAGAAATTACTTTAAATGATTATTCCTCTTTACATGTGCCAAATCTTTGCTTTTGCACCCTTGAATCAAAACTCTAGCATGATTATTAATGACAATTTTAATTGATTCATAATTGTATGTACTCACTTTTTAGGTCATGACATCACCGAAAACTATGTTAATCATGATGAGGAAACCAACTATTGTGTGTCTCATGTGTCACGTGTGCGTGTAGCATGTCAAGTGGGTCCTCCAAGGAAAGCTACTTTGAGGAATGAAAGAAACATTGAACCCATTGAACTAGTTCTTTTGGTACAAAGGTTCAATACAACTTAGTGCTCTTTGAACTTGGCACAAATGATACAAAAGGTTTAAGGAGTGCAAGAAAGTTGTCTATTATTCCAAGACACCATTCAAACCACAACAAGATAATGTTTTGAAATAAAACACTTTTGGTTAAAGTCGGTTGTAAGGAAGAACTTGGTCAAAAATTTAGCTTGAAGGGAAGGTTGGTCAAAAAAAATTTTGAATGGATATTAAAATGCCAATACAACTTTACTTTTTAATTTGACAACTAACAGAACCAATGGTTCAAACTAAAAGCATGAAAACAAGAGCAAACCAAGAAAATAACGAGTAAAGAAAGTGGCGACTTTGGAAAACATGAACTAACAAAGGGATAGGAAATAATTTAAGTGGACTATAGGAGTAGATAAGAGTTTTAATTTTTTGAAACAAAAAGTTACTAAGCATCATGTTTTAGCACTTCTTGATTTTAACAAGGTGATTTAAGTAGACTATGATGCCAATGGTACTACAATAGGAGCTATTTTGAGCCAATAAGGTAAACCTATTGCTTATATTAGTGAGAAGTTGAATGATGCAAAAAGAAAAATATTATGTTTATGATCATGAATTTTATGATATAGTTCAAGAATTGAAGAAGTGGAGGCACTACCTTCTTCCTAAGGAGTTGGTTTTGTGCTTTACAATATTTAAACAGTCAAGGAAAATTGAACTAAAGGCATTTGAAGTGGATTGATTTTTTGTAGAGTTATACATTTGTTTTGAAACATGGGATTGGGAAGTCTAACAAAGTTGTATATTCTCTTAGTAGAAGACAACTTTTGCTGACAGAAATGTAGATAAAGGTGGTTGGTTTCAAGGAACTCAGTATTTTGTATCCAGATGATCCTAATTTTGGTGAAGCATGGAAGGCTTGTATAGAACCTATTACACTTAACAGGACAAAGTGGTTGGATTTCATGATCTAGGATAGTATGATGTTCAAAGGAAGCTAGTTATGCATTCCTATAAGTTCAATGAGAGAGAATCTCATTAAGGAGAAGAATAGTGGAGGATTGGCTAGAAATTTTGGTAGAGATAAGACCATTTCTTTGGTTGTAAAGAATTATTACTGGCCACATTCATAGCAAGATGTGAAGAATTTTGTATAGAGTTGTAGTGTATGTTAGATGGTGAAGGGGGTGAAGTAGAATATAGGGTTGTATCGTCCATTACATGTACCAAAGAAGCTATCAAAGGATGTCATCATGGATTTCGTTCTTGGATTACCAAGGACTTGGCAAGGGCATGACTATATTTTTGTGTTGATTGATAGGTTTTCAAAGATGGGACATTTTATTCCTTGTAAGAAGACTAGTGATGTTGTTCATGTGGCATAGTTGTTTTTTTGAGAAGTGGTGAGACTTCATGGTTTGCCAAGGAGTATAGTTTCAGATCAAGATACCAAATTTGTTAGGTATTTTTGGTGTACATTGTGGAAGAAATTGAAGATGAAGTTGAAGCTTATTTCATCACATCATCCACAAATGGATGGACAAATAGAAGTTATGAATAGGAGTTTGGGAAATTTACTGAGATGTTTGGTTGGAGACAAGACAAAAGGATGGGATTTGATTTTACCACATGAAAAATTTGCATATAATAATTCTGTCAATAGGAGTAGAGGTAAACAACCATTCTAGATTGTATATGGGAGTATTCCTAAAAATGCTTCTGAATTGTGGCAATTAGATAAAGGAGAGATAAGTAGTGCTGAAGAAAAAGATTTTGTTGAATATTTTAAGAACATCCATAAGGAGGTGAGGAAGCACATCATAAAGATGAATACATAATACAAGGTTAAGGTAGATGTGAAAAGGATGTATAAGGAATTTTAGATTGGAGATGAATTCATGGTTCATTTGAGAAAGGAGTGTTTTCTAGTGGGTACATATAGTAATCTGAAGATGAAGAAGTTTGGGCCATGGAAGATAGTGAAAAGGCATGATTTTGGAAATTCTTATCAAGTGGAGTTGCATACTGAATTGAATATTTTACTAGTATTTAACATTTTAGATTTGACAAAGTATTATAAAAGAGGTGATAAAGATGAAGTTACAGAAGCACAGTGGAGTATTCCAGTAGCTAGTTCGGCTATAAAGGAGATTGAGGAGATACTGGATAGTCATGTTGGCAAAAGTACAAGGAATAGAACTTATGAGGAATACCTAGTCAAATGGAAAGGAAGGCTAGAAGAGTATTCATTATAGCTGGAAAAGGAGGAGGTTTAGCGTCTTGGTTTTCCTTTGAACACCTGATACATAACGGAGTCAATTCTTAAATTACCATGGGTGTCTTATGCAAGAGAATCCTAGGTGTAAGAGCAATCTTGCATCACCCAAAATAATTTTCTTTTCAGTCTTTTCTATTTTAATAAGGACTAGTAGATAGAGGGTTGTTATTTCAAGGAACTTGTTACTCTTAGTAAGTTTTTCATACAAGCTTAGAATGTTCTCATTTTCTACATGAAGGTTCATTTTAGAGTTGTAAGTCTACCATAAAAATCTCATTTCTCCAACTTAAGTATCAGAGAAGTTATTGCAGATTTTTGTTGGAAATATTTGCAGAAAAATCTTTTGGCTCACTATTGGAGGCCTATGATTGCCCAAATGAGGTCTAAAAACTCAATGGAAGGGCACTTGCATCATTTTGTTCATGTAGATCAAGAGCTAGCATTTGTAAAAAGTGGTTATAATAGCCAATCAGAGCAACATTTTGAGAGTTATGGCCTTCTAAAGTTGGGCACCCTAAATTTCTAAAATAATTATCAAAGATACATTTGGCCAACTCTATTTGGTCTTTTAGGGTCTATCAGCCCTAGGTATTAAGTTTCAAAGTTGAGAACCTTCCTGAGCAGCATAAAATTGCCTATTTAAGAAAGGCCCAAACACTATCTAAAACAACTCTAGATGATAGTTTGTAGTTTGTCTTGTAGATTACTATAATGAAGGCACCCATGTGGGTTAGCATATTATACTTTTGAATTCTATATTTCCTCATTTTCCATGAAAATAAGAAGTCCATATTTTGTTCTCACATTTTCTATTGTTTCTTTGTTTCTGTTGTGTTTTTATAGTATTAAGGGGAGCACCCTTTATCAAATATTATGACATGCCATCTCAGTGGCATCCTTTTTCAGATTCTCCCAGTCAATAATAGGAATATAGGAGGGCCACTGATAATAATGGTTGTGTTCCATTTAGGTCATATAGTTATACCTAATATGCTTCAACTCTTGGCCTTCTTTCTCAAGGAGCCTAATTTTTTGAAAGAAGTTGGGTCTAAAATGTGTTGTCATATCATCAATGGGTTTATCCTTTAACTCTTTAGTTTGTAATTCCACCTTTTGAGAGGAACAAAAAATATTAGATTCATAAATGAATTGGAGCTACCTTTTAATTTAATTGAAGAAATGGATAAAATAAATTTGATCTAGCAATGAAATCAAAATATGATACCCTATGCATATGGTCGGCCCAAATATGAGCAAACATTCATCATTAAGCTTTTCATAAAATAGATTATTCCCTACAAAAATAATAATGAGATTAGTAGTTATTGGAAGGGACTGCATGGGAGGTTAGTGCATTTGATTATGAGTATAATATTGTATAGTAAAAGATTGGGTCAATCTTCAAAGTACCTGGAAGTTGGGCTACTCTTAGGGGAAGTCCATCTTCATTGCTCATAAGAAATTGATCATAATCGTTAATGTTCTCATTCATCTAACATGGGCACATCCAAGAATGTCCTCATTACCTCTTGCATAAAATGAATCTAATATTACAAAATATCCTCCTAAGAAATAATAGTTCAAGTGAAATAAACACATGAAAAATGAGAGAGAAAAAGAGGAATCTACTTACCAATAGGTGTTTCCATTGCATCTATGGCCATGCTATGTGTTGTTGACATTGTAATCAACATTATCTCTATAGTTCTATTGCTAATAGCAGGTGGTGTACTAAACATAGGATCAATGCTAGGTGCTGAAAAATAAGATTGTTAGAGCATACAAAAAAAAAAAGATTTTTTAGAGCTATTAAAAAAATAGCGTTCGAAAAAACACAAGTGTAGGATAGAACATGTGATGTACTTGAACCACCTAAACTACCTACATTTGGGGCATGGACCTTTAAACTATTCTACATCCTCTAAAAAATAATACATGCAATTTATTTAATGACATAAATAAAATATTATAATATAAAACCCATTATTGAACTTTTCTTATAATTAAAAACTACATTAATACTTACTATATAAGTCTAAACCAAATACATCAACTCATCCTCTCTTGACTATATTTGAGAATTCTAAGGTTGAATTGATGCCAATTAAGTTAATGCTCTTGATATTGCATGAAGGAATTTTTGCAGTGTAACCACAAGATTAGCAGCTAACACAAAATCAACAATGAATGGATCTTGCTCATCCTATGGCTCCTCACATGAAAAATGAGAGAGAAAAAGAGGAATCTACTTACCAATAGGTGTTTCCATTGCATCTATGGCCATGCTATGTGTTGTTGACATTGTAATCAACATTATCTCTATAGTTCTATTCCTCATAGCAGGTGGTGTACTAAACATAGGATCAATGCTAGGTGCTGAAAAATAAGATTGTTAGACCATACAAAAAAAAAAAAGATTTTTTAGAGCTATTAAAAAAAATAGTGTTCGAAAAAACACAAGTGTAGGATAGAACATGTGATGTACTCGAACCACCTAAACTACCTACATTTGGGGTATGGCCCTTTAAACTATTCTACATCCTCTATAAAAATAATACATGCAATTTATTTAATGACATAAATAAAAGATTATAATATAAAACCCATTATTAAATTTTTCTTATAATTAAAAACTACATTAATACTTACTATATAAGTCTAAACCAAATACATCAACTCATCCTCTCTTGACTATATTTGAGGATTCTAAGGTTGAATTGATGCCAACTAAGTTAATGCTCTTGATATTGCATGAAGGAATTTTTGCATTGTAGATTAGCAGCTAACACAAAATCAACAATGAATGGATCTTGCTCATCCTGTGGCTCCGCACATGAAAAATGAGAGAGAGAAAGAGGAATCTACTTACCAATAGGTGTTTCCATTGCATCTATGGCCATGCTATGTGTTGTTGACATTGTAATCAACATTACCTCTATAGTTCTAGTCCTAATAGTAGGTGGTGTACTAAACATAGGATCAATGCTAGGTGCTGAAAAATAAGATTGTTAGAGCATACAAAAAAAAAAAAAATTTAGAGCTATTAAAAAAAATAGTGTTCGAAAAAACACAAGTGTAGGATAGAACATGTGATGTACTTGAACCACCTAAACTACCTACATTTGGGGCGTGGCCCTTTAAACTATTCTACATCCTCTATAAAAATAATACATGCAATTTATTTAATGACATAAATAAAATATTATAATATAAAACCCATTATTGAACTTTTCTTATAATTAAAAACTACATTGATACTTACTATATAAGTCTAAACCAAATACATCAACTCATCCTCTCTTGACTATATTTGAGGATTCTAAGGTTGAATTGATGCCAATTAAGTTAATGCTCTTGATATTGCATGAAGGAATTTTTGCAGTGTAACCACAAGATTAGCAGCTAACACAAAATCAACAATGAATGGATCTTGCTCATCCTGTGGCTCCTCACATGAAAAATGAGAGAGAAAAAGAGGAATCTACTTACCAATAGGTGTTTCCATTGCATCTATGGCCATGCTATGCGTTGTTGACATTGTAATCAACATTATCTCTATAGTTCTATTCCTCATAGCAGGTGGTGTACTAAACATAGGATCAATGCTAGGTGCTAAAAAATAAGATTGTTAGAGAATACAAAAAAAAAGATTTTTTAGAGCTATTAAAAAAAATAGTGTTCGAAAAAACACAAGTGTAGGATAGAACATGTGATATACTTGAACCACCTAAACTACCTACATTTGGGGCATGGCCCTTTAAACTATTCTACATCCTCTATAAAAATAATACATGCAATTTATTTAATGACATAAATAAAATATTATAATATAAAACCCATTATTGAATTTTTCTTATAATTAAAAACTACATTAATGATTACTATATAAGTCTAAACCAAATACATCAACTCATCCTCTCTTGACTATATTTGAGGATTCTAAGGTTGAATTGATGCCAATTAAGTTAATGCTCTTGATATTGCATGAAGGAATTTTTGTAGTGTAACCACAAGATTAGCAGCTAACACAAAATCAACAATGAATGGATCTTGCTCATCATGTGGCTCCTCACATGAAAAATGAGAGAGAAAAAGAGGAATCTAATTACCAATAGGTGTTTCTATTGCATCTATGGCCATGCTATGTGTTTTTGACATTGTAATCAACATTACCTCTATAGTTCTATTCCTCATAGTAGGTGGTGTACTAAACATAGGATCAATGCTAGGTGCTGAAAAATAAGATTGTTAGAGCATACAAAAAAAAAAGATTTTTTAGAGCTATTAAAAAAAATAGTGTTCAAAAAAACACAAGTGTAGGATAGAACATGTGATGTACTTGAACCACCTAAACTACCTACATTTGGGGCATGGCCCTTTAGACTATTCTACATCCTCTATAAAAATAATACATGCAATTTATTTAATGACATAAATAAAAGATTATAATATAAAACCCATTATTGAACTTTTCTTATAATTAAAAACTACATTAATACTTACTATATAAGTCTAAACCAAATACATCAACTCATCCTCTCTTGACTATATTTGAGGATTCTAAGGTTGAATTGATGCCAATTAAGTTAATGCTCTTGATATTGCATGAAGGAATTTTTGTAGTGTAACCACAAGATTAGCAACTAACACAAAATCAACAATGAATGGATTTTGCTCATCCTATGGCTCCTCATGGACTAGTTGTTCCTTTCCCTTTCTGTGATCAACACTCATTTGTGAGAACAATATTATTGGTTCTATATTTAAAATTAATCGAAAGTAATTGTGAAGAATAAAGCATAATAAAAAATACACATTAACATATTTCTTGTATCTAATTTGTACAACAATGAGTTTTACCTATCAGGAAGAAGAAGACCCATGAGAACCATCATCATCATGTGTATTGTGTGGTTGTTGATCCATAATATAGCCCTATATTTCAAAAAAAAAAAAACCATTGGGAAATGTTAAAAAACATGTGTTATTATTCTAAGTTAGCAACAACAGCAAAATTAATTGTGTTGGATTTATTGATTGGAGTTGATTTTAAATGTGCATAGTACATACCAACTTTCCCATGATAAAGGCTTTGTTTGTATCTATGTGATTAAAATTATAATCACTAAGAAGTTATTCACTTCCATGTATTGATTTTATCACACATACAAATACACAACTTCCCTCATGCACGTAAAATATGTGATTGGGTTACTTATTAGTTGACACAAGTTGTGTAGTATTCATAAAACCTACAATATTCTCTTATGTTTTTTTCCTTCCATCAATGTATATAGATATTTTTTTAATTTTTTCACTAACTTTTTGTTGTATTTAATTTTTTGCGAGTGCATACCTACACATACTTTTTTATATCTAACAATCTACATCCAACTGCTATAATCATAGCAAGGTTTGATATACTCCATCAACTTAACAAACTTTTTGTAAGAGACATTTATGTCATCCATGGAAAATAGGACCAAACCATGTAATGAGGTGGTGCTATGTGATATATCCTCTCTCTAACACAAAAATTAGTGTTTATTGGAGGAAGTTCATCAAGGACCATTGTTTCTGTAGATTTTTGTACCTGAAGGGCACATCAAAGTTTCCTTCACTCTTATCATCATAAGAAAATGACCCCCCTTAATCAAGGAAAATTTTCATGAAATTATTGAATTTCTTTCTGATACTTTGACCTCAAGTCAATCTCTTTGATTTAGAGATACTAAATGTCTCACTTTCTTCTTCCAATCCTACATTTTCCTCACTTGAGGAAGAAAAATTTGACATACTTATTCAATGTTACCTACACTCCATGAAATAAGAGAGATAGGTGGTAATGAGAAAGATATTTTACAAATGGTAAAAGGCATTAATCTCTATGGGGTTTAGTGACTTATACCTAATGATCCATGAGACTGTGTGAGATGCTTGTGAAATGGCTTCAAGTTCTACATATGTAAATCAATTGTCTTATGTTAGCTAAAAAATTAATGATAAATATACTCAAATTTTCATTAAATATTAGCATCACATATGAATTATAAATATTAAAAGGTACATGATAATTTAATCAAATTAATGATTGACCTATCAAGAACTCAATATTGATAGCATAGGCATTGATCACATAATTGTACATTTCATTCATGTCATTGATAATCAAACCACCCTTCAATGTTAGCTAATACCCCCCATCATTGATATCATTCTTCATCGATCTCATCATTAGGATCATCATTTTTATCAACATCATCACCGCCACTATCATCATCATCTCATTGGCATCATCATTATCATCATCATAATCATAATCATCATCCTCCTCTTAATCATCATCATCATCATCATGATCAGAAGCATCATCATCATGATCAGTAGCAACATCATTACATAAGAAGCATCACCAAATAACTCTTAATGTGATCTACTTCTTCCTCTTCCTCATTATCTTCTTCTTCCATTGCATTTTACTTTATCAACCTTCCTCTTGGATCGTGTCTAACAAAAAATGACCAACCCAATTTATTTGGAACCTTTGATTGCTCACATTGGCTTGGAAGAACATAGGGCTCATCCCCAATTGGCTCGAATAACCTTGTATTAATCATGGGAAATTCATTCTCATTCTCAATAATAGTTCTATTAGGATCAATTTGATTGAGTCATAGTCTACACCATTTGACAAGGAAGAGAACCAATTTGAAGGAATTAAAGTCATAGAAAATTTTATCAACCAAAATGCCATAGTGTCAATTTTTGAGACTCTTGAGGATGTAAGTCATTTCTAGATAAAATATTGGTCACCTAGAAGAATGCACTTATCTAGGAATAACAAGTTCTCTTCATTTCATCCAACTTTTGATTTAAAATTTTTAACCATTGCATAACATATCTTTGTGGTGTTTCACCTATAATAATTTCAAACATGTACAAATTATTGCATCATGAATTCAAAAACATACAGTTGATTAAAAAAGCTTATACATACTTGGAGATCTCTTAAACCATATGCTAAATATATTTCCTTTTATGTAACATTGGGATCTCCATATAATGAGTTTGTATAACCAATGAAGATAGATATTCCCATTTTAATCTATGACTAGAATTTTGACTTTGTTCAATCCATACTGTCATCCAATCTTGATTGTTTGCAATAAACAAATGTATTGCATCCCACTCTTTAGCAACCATGAAAAAATTAAATATATTACTTACAATAGATTTATTTTGAAGATTAAGAATTAATTAACTATAGTAACATCTCATAATTTATTACCTTTTACTTTCTGAATCTACTATTCCCCACCAAGTACTCCCCTTTGAATTTTTTAATGGATTTGAGATACCAAATGCAATCTATATGGGTCTTTGTTGCAAGATTAGGAAGATATTGAGTAACTTACACCATCATCTCGTATACCATAGAACCCTTAGGACATTCTCTTTGTTGAACCAAACCCTTGAAAATTTTTAAGTGTCTCTCAACCATCCACATTGACCAATGTTGTACAAGTCCACAGAATTCAATCTCCTCAACTTGGTATCTAAGGTAATGCTCTTGTGCATTGAAAAAAGTTGAAGGTAAACACTTTTTCATTTCCCACATTAATTGAAAAATACTTTTCTTTCAATATTTTATAGCTTCTTTATGGATTTCTTTAGATGACAATGACCTAGAAGGGATTCAAGACACAAAAATTTATAAATACAAGACTTTACAATATATTACTTGTTTAATATTATTGTTTGATATATTGAGAAAATATCATTGCTTACCTCATGTATTTTCCAAGATCATATATCATTTTTTTGATATTATTGTCAAAGTTGTTTGGGCACAATAGGGGTAGCACATACTGCAACAATTTTAATTGATCATTTCATTCTTTTCTAACGTAATAAAATGAAAATTGAATGTAGTTTCACAAATATATTACAAATAAAAAATACCATCACTTACCTTGATTAAGGTATGCCAATCATGCATTTTAAGCCCTAGCCCAAATTCACTTTTCTTTGATATGAGATTGCTTATATTTGTAGAAAATCCTATAGGAAATCAAAATTTTCATATGACTTATTTTATGGCAATACTTTTCTACTCTGTTAATGACCAAGGAAGGGCATTGCATTAATCTAGTCTCCATTGCTATTTGATTCAATGATACTTTTCATTGCATGATTGAAATCATGAATGTCACTAAAAAATTTGGCCAGTTTTTCTTTGTCACCCCTTCCATCCAATATTTTCTATAGTGTCTCTATTACATTCTTTCCAATATGCATAGTATCAAACAAATGCACAATTTTTTGCCTACTAAATTATCTAGGATAACATCTTAGTCCTTTTGAAAGGTGGTCAATGATGTCTTGATTACCTTCATGATCATCAATTACATAATTAACCAACAAAACACAATCAAAATATATAATTTCCAAACATAAACCATTAGGTGGAGTGATACTACCTCAAATTATATTATATTCTAACTACCATAGGTGAGATGTCATTCTTCATGGCTTTGATGTAGTATCTTCTTTCCCATTGAAAAGATATTTTTCAACACTTTGATACTTATGATTTCTATAGAGGAAGTGTCTCTACTCATCAAACACCTACTTTTTTAAAATTTTGGAATGACTAGATTTTATCTTTTGACCACACATTGGACATGCAAATTTTCCCTTTGTTTGAAGACCTACAAGATAACAATACAATTGGATTAATTAGGTTAATTTTTGGAATTAGTATTATTGTGTACAACTAGATTTCAGCATAACATACCACAAAAATGTGTCAACACTAGGGCATCATGAATTGTCCACACAAACATAACATGGAATTGAAATTCTTTTTTTCTAATTGGCTAGAGATATCATACATAATAAAACTATTTCATAACACCAACAACTCATTGATAAGAGGTACAATATATACATTCATATCTTTCACTTGGTACTTACCTAGTTGAATGAACAACATCAGATAATTATTGAGGTTATTTCACTCCAAGACTTATAATTACATGTAGATAACACTAAAATAATAAAATACCTAGAACAATCATTGCCAACATAATGTGCTCCCTCTTTATTGACATTCATGGAGGAAGGTTATTGTTGATAATAAAAACAAGCCACACCAAGTAAAAAAATATCATCTCTCTAAATGGATTGACACTGTCAGTTGCTAGAGAAAGCTTGAGATTTTGATGTTCTTCTTTAAAGTGTGCCCACTTTTCCTCTATGTCCATAAATGTTGAACCATCCATAGAAATTTGAATAATGTCATCCTGACTTTTATTGCATGCATGGTAATCCATAACTTGTGTCAAGCTACTACACCTGAATAATTGTTTAAGATGTGGAATAATGGGGATGTAATAAAGAACCTTGTGAGGCACCTTTTTTGTAACTTGATCATCTTGATATTTTCTCATATGGCATACAGGGCATTCTATGGAATTTTTTTGTTCTTTGTGATAAATAAGATGACCTTTAGGACAAGCATCTATTGCTTGATACTCCATTCCAATATGTTTCATAGTGGCACAGAATTCTCGATATGAATGAGGGAGAACATTGGATGGTGGTAACAAAAAGTCACCTATCAATCTACAACAAAAAATATAAGTTTTTATTATAAAAAAAACCTTTTATAGACTATAATGATGTATATGATAAACCTTATCACATGAGACATTGTTATGTTGGATAAACCTATCATAACCTTCAAATTCACCAACAACAATACAATAGAGAGAAGAGTTGATTGGGATCCTTCTTAAAGGGTTGTTTTTTCCTTATCAAGTAGATGTATATTATGGATGGCCTTAATTCATCCTCATAATATTCATCATCAACATCAACACCAACACCAACACCAACACCAGTATCAAATATGTCATAGATCAATGCATTTGTAGCATCATCTTCGAATGTGTTTTCTACTATATGATCACCATCTTCCATGGGATTATGATCTTCTTCTTCAATACTCACACCTCCATGTTCATCCACATTCATGCCTTCATGTTCCTTTGAGATGTGGTGGTCCATATCATGTACTACTCTAGGGAGATCTACCTATATAAAAATGATAATAATCAAACCCACCTTCAACGTGATAGTAAAACCCTCGTTCTATGGTTCATATGTGTTAGTGAATAGATTGTATTCCAAGAAAATACATACAAATTAACTCTAAATTTCTAGATAAGAAGACTAAATCAGCACTAACAGTTGGATAGGTTATCATTGGATTGATAACCTTCCTTTGAATTCTATCAGGTACAGCTCCCCATGTAGGATATACAATGAATCAACTACACTATAATTGATAATGCTTTTAACCTAAAAGCAAAAAAGGTTTACAAACATCTATTTGTAAACACAATATAGATGTAAAAGAACTAACTAACTAAAAGGGAATAAATAGTAAATTACACAAAGTTCATTTACCCAAATGTTGCATTACAATAGAAAAGAAGAGAAAGATAGACTATTCTTTCCAAACACATAAAACACTTGAGCACAAAGTCTAAAGATGATCATGTTGATGATAAGATATAACAGAGACACATTCAAAGAAAAACAATAGCATTCCAATATGAATATTAATTAGAGAAATGAGCATCTAAACTCAAAGTTTTAACATGATGATATTTTCCCTTCTCTAAATATGATTAAATAACAAAGAAATTGTTGTCTTGGCACACTGATCATTATCTAAAAACACGATGTCCTCTTCTCCTAAATTATAATTAGAATGAAAAAGAAATCCTTTATATAATAGAAAGTCTACAATGAAGGGTAACTCCTTTTCCCTCAGCCCAAATTCTCAGAAATAGAAGCCCAAGGCTCAAAATTGGAACCCCTATTTGCTAGATGCTTTTACAATAAATAGGTATGAATGAATGATATTCAGTTTTCATAATTGAATCTTGAAATAGAAACCTCTGCATGCCCATCAAAAATATTTATTACCTCTTATGTTTACCCCTTTAAATTTTATCATATGAGGGAATAGAACAAACTGACCTTATCTTATGACAATAGGTAGAAGTTTCCTCTGTCCACATGTCCCTTGAGATTAGTCACCATTACTTAAGAATGTTTCTTGTACAACTATGGGAATTCGGTTTACCTTTATTCATTTCTTTATTATAACATAAATAGTTTATAAATATTATAACTAATAGCTTATAAATATCTTTTCATAATGTTTATAAGAAAATTTGGACAAGTGGCATTTGCTGGTGATAGAGTGTTGATCCAATAGTGGTGCGAACAGTCACATGTATCTCACAAACCTAAGAACATTTTGAAGATTGCTCTAGGTAGAAGTTAGAAAATTAGGATTATGCACACATATCCAAAATTGAGCTTGATCCAATAGTTAAATTGTGAGATATGACCCCTAAAACATGATTGTTTTACTGTGCTCTGCATTTTGTGATTGTTCTGAATAATTTTGATAGACCTGCACATAGTTACCTATATCAAGAAAACCAAACTAAATTTTGAAGATCACATTAGTGATAATTTAGATAGCTAGGTTATGTCCAACATATTTCAATTTCACAAAGATCCAACAATGGAGTTTGGAGTTATGGCCCCCGCACTAAGACCAATTTTATCATTCCAAAAATTTTGTGATTGGTATATATTATAATTCTTTTCATTTGTACATTCACTCTACAATCTCCTCCATATAATTCTAGTATCTCATTATCTAAACCATTCAAAAAATAGTCCTTCATAATTTCCATTGGATCACAATTAGATGAGGACTGCCAATTCTTTAGTGCTCAACAAATTTCATAGGAAGAAGAATGGACTTTGATGGAGAACCTTGGTGTCAACAAGATGAATGTATTAGAAACCCAAGGCTTTAAAACTAGAAAGCTCAAATTACTTAATATGATGATAGCCTGAATATATAATATTGGTTGTGCCAAATGAACCTAATGTCTCATGATCCACATGATTTGTACAAACACATATGTTCCTTCTTTCAAATATTCCTGGGGAATGATTCGTGTGCCTTTTGAGGACATATTATAAAATATGGAATTTTTACCCTCTGAATGATCCTAGAAACTAAATCTGCAAACCAAACTGAATTCTAAATTTTCTAAAATTGCATTTGAACTATGAGTTTGAATCAAAAAAATTGAATCTTGAAAATGAATTTGAACTCAGTTCTGAACTTGGGCCACTGATCTTCTAAATCTGCATTCCAAAACCTGACAAGCTGGAACTCCAAACTTGAACTTTGGACTTTAACCTTCTTATGCAAATTTGAACCACTTTGAACCATCTTGAACTACTTTTAACTTTAGTTCAAAGGGGTTTGAAACCATAAATTGAAACTTTTAAATACTAGGTCCATGTAGGTACTAACAATATGTATGTTAATTGCAAAAATAATATAACAAACAGCTTACCAATGGATGATAATCCAATCCCCCTTCAATGTGACCATTCTCACTACAATGTCTCTTAGCTATTTTGATTTTTATTCTTCTTGTCTTTAAGTCATTACAACTCTTGCAAGGAAAATAACATTTGTCATCACCTTCTCTTTGAAAGTTAGACAACAATCTAGCGATTGTCTCCCTATTTTGACCAAATTCCCTTGTATTATCTAACATGATTCTTCTTCACAGGAATAATTCTTGTACCCTTATTAAATTGGTTGTACTTGCTAGATCTATTATTGATAACTATTTCAACATACACATTGACATTAGAGAGAAAACCTTGAATAAAAATTGGAGATGGTGTTTTTAATGTTTATATCTACACATATGGTTTTGAAAGAAAAAAATTTGGTGTACTTAATGTGTATATCTGCAAAAAAATGGACATATTATACTTAATGTTACATATGGTTTTGAAAGAAAAAATTGGTGTAATTAATTTGTATATTTGCAAAAATATTGGACATGTTGTACTTAATGTTTATATCTACACATATGTTTTTGAAGATGGTAGAATTATCAAACAATGTATTTATTTATTAAACTGCATTAAAATTACCAAGTATTTCTTCACTAAACTGCATTAAAATGTGCCTATGGGTTCTAGGGAACCTGACATATAAATATAGCTTAACCATATGGTATCATTTGAGTAATTTTTTTTGTAAATATACATTGTTTTGTGAATCGCAATAACTAAGTTGGAAAAATTGATATAAAGATGAAATATATTTTGCATAAACACTCTAGTTTAACTATACATGTTTTCAATAAACAAATGATAACTACGAAAACTAGAATTTTTCATTTTTCTTCTTCTTAAGCACTCTTTCATCTTGATCGTGGAGTGTGATCAAACATAAAGAATTTTCTATTTTATCACTCTTTATTCTTCACATTTCTCACCCAATGATCTCATCTCACCCTATAAATATGCTCCATTTTTATCTCCATCTACCACATCAACACTACTCCCATTTCATATTGATTACTTATTTGGACTATCTTTCTCTCATTCATATCCCCTCACACATTTGATCATTTGAGAAAATAAACTATTTGATTCCTTCATGTATTCCTGAGGAAGGTCCTATTTGATTCTATTGTTGTATGAACTATTTGTGGAAATTTACAATGTGTAGATCATTTATAGAATCATTAAATATCTTTGTGTTGGAAGTTCTTTGTGTAATTTCAAATATCAACAGCATAATCTTCTTAAGGGTTCAATATGTACTCTAGAGGAGCATGGTCTTTGAGTATTCGATCAATGTATGATTGACTTATTGTTGCAAGACATGTCTATTATGAGAAGCATTGTGTGATACTTATAATTTTGCATATTCAGGATGTTGTGTAAAAATCTTATTGATTAATTGTTTAGATTCTTCAATCACAAGCAAGAGAACATTATATTTGTTTTGAGAATTCAATAAAGGATATATCTTTTGGGGGTTGGGTTTTTCACCCTCAAGTGGAGGGTTTTCCTAGGAAAATGTACTATGTCATTTGTTTTTGAGTTTGTGTTTACTACTTTCTTACATTCTAGTTCAAAACATTAACAAAACTAACACTAGCTAGCAACTTTTAGTTGATTGCCTAGAAATGAAAACATCAAAAAAGGAACTTTATATGGAAAAGCACCACTTTATAAAGCATATAGTTTCCATTGAATAGAGTCACAACCAAATTTTAATATAAAAACTTATGAACTAGTAAAATTCCCAAAATGGGTAAAGATGGGATGGCTTCTAACATAATACCTTCACTTCAAAACCGTAGAGATCATGAGTAACTCTCAAGGGTCTTTTCTAATTTTAAATCCAAATATGTAACAAACATGTCGAGAAAGGTAGAGATATTAATCAACATTGATCCAAAGGTGAAATTCCTTTAATCATTAAAAATTATAATAGAAGAAGAAAGTTGGTATGTAAAACTAGAATTTCAGTAAGGTAGAATTAGTGATCAAAATAAGGGATCTTGAAAGGAAGATCAAACAAATAGCATTCTAAAAATATAAGATTCCTTCTAGATATCACCATAATATTAATAGTGAGACTCAAGGTTTTGTGGTAGAAACCCAAGAAGATTTTAGAAATTCTATAATGACACGAATTAAGGATCATTCACAAAGTAAAAAATTAACAAGGTCTAAAGAAGAATAATGGCAAATAAGAAGAATATTCACCTATTATGCCTTTGCAAAATCACATGTGTGGAGTTGTGAATGAGTGCTATGTTAATTGCAAGAGGTTTATGAATAAACAACAATTAATGTTGTTGCTGGTAAAAACTATTTGTGTGAATGTGTACAAAAAGACCACCACAGATGATCATGTCAAGGATTTTGCATACACAAAGGGCCCATGACTCATATTTGTTGGGGGCAGCTTTAGTAATAGTCATGCCTTTGAGACCACATGCCTCAAATTCTTCTTATGAAACTAACATATATTAAGTTTTCATAGAAAAATGCTAATGGTCGTAGGCCCATTTCAAGCTACATTTAAATATAATGCATATAACATAGAAATTATTATGAATTATTTCCTTGGTTTCATTTCAAGTGAATGACTAGCATGATCACTTTAAGGTAGTAGGGTCAATGCCACAATTTGATGTGACTCACAAGTGCCAGCCATGCTCTCAAGTGTCTGTCAATCATGGTATTTCTTATAAAAAGATCTTGGTAGAAACACTAGAAATTGTAAGAAACTAGGACAGATTTTTGAAGTTGTCAATGTCTTATGCTCGTTCAAGGTGATCAAAAGTCTAATCTTTGTTTTAGTTTTCTCCTCTATCCATTCAAGAAGTGACCCAAAAACCCAACTTTTCTTTTCATTTTCTCTTCAATTAAATCTCTCCATTTAAAATATGATCAAAAGACTACCACTTTTAGCTATCTTTTCTCCTTGTGTACTAACCAAAAATCTAGCTTCTTTAGATAGAACTCAGTATAAGATAGTAGAAGTGTGTCAATATTTTTTTATAGCTAATTTTATGCACACACAATTTTCAATAGTACATTGGATTTTAATATTATTTCTACATATAATTCAATCATGTGTTCATTTTTTTGTTTTAGTTTCTTCATTGTAAAGACATATGTAAAGAGATATGTTATGTGTGTAAGGATTAAAAAGGTGGTGATTGCAATAATTGTGTATTGTAACCATCTCAAAATTTGTCAATAATTTTGCAAAAAATGTGCTAATAATTATTTACAAATTATAGAAACTTGTACAAATGTCCCAACAATCAATCAAATTTTTAACTACTAGTACATGTGGGCAGCTATTTGTACATGGTGTATTTTTTAATGAGCTCTTAATTATTATTGTTTTGGTTTCTGTCAAGTTAGTAATTAGAGGGTTGGGTAAGAAATGATAGAAGATAAATGGTTAAGTAGTGATTGGTGGTCTTCTCATAGGAAGATTCATGGATAGGAGAACCTTGTGATAGTGTTTGTTACCATTATAGCATGATAATAAAGAAGAAAGAGGGTCACATGCCAAGTAGTTCGAGATAAATGATGTATATTTTAAATCAATATTTACAAACAACATAGTTGTTCCAAAAACACTTGGCACATACTATATGTACTATGGAAAAATCATCCCTACTAAAGATGGTCATGATTGAGAAGCAATGACTAATGTTGAGGCAATGAATTATAGGGATTTGATAGCAATGCACCATAGAACTTTTTGAGATTGAAAGGTTGAAGAGGATTTTGCAATAGTCATAATAGCTAGAAGTAATAAGGTTCATGTCATTTTTTAATTCGAAAAACATAGGTTGAGTAGACAAGAAGTACTTAATAAACACAAAATATTATTATTATTTATGTAAACTAATCTAGGGATGGTTAAAATAATTTTAAAGAAATTTAAAATATCACAAATAATGAGAAGAAGATAGAGGAAATAATAGAATAGATGTTCAGATGGTTGTGAAAATCCCACCTCAAATATTTAAAAAATTACAAATTTGTGAGTGTGCAATGACTTTGTTATTCCAATGAGAAACATGTTTGGTTTCTTACCCTTAAGTTATCATGAGAGCTCTCAATATAATATTAATGTCCCTAAGACCAATTACAACTCTTTCATAATCTCCCTACCTTTTCTTATGTTATAGTCTTAAACTATTATAACTACAAGTATTCTCACCATAATATTCAAGGCCTTATAAAATCTTTACAAGTTGAAATGAGTGAATACAATGATGAATCCAAGGAAAAGAAGAACGTCACTAGATGTTTTCATAAGCTCAAGAAAAATCACTAATCTCAATAGAAAATATGATATGAGCTTTTCAAATTGAAATAATGGTTACAAAATTATCATTAACCATTTTTAAATCACCTAAGGTGTATTTTTTCTTTATTTCTAATCTTTTAGTAGGTAAAGCTTTTGTACAAAAAATAAAATTAAATCATACTTTAATTGTAGCACACAAATTTTCAAGGAAAATATAATATGAAAAACAAATTTAGGTTTGAATCCTATAACGTAGTTTTGAGACCTAAGAGAACAAGGCTTGTTACAATGCCACATGATACATGAATTTATTGTTAAAGAAAAGAAAGTTAGTTTTACACATCTCGGATCAATGAATAATGAGATGCATCCTTTCCAATTAGGTGTAGAAGGCTTGATTTCCCTAGTTTTCCAATGATAGTGCACTATTATGAATCTTAACCTTGATCACTTTCGACATAGATATATAACCTAGTTTAGCACTATTTGCATGCTACAACCAAAAAACCTATCACTTTAAATTTGAAAAAATAACACTTCAATTTGAAGCATAAAATATCTCATGCTTTATTTTTTATATAAAACTTGACTTCCCATGAGAATTTTTTTTAATATTTAGTTTCCTGAAAATTTTTCTCTTCGTTGGAATGGGCATACAATGTTCTTTCTTACTTTGGGATACTAGCTCAATACTAGAAATTACAAGTGGGGATTCGTGTCTAATATAGAATTTGAGTTAGTACCCAAAGGGTTGTCGAAAGAAATTTTGAGGTTAATTTTTACTAAACAACAACATTCAATTATGTGGCCCTATGGCCTTGCCTCACAAAAAAATAGGGTAGCCGATGCCAAAAATTGTACCTTTGAATGGGGTATCTATTGCTAATACCTAGCTTGATTTCAACTCCATGACTTCACTCTAGCTCTTCACCCTAGATTGACATAAATCAAATGGGCCATTCTTTTTCTTCTTTTTTTGTTTATAATCACATAGGCATTGCAATAAAAATGACACTATCAATATTATGATGGTGTTGGGAACATTTACAAAAGAAAATATAAAACTCACAGACAAATTGCACTCTCATTACAATTTGACCCTAAATGTTGTAGTGATTGTTGTACATGTTTATTTCTTCAATATTATTATTTAGATAGTTTCTTTAGACAATAGTGTATAGCAATATTTTAAAAGCATCCTTTTTAGTTCATCAATATTTGAATATTTAATTTAAACATATTTTCTTTCATGTATAACCTATGTTCACTCATATTATTTTCGTCCCTTTGACATTGAGGAAGATGCCACTTATAGTTTATCTCATACTTGTTAAACCATTTGACGTCAATGACAATTTTTCCATCAATCTCTCCATTTGCTATTGATGGTGGTGGTCTAATTTTTCACAAGGAAATTTTTTTCTAAATTTAGGTGTAAAAAATTAGATAAGGGTTTGGTTTTTTGTGTGACTTTAACCCTAGGTGAAACCCTACAAAAACAAAATCTCATGTCCCAAATAAACATATTAGGTTTTTTTTTCAAATGTTTTTGGGTAGGCAATTTGTTTTCAATATAAAACATCTTTTCAAGATATCTTTTTAAATTTTAAACTTTTCAGTTCTAAGTTTTTCCTACCATTAGATTTTCCTAAATCTACGGCAGTCATCATATCACATAGTAGAGTTGTGAGTATTTTATCCTACGCAACATGATGACCATTTCGAGATAAAAGATGACAATAGAAATATAAAATGGGGTGTCAGTTTTTCATTATTTTAAAAGTTTGTGGTGGTCAAGTTGATGTCATAAGCATCAGCATCAGAGAAATGAACTAAGTGGAAGGTGTTTTGTTTTTTGTCACCAGTTTGGCCAAATTCTAGGAGGTTTCTATGTCACAACTGGAAAATCAATGAATCCTACCAATAATGACATAGTGCCTTGCCATGAAAATAAAAAGGTGTGAGACTCATGAATGGACAAGCATTGTAAAATCTTTCTATTTTTAATGAGGATGTATGCTTATGATTTATTGTTAAAAGCACTGAATCTAGTAATAATGGTGGAAATGTGGTAAAATTTCTTGGTATTAGAATTTCAAAAGTCTAAAGGAGGTTGCAATGTCATGACCAGAAAATGAAAGAATCCCACTGGTAGTGACACAGTGCCTTGACAAAAAAAGGAAAATGCGGTAACATTTGAAGGGTGGGTCCCAAAAGTCTCCTAGTCAGTGATGATTCAGATATCCTATGTGACATGTCGACATCAATAAAAGCATATATGTTGGAGGTCACCATGTTACAACCAAAAAACCCATGTTGACTACCAGTAGCGACGTAATGCCTTATTAGAAAAGATGAAACATGGCAGGGCTCAGTTTTATGGTATTATAGAAAGTATTAAAATATCTATCAGCTTGTCAGAATATTGACAAGTCACATATGACATGTAAAAGCACTCAAAAAAGAGTAAATGAAAATTTTTGGATTGTCAGATTAAAGTTCCATCAACAGTTATCGCCAAGTCACTATCAAGAGTTGTGCGATGTATATTCCACATGACATGGAAACCAAGGGAAGGAATGCATGGGCCCACTACAATCACATTAAGTCACTAATCAAATATACATTGCCAAATTGAAGTGGAATCAATGAGGGTCATTATGTCACATAAATAATCTACTCACTATTTAAGCATGGTGACATAGCGAGAAGGTGACACATGTCCACAAAGTGCCAGTGGGACCAGTCCAAATTTTTAGCAATAAAAGAAAAGCTTATATGGAGAAAGCTAATTGGGTTGACTTCGAGCTTGGTGAGTGGAAAATGAGTCATTCTTCTTTTCATTCCTAGATCATCAAATTTTTCTTAGATCAATAGTGTATTTCAAAATTAGAAGGTGGTGCCACTTTGTTCTACTTATAGTTTATTTATGAAGGATTAAAAATCCTTGTGTGAACCATGAACAGAATATATTGTAGAAAATCTCATCATTTCTTGCATACACTAACAAATCTCCAAGCTTTCAAAGAATTCAGAGCTACTAAGAATTTGCACTGGGTGACCACAACATAAAATATTATAGAATTTTGTAGAGATAGTAGAGAATCAAAGTAAGTTTCTATTCTCACCATTTACATTAGAGTTTTCTAGTTTTTTGCAAATTCATTCACCATGCCTCCAAAGAAAGTTTTTTCAGGTCCAGAGGATTATTTGGCTAGAAATGTTCATGATGATCTTCTCAAATTATTGCCTAAATCCACAAATGAGATTGTCAAGGTGAAAAAATTAATCTCCCTAAACCCTAGACTCAAGATTGTTGATAGATTGTTTGATAAGGGAAATTGGGTTAGGGATGCTAAAACTTCTCAAACAAGACTTTCCCTCTTTAAAAATTGGTTCTCAGAAAGGAAATTATTTTTCCCTTATGCAAATATCTAGAACTTTGACTTGGGAAAGCTAGTGGTCCCTAATGTCTTCATGGATGCTGATTTATTAATGACTATTGCCAAAAGCTATGACCCAACAATCAAAGTAGTAAGAAGAACAAATGGTGAATGTCTGATTGTAGTAAGCCCTGAGGAAATTAGGGAAGTATTTGGTATAGAGCCACTATTAGATTATCATACACCCATTGACCTACAAGGTCTAGAAAAAGAATATTTGTCTAAAAGGGATATGATCAGACAAGGTACACTGAGGGCACATATAGGGACAATTGGGAACTTGTCAATTATTATAGCATCCACTAGGGAACCTTTTAAAAAGGAATACTTCACTTCCTGGGCAATAGAAATATATATGATGCTATGTAGGGTTTTTGGTGAAGATGAATAGAATATTATGTCTATAAGTTTCATGTATATGATAGCTTAGATTTCTTCTTTTGGTGTTGATGTTATTTTTTATTTCACCTCCTACTTAGTAGAAGAAATCCATATAGGCCTAGTTGGAATTGCCAAAGGAAAGATTGAAAAAGCTTTTGGTCATTATTCGTTGTTGATGCATAGGTTTTGTTCAAAGGGGCAACATGGTTTGGTAAAGAAATGGATTTGAATAGAGAACATGAGGGAGAAGCCCTGCTAGTTCAATTATGGAGTGCATTCATAACTTGGGATGCAAAGAATGCTAGTTTTCTCAAGTTTGATAGGTATTTTGTCTCAAGGTTAAGGTGCCTCTTATTAAGTGACAATCCTAGAGTTCCTAAGGCACTAATAAATTTTATCAGAACCATGGATAACACATCTAGTTTGAAAGTATCACATAACTAGGGAGACATTATACTATACTCTGTTTCTACTATTATTAGAGTTTATGGTTTTCAAGGGACTCCTCATGTTTTTCCTTACCAAGTGCCACTAAAAATAGGAATAGCTGAGGTGTTGTGGCAACTAGGAGGACTAGAAGAAACCTATCTGGTAAGAAGAAATAGAGGCTCAATTTTCCCCACTTGTACTATAGCCCATCATTTTGTTATTACAAAAGGAGGTTGGTTATTTTTATACAAAATTTTAGATCAGTATAAGATGATAGTGTCTCATGCCCATTTTTATGATATAGAGGGCTTTTATAACCAACTTTTTAGAATAAGGGTTAAATTTGGTTCCATAGAACATGAACCATATTACCCTAAGGATGTAATTAGAAATGAGTTATCCTTGCAGGAGCAAGAGACCAAGAAGGAAAAGTGGAGGGTTTTCTCAAGGGTTTTGGAATTTATTCATTTTTTTGACAAGAATTATAAGCCTCTTGGTAATGCAAAAACAAAGGCAGATAGAATCAATAAACTCATGATTACTTTTCCTAAAAAAATGGAAACCATGCTTGAGAAAAAAATATTTTTTATTAATGCATATCCGGATAAGGCTAAAGAAGTCATGAAGAGATTGGCATTCACTCACAATATGGGAATAGGATAATTTATTGTCGAAAAAAGGTCAGGTTATAATGTGATCTAGAATAAGAAGACCACTATGGATAAAGGCAAACAAATAATAGCATCCACTAATGTTCTCTTGGAAGAAAGACCTAATGAGCCCTCTCCTAAGAGGCAAAGAATAATAAAAGAGTAAGGCCCTCACATTGAGGAGTATTCACCTACCCAATCCCCTTTGCAAATTGGAGAGGAACAACTCACTGGGGAGCAAGTTGAACAGTTGGGGTCCCAAGGGGGAGTATTTATTACCCAAGTAGAGTTGGATGAGGGAAACCCTCAAGAACCTCCTATGCCAAGCCTTGATTTGATAGTGGCAGATTATAAAGGAAGGGAGTTGAACCCTGTAATAGAGCAAGCTAGCCATGAATTATTGTCTAATGACAGTTTTGTTAGAACAAGAGCCTTCTACCAATTTACATGGAGAGAAATGTGGGAAAATATGAGGAAAGGTGTAATAAGTTGAGGACTAATCACTCAAAAAAGGAGGAGGTAACCATGCAGAATCAAGTGAAAGATGAAATGATGCAAGAATTCCAAAATATAACCCCTGAAGAGGGGAGACAAATGGTAAAAGCATCAAATATTCTACTGCTACCTAATTAGGATATATAAAATGCCCTAGTTTTTAACTCTAATTTAAATAAACTAAATTTACATGATCCAAATAAGAAAGAAATAAAAGGTGCCACCTTTAGTAAAGACTAGGTTGCCTTAGTTATTTGATCATTGAGGAAAGGATCCAGGGCTATTTCATCATAGCCAGATGACACTGGCTTAATGGGGAATATCATTGTAAAGAGAGTGGTAGATACTATCCATGTGGAGGCTACACATTTGAATGTTGGAACATCTTATTCAGCTTTGGCCACCACAAAATGAGATGTGCAGGAAAGGCTAGAATTATAGGCCAAAAATGAGAGAGTTTTGGAGGCCTACAATAAAGAAGTTTAGAAAAGGATTGAACGATGAAAATAAAGTGTTGGGACAGTCTTCCAAGCCAAGGATTACATACCCTCACTGATGCAAATGGTTTATGGGATTCAATAAAACTCTCTATAGCACCAACAAGATCATCCAATGATCCAAATATAGTTTTCAATCTATTAGACCTCCTAGGCCTAACCCCAAGGCTTGCCTCCTAGGTATAGCCTTACTTCCCTTGAAATCCCACAACCCTTGCTATTGGATCATCACCCTAGATGCCATAAATTTTCACTCCCATAAGTGCTCTTCATGTTCTTTAATGATCTATGCTTTCCGTACAACTTTCTTGAGTCTTGCTGAAATTTCAAACAAGCTCTTTTATGCTTTTGGATAGACCTATACACAAACAGATGTAACTTTTGAACAAGGACTAAAATTCTCAATCTCACCATTGATAATGAAAAAGATTAGATTTTCACCAACATAATCAAATTTCAGAAAGATCCAACGGTTGGTTAAAAAGATGTTGGCTCCACATTGAGCTACATTTTAAGAGTTTCTAGACTTCTAGGACAAATTTTAAGTTTATGCTTCAAATGCTTCACCACCATTGGAAAGAGGACTCAAATACGTTTCCAAAAAATATACCTAATGGTGTCTTTCTTTACACAAAAACTCTAAACAAAACAGGTTTTTCCCTCTCTACAGGCTCATCCAACCATGGGGATCAGCCTAGAGCATCACCATAACTTTGTTTGAAAGCTCTATAGAAACAAAAGGAAGAATATAATACAATGTACAAACTCTATTACCACTTCCCACCAGATATCAAGCATTTTCAATCATGGCAAGTGGCAATAGAGTCTTCTTTTTGCATGGCAATTCTAAAAATCAAGATTCTAGACTAGTTGATAGTAATTTGCTTATAACTGTTCAACCAAATTAATTCAAAGCATGAGACCAAGTTAAAATTAAAGGAAATTCAAAGAACTAATTAAATATTACAACAAGAAATCTAAAAACATCAGTACACTATCTGTACAATGCATCAAAACTCATAAAAAAACTCAAAAAAAAGTTGTGACAACACTTTTTTTGTACTTTCAATGATAGATTTCTTCATTAATGCCAACCAAAAAATGAACAAAGAATTCTTTGACATATATAAGCCTTATCATGTGTTTCTATGGTAACCAACTCCTCTTATCCTTGCAAAATACTAATTTGTTGACAACCTAGGAAATGCGGATCAGCACATTAGCATGTCTGTCACATTTTTAATACTAATGAATCTCAACGTAAACTAGATAAACCATCAATGAACTTGAGGGGTAATATATCAACCCCTTACACAAGCCAAAATAAGGTCCTAAGATCATTTTTTACATAGTAGCTCAATTAGGCCTATTACAAACAAAATGGACTATGACAAGTCCTTCATTACAAACAAATAAACTTATGAGATTAACTAACTCGTCTCAACACAACTAAGCATAATTAAAATTAGAACTCAATTAAAACTCACTAATTAGACTTAACTATCCATTTATAGTGAGGGTGCTCTACACCACTTACCCACCAGTGGAGCCTTTTAAATCCACTCCTCTTATTGAAATGCTAGACACTCCATAAAGGCCACAATACTATATAGTTGAAGATTTTGAAGAAGTGAAGAGAAAACTATGGGCACTGCATGCAGAGTTAAATGTGCAATATCTTCCATGCCTACACTTTTTAATCTGATTTCTTGGAGTGCCAAAACTCTCCTACTTAATGCATCTGCCACCTTATTGCTGACCCCTTTCTTATGTTTTATGGTAAAGGTATAGGCTTGCAAGTATTCAACCCACTTAAGGTGTCTTTGATTCAACTTATCTTGTCCATTCAAGAAACTAAGTGCATGGTTATCCGTGACAAAAAACTCTTTTGGAAGAAAGTAATGTCTCCATTTTTTGAGAGCTTGTACCATAGCATATAGTTCCAAATCATATGTGGAATACTTTTGTTTGGCATCATTCAACTTTTCAGAAAAAAAAAAGCAACTAGATGGCCTTCTTGACTCATAACTGCACCAATAGCCTGGCATCACACTCAATAGTAAATAGCTAATTAAAATCAAGTAGCATAAGTGTAGGTAACTCTGCTATTCTAGTTTTCAACAACTCAAACCCCTTATTAGCCTCTTCTGTCCACTTGAACTTGCATTTCATTCCCCCCTTTATAGTATTAAGAATAGGTGCACACACATGACTGATATTTCTCACAAACTTCCTATAGAATGAAGCCATTCCATGAAAACTTCTAACATTACCTATGCTTTGGGGATTTGGCCAATTCAAGATTGCATCAACTTTACTAGGGTCCATCTTTAAGCAACCTTGAGAAATAACAAAACCAAGGTAAACTAATTCAGTTTTACAAAACTCACCCTTTTCAAGATTGATTTTCAACTTGGCCTCCTTCAACTTCTTTAGCACTAGCTCTACACACTTGAGATGATCTTCTTTGGACCTACTAAATATTAAAATATCATCAAGATATACAATTACAAACTTACCGATGAACTCAACCAGAACTTCATTCATGAGACTTTGGAAGGTACTAGGTGCATTTGTGAGCCCAAATGGCATCACCAACCATAGAGCCTTGCATTTGTCCTAAATTTTGTCTTCCACTCATCCCCAGATTTGATTCTAATCTAATGGTGCCCTGATTTCAAATCTAGTTTGGTGAAATAACAAGCTCCTCCCAAGTTTTCCAATAGATCCTCTATTCTAGGCATTGGGAAATGGTATCTTATTGTAATCTTGTTAATGGCCCTTGAGTTTGTACACATTCACCATTTCTCTCCTTTCTTAGCTACCAACATTGTTGGAATAGCACAAGGACTTAAGCTTTTCCTTATGAAGCCCTTATCCATGAGCTCTTGCACTTGTTTACCAATTTCTTCATTTTGACTAGGAGTCATTTTGTAAGCAACTTTATTGGGCATATTAGATCCAGGTATGAGATCAATTTGATGATTAATATCCCTCATAGGTGGTAATGAGTTTTGTTTATCATCCCCTATAACTTCTTCATATTTTTTCAGCAACTCTTGTGCTTCTTGTGGAATGTCCTTCATGAAATTTGGTTTTTCCTCTTCTTTTGGTTTTAGGATAATTGCATATCCTTGCTCTTCTTCATGTTTAAATATTTGTAGGAATTCTTTCCCACTCAACATCATGACACTAGAACCCACTTGTTTCTCTTCATGCTGATCAGGTAAAGGATCCATTTGATACTTTTTTCCATCTTTGATAATAATGTAGCTATTCTTCTCCCCATCATGAGTAGACTTCACATCATGCAGCCATGGTCTTCCCAAAAGTAAATGGCATGCATCCATAGGAAGAATGTCACATAAGACTCTATCCTTGTACTCTCCAATCTCAAATTCTACCCATGCTTGTTCATCTACCAACACATGTTTTCCTTTATTTAACCAAGACACCTTATATGGAGTAAGGTGTGGTAATCTCTTGAGCTTTAATTTCTCCACCATTTCAATAGAGAAAATATTTTCTATAGACCCTGAATCCTCTATTACTTTGCAGATCTTCCCATGTGACTTACATGTTCTAAACAAACTCTTCCTTTGTGGTGTTTCTTTCCTTTGAGGTATTTTTAACAAGGTTCTTTTCACCATGAGATTCTCTCCATCCATAGTAGGTCATGCCTTACCAATGGCTATGATGGGTGATGTTGTATCTTCCTCTTGAACTAAATGTGTTCTTCTTTCTCCAACATGTGAACTTGAGGCTCTCTCTGGACATCTACTGATGGAGTGGCCAACTTGGTTACAATGATAGCATCTACCTATGAATACTAGGGTATTTCTACCTCCTTGTCCCCATCTACCTCTAAAATTACTTCTTCCCCTATGTATACCTCTGAAGGTTCCTTTTGATGAGTCTCCATGTCCTTCAAATGGACTATTCTCCTCTATTTTTGCAGCATTGGGACCTCTTCCAAATGTGCCCCTTTCTCTGAAACTCCTACCTCCTCTCTTTTTTTGTTGTTACTCATTTCTTCTCTTGAACTTTTCTTCTGCCCTTAAGGCCAACTAAAAACATTTGTGTACACTATCAGGAGTGAGAATGCTAATCTCATCTTGGATATTGGTTCTAAGACCATTCATGTACCTTGCCAACTTTTCCACTTCATTCTCATGCTTCTTGGCTCTCAAACTCAGTTTATGAAACTCTTATGTGTAGGAGCTTACATCTAACTCCCTTTGTTTTAGATTCTAAAGTTTTTTATGAAGTTGTACTTCATAGTCTTTTGGAAGGAATTGTGCCTTGAGTCTAATTTTCATCCTTTCCCAATAAACTATCTTCTTCTTTCCCTCTTGCAATCTTTCTTCTTGCATCATGTTCCACCAAACTAATGTTGATCCCTTTAGCCTCGACTTGGCTACATTGACCCTCTTTTCTTCTACCACCTCTTTGTAATCAAAATGGTTTCTTAAAGCCTCTATCCACTCCAATAGCTCTTCCCCATTTAAGTTACCACCATAGCTAGGTATACCATCCATGTTATCCCTAGAAATTGATTTAAATTCATCCATCATTACCTTTTGATCAGGAGAAAGTACTTCTTTCTCTTCCTCAGCTTCCTCTTCCTCTTCATCTGTCTCATCACCCCACTCTATTTTCATTTTCATTTTATCTTTCTTGGGACTTCGTTCTTTCTCTTTATCTTTTTCTTGGGTCTTCATTTCCTCCAACATTTGTGTCACCAGTTGCCTTATAGCATCCTGGTTCATTGCCTTAGGAGGCATTGAAATACCTTCAAATTCTTCTATGTCTGACATACACCACTTCTAGCATATATATGGCTCTAATACCACTCTAATGCAAAGGGTTTATGGGATTCAATAAAACTCTCTATAGCACTAACAAGTTCATCCAATGATCTAAATATAGTTTTTAATCTATTAGACCTCCTAGGCCTAACCCCAAGGCTTGTCTCCTAGGTATAGCCTTACTTCCCTTGAAATCCCACAACCCTTGATATTGGATCATCACCCTAGATTCCATGAATTTTCACTCCCATAAATCCTCTTCATGTTCTTTAATGATCAATTTTTTTCATACAACCTTCTTGAGTCTTGCTGAAATTTCAAACAAGCTCTTTTGTGCCTTTGGATAGACCCGTGCACAGATAGATGTAACTTTTGAAAAAGGACTAAAATTCTCAATCCCATCATTAATAATGAAAAAAATTAGGTTTTCACCAACATAATCAAATTTCAAAGAGATCCAATAGTTGGTTAAAAAGATATGGGCTCCACACTGAGCTGCATTTTAAGAGTTTCTAGACTTCCAGGAAAGATTTTGAGTTTATGCTTCAAATGCTTCACCAATAAGAATATATTTATAAACCAAATACACCATTGGAAAGAGGACTCAAATAACTTTCCAGAACATATACCTAATGGTGTCTTTCTTTACACAAAAACTCTAAACCAAATAGGTTTTTCCTTCTCTGCAGGCTCATCCAACCACGGGGATCAGCCTAGGGCATCACTATAACTTTGTTTGAAAGCTCTGTAGAGAAAAAATGAAGAATATAATAAAATATAAAAACTCCATTACCACTTCCCACCCTATATCAATCATTTTAAATCATGGAAAGTGGCAATAGAGTCCTCTTTTTGCATGGCAATGCTAAAAATCAAGATTCCAGACTACTTGATAGTAATTTGCTTATAATTTTTCAACCAAATCGATTCAAAGCATGAGACCAAGTGAAAATGAAAGATAATTCAGAGAAATAATTAAATATTACAAAAATAAATCTAAAAACATCAGTACACTATCAGTACAATGCATCAAAACTCATTAAAAAACTCAGAAAACAAGTTGTGATAGCACTTTTTTTGTACTTTCAATGATGGATTTCTTCATTAGTGCCAACCAACAAATGAAAAAAGAATTCCTTGAATTATATAAGCATTATCATGTGTTTATATGGTAACCAACTCCTCTTATCCTTTCAAAATGCTAAGTATCCTTGCAAAATACTAAGTTGTTGACAACCTAGGAAATGTGGATCAGCACTTTAGCATGTCTGTCACATTTTTAATACTAATGACTCTCAACCTAAACTGGATAAAAAATCAATGAGCTTGACATGAAATATATCAACCCCTTACACAAGCCAAAATAAGGTCCTAAGAGCATTTTTTACATAGTAGCTCAATTAGGCCTATTACAAACAAAATGGACTATGACAAGTCCTTTATTACAAACAAATAAACTTATGAGATTAACTAACTCATCTCAACACAATTAAGCATAATTAAAATTAGAACTGAATTAAAACTCACTAATTAGACTTAACTATCCATTTATAGTGAGGGTGCTCTGCACCACTCACCCACCAGTGGAGCCTTTTAAATCCACTCCTCTTATTGAAATGCTAGATACTCCATAAAGGCCACAATACTATACAACTGAAGATTTTGAAGAAGAGAAGAGAAAACTATGGGCACTGCATGTAGAGTTAAATGTGCAATATGAAGACAAATTGGGGAAAGCCCTTCTGTATCTGGTTGATAAAATTGAAAGGCCATTATTCTATGATCAGCTAGCAAAGGTAATAAACATTTGGGAAGAAATAAAAGAAAGCAAAGAAACTTTGAAACCCATTGTTAATAAGTGGAATAAGAGGAGGAAAAAGGTTACATTGTTATGTTATTCTATTATAAAAATTTCTCATGACTACATTGAAAAAACTTTTGATATTACTAATGACCTCCTAAATTTTGATGACAAAAGAGTTGGGTTACAAAAAAGAATTGTAAGTTACTTGGATAAGTATAGAAGTGTAAAATTTGACTTATTCCCATGTGCTCTGGACAAAATGAATAAATTGAAAAGTAAAGATGAGTGAGCCAAGGAATTGGATGACTTATTTTGTTTAAGAATGAATAAAGTTATTAAAAAAAAAAGGACATTTATGGTGGGCAACCACAACAGAAGAAATGGTGAAGGTCCAGTTATTCTTTGATTCTTTAAAACAAGATTTTGTTAACATTGATAAAGAGGTTAAATATGTGACTAAGAAGTAAAATGATATCCTACAATTTAGCTGGCTAGATGACACACTTTTTGACAAATGGATGGAAGATATTTCTTTTAAAGAGTAGTGGAAAAAAGGTGAAAACAATGATGATGAGATGGATCAAGATGAAGTATAAATCATTGATGCACCTTTAGGGAATTAGAAGAAAAGAGAAGGACAAAGACAAGAAACCAATTGTAGTTGTAGGCACAGAAGTCCAAAATGATGACATGGCAATGGAAGAGGTAGGAATAAAGGTGGTTTTATCAATTCATGATGAAAATAGCGAAAATCCTCAAGTTGAGGTTGATCTGCAAATACCAGTACAAGACACAACATTGGCCAGTTTGATAGCTACATATTTCGAAGAGCTAGAATAGCATAGGATCCAATCATGGAATTAGTAGCATTTGGAGATGTAATAGAAATGGAACCTACCAAAGGAATAATATGATGTCTAAGTTTTTTGTTACACAAAATTTTGTCTTTTTGACAACAGAATATAAATATCTTTTGTCTTAAGGGATAGTTGTCATTTTCTCGTAGCCTAAAGCTTGTTGCATCTCACAGTATATAAGTGAGATTCCATGGCTAGAGAAGGGGTCTAAATTATTATCTTTTTAAGTCTTAACTAGGTCTGTTTGGTTTATTTCTAAAATTTTAAAAAAAGATATACTATATGATATTTTTTCTCTGCAAATTTATGAGAATTGTATTAGTATAAAAAGATCTAAATGCTTGGTCTAGAGTTATTCTGAGTTTTATTCAATTGTATGCAAATTTTTCAAATGAAATCAATGCAAAGATGAAACATCACCACAATTTTTCTGGCCAAATCTTGTCTCCATTTGTGTTATCTGGTTGCCTTGAAATTGTATGAGCAAGTCTTATTCAATTGAATACAATTAAGTCAGATTGTATGTCAATTTTCTATTGCTTTTAATTCAAAGAATTAAGTAAATTCTTTCATGAAATTGACATGATTACCATGATAATCGAAGGGATGTCTGCAAGAATGAGTTTCAGTCAAAATTGCTAATAATATTGATTGTAATGCAATTAGTAAGATCTAAGAATTGAATAGACTCTAGATCCCAATAGATTAGGCACTGATCTAATTATTTTAGTCTATAGAAATAAAGATCATAAAGAACCATCAAACTTAATTTCAAAATCCTTTTTTTTTATTGTTAAAGATTATCAATGCCAATCAGCACTCATTTGCATCTGATCTCTGAGTCTTAGTAAGCTACTATTGCCAAAAATATTTGTAAACCTAAGGAGAATTATGACCAAATCTACTTATAAGGGATGTATATCATTTTAAAATGTCATGGAATGAACAAACTATGTATATGTTAGAGATAGGAGATGAGAATCAGAATGAAACTAAAAATATTCTCATGCAGTAGCATTCATTTGAACCATCCCTCAGGTATACCCTCCTTGGTTCTGCAGAGCCTAAAGAGTAGGAAATTTGTCTAGATTTTGTTGCAGTTGGGTTTAGATAAGAAACTCTTTCAATTGTCTATAGGAAGTAGTTGATCCTTAGATTGTTTGTGTTTTCATTATCTTGGTGTTAAGTAGCTCGTTACTTAATAGTTTGAAAAAACAACCATAGATGGAAATACTTCCTAATTTTAATCTCACCCCCTTTGACATCAATGTAAAAGTGAAAATCATCAAAAAATAATCATCAAATTCTCCCTCTTTGAAAATTCACTCATACTCCTCATGTGAAGAATTTTTCAATGATCATGCATGCTCTAGCACTAACATAAAAACTTTAAAATTAATGCAATTTTCTATCAATATTCTTAGTGTGATCAATTCATCTTACTCACTTTCAAAGTTTTAATTAATGCACTCATCCACTTCTCCCTCTAATTTTATGCTTCTTTATAATCTAGGAGGTGTATTAGATGCAAGTTGCACTTACATTGGTTTCATTTTATTTCTTTATTTTTTCATGTTTCTTTATCCATACAAATATAGGCTCTTTTTGTTTGATCTTTGTATTATTTCTCTTGTTCCATTCATGTGATTTCATGTTCCCAAATCTAGAGTACAATCCCAAGTGTTTGTACTAGTTTTTTTTTGTCCATCCATAAAAGCTTTCATTTTGTGTTATACATTCTCTCTCTCTCTCTCTCTATGATTATAGTAATTTCATGAATACCAATATTCCTAGAAGTTATATCAAAATTATAATTATCTCTAATCTAGATAAAAAATCCTTTTTGATTCTATCCTTCTTATTCATTGTAGATGTGCTTGACTTTTGATTATTTCTCTCTTCACCTCTGATAGATATATCAACACTTCAACATATCTTTCAAGTTTTTCCTCTTCCTTAGATGAATTTTCCATATGACTCCCTTATTTGATGAAACATTTGAATATACAATCATGATGCTTTGAACCTCTTTCATAACCTACTCCTATTTTTTTCTATAGGATGGGCTTTGGCTATCAATTATGTTGGTCAGGATTTTGGAGCTCTTTCCAAACTTGAGACTAGTATTTAGTTTGAGAGTGGTTTCTCTAAATTAATTCCAACATGGTGATTTATTCCTCTAATTTGGCACAATCTACTTCCTTTGCATTTGACTTTCTCACCATCTCATGCTGAAATTGTTTGGCTCCATCTAATTTATCTTTCAAAGTTTTAATTACTTTTCTTGATTCTATTAGGGCTTCATACAATTCTTGTAAATTTTTTTTTCTAGGCCTATTCTTAAGCTTTCCATTTTTCTTGGAAGCATATCCAAGTTCTTCCATGAAAGAAATTTCCTCTTCCTTGTTGTAGGTATCTTCTTCATCTTTTGTAGATGTAGTAGATCCTTCTTTGAGTTTTCCATCATCCATAACTTCATTTTTATCTAATTTATTATCTTTTTCTATCCTCTCTTTTCCATCATTCACAAGGTCACCCTAATTCACATCATTATTTTCCATCACTATGTATATTCCAAGTGTCACTTCATCACATATACTTGCCTCCATGTTATCACATGTATCTTCTTCCATATCATCACAATATATAGTCATCTTATTTTTCAAATAATTTATTATCAATCACTTCAACTTTATTGCTTGGTGCACTGTTATTAATATTCTTCTTTGAGTTTCATTTCTTCTTATTTCCTTTTCTTTTTCCCATCTATGCTCACAAGACCTACCTTCAAGAGGTTAGACTTTCTAGAAGGAACCCTCTAATACCAATCGAAGATCACATGATTATACTAAGAGGTGGGGTGAATCATTATAATAACAACTTTGTCTTTTTTAAACTTTTTATCCAAAAAAATGTCTTAATAACTTTAAATGCTGAAATCAACAATTATGCACAACACAGTGACACAAATACTTTATGTAGTAGACACCCAATGTGAAAGAAAAGAGTTCTTCCACCATTTTATTAGGATTCTTAATAACCTTAATCTTTATTGACTTTCTATTTCCCCACTTAGCACAATGAAAAAATTACCACATGATGCTTGTCTACATTTTATTGAAAAATATGTTGGAATTCATCGAATCAATATTTTCTTGTCTATATTGTTGCACCCATAGTCAATGATACAAAGATATTTTCTAAATATTTATGGATACAAAGTTTGTATATTTATTTCATATATTTTCTCCCACTATAGCTTCAATTTTATTGTTCTAATATTGCTGATGTGAATGTGAAATTTATTTGTCTCTAATCTCTAATGTTTCTGCCCTTCTAATTTTATTTCTTATTTGTCTAGAGATGGCCATTTTTTTGTTGTATATGCCATGTAATATTTGTTTCTCATTTTAACACTATTGCATATTTGTTCATGATTGAAAATTGTGCATCTCTCTGTGTTTTTATTTTCCATCTTATTTGTTCACTCCTTAACTTCTTTGATATTGGAATCATTGTTGTATTCATTGAACAATATGCACTTCTTCGTAAATTTCTCAAATTTTTTTGTTTGGACTAATTGCTTGTATCTACTTGATGGGTATTTATGATTTTTTTGTTTCATTTTTTTTTACATACAACCACTATGAATAATTGGTGTGCCTCTCACACTGACTTGTCTTATATATACTAAGTGCATTGCTACAGATGTTTATTTCTTTAATACTATTGTTTTGATGGTTTCTTTAGATAATAGTTTATAGTGTCATATTTTAACAATGTCTTTTTGTTAATTTATCAATGCTTAAATATTTAATTTAATCATTTTTTCTTGTATAACCTATTTTCACTCATATTATTTTTATCCCTTTGACTTTTTTGAAGTTGACACTTATAGTTTATCTAATACTCATGAAAACCTTTGACGTCAATGACAATGTTTTCATCAAATACTATTGGTTGTAGCAATAAATTTGGATAGACTTATGTGGTGATTGAATAAAGAGGACTTGGGGATTAAAAATAAGCATGGGATTTATCACTAACATCTTTTAAATTTTCATAAGTCCTTATGGAACATCTTTTTACAACCTTGGGTTTTAGATGCAGGAGCATCCTTAGGCTGTTGACAATTTTGCATCACCCAAAAAAAAATATTTGATGTTTTTTATTTTATAGTTACTTGTCTGATAGTTTATATTGGCAAGGTTTTGTTTGTTATTTCTAGGTTCCACGAGCTTGGCTTTATATTGTATAAATATCACGGATCATTACCCTAAGTACACATAATCCTATGTGACAACTGGCAGAAGTTATGCTTCATCTTTCTGGGTGTTATTTTATAATGTTCCTCTTCATGCAATGGATGACATTTAATTCCTAAACATTCTATATTTTAAAGTTATATTACATGCTCTTGGATCTAAGAAGTTGGTTAACATGTGGACCTATACTTGAGGCTACATAATGTTTTCTCATGTATTATTTATCTAGTCATTAATTCATTGAGGGTTAGTCCTATAATGTAATGCATGTTTCCTATTATTGGAGATTGTGAACTCTAGTTGATCTATGTGTTCTGATGGCTATATATGTAATGTCTTAGAAGGAAGTACTCAAGTATTCAAGTAGTAGCATGAGAATATCATTCAAGCAGATACTTGGAGGAATATTTGATTGAGAACTTTGGTCTATAACCTAGAATTATTTGGTTGCAACTAGGAAGGCATTATAACCTAGTATATAGTATATCAAGCGAGTTGTCTTACGAATCAATGCAATGTCTGATTAAATTTTTATGTAATATAATATTTTTTGATAATAAAGTGATTTCTTAAAAGTATATCTTTTGTACTTCAATTATGTTGTATTTGTTGGTGGCTTGGTCATCTCCTTTGGGGATACACTTGCCTTGTACTACATCAATGATGAATACACTAAAGGTTGTAGAATTTATAACCCTCTTACTAATAAATTAAAGTTTCAAGAGATGTTTGTATTGAAAAAAATGGTATCCATGATTACTCCAAAGTGCAAGATGCAGAATTTAATGGAAGTAAAGTTGTGGTTGTGGAGGACCAAACTCCTTCTCTAAACCCTAATCCTAATGCATCTATTTTATATTCCTTTTAATCACACTCATGATGATACTACTCCTTCTACTCATTTTAGTGATGTTTTAGTTAATTTTAAGAGAAATCCTAAATGGTTTAAGAATTTACTTCAAGAGACTAATTATCATTTAACTATAATGGGTGGGCTTCAACCCTAGAGAATTAGTTATCAAACTTATGTGTTAATGTCTTCTAATATGAATTCTAATGGAAATAAGTCTTTTGAACAAGATAACATTGAACCTAATTGGATAAAGGCTATGAAAGAGGGATATGGTTCTTTAATTTAAAATCAAACCTAGAATTTAGTTCTTTTTCCTCATCATAAAAATAATAGTTTCATGCATATGGTTCTTCAAAACAAAATCAAATGACAATCGTGAAATTAGTAATTTTAAAGCTAAACTAGTTGCTAGAGGTTTTTCACAAATTGAAGGATTAGATTACATTAAGACCTTTGCACCAATTGCTAAGATAGCTACCATCAAACTTTTACTTGTTTTATCTTCTAAAATGAGTTTTCCTATTCCCCAAATGGATGTTAAAAATGCATTTTTAAATATTGATTTCCATGAAGAGATATGTATGGCACAATCCTCTAGTTGTATTGAAGAAGGTAGTGAACACTTAGTAATTTGAAGAAATCTATTTATGGACTTAAATAATCTCCTAGAGAATAGTATTCTAATATTATTGCATTCTTTCCTTCTCAAGGTTTTGTTAGAAGTAAAAATGGTCTTAATCTACATATTAAACAGACTCAAGATGATATTGTCATTATTCTTTGTTGTGTAGATTATTTGATTCTTACTTCAAGTTCAAATTATTTAATTTCTAATATTAACTTCCAACATAATCAAAAAAATAAAATTACTAATTTTGGGATTTTACTTTATTTTTTAGGTATGCAAAGTTGGAAAATATCTAAGGGTATTTTTCTTTCACAAAGGAAATATGTTGAACATCTTCTAATGAAGTTTAAGATGAAACTAAGTTATTCATTAATATGAAAACTCCACTTGTAGATGTTACCTTATATAAACAACTAGTAGGAAGTTTGAACTATTTAACTCTTACTAGGTGTGATATTGGTTACAATGTTGGTCTATTTTCAATATTTATTTCCAACCCTCAAAAAAATTACTTTAAATTTGCTAAAAGAATATTACAATATATTAAAGGAATTATTAATTTAGGCATTTATATTATGCAAACTCTAATAATTATTTTTAAGAATTTATTGATTCAAATCTAGGTGTAGATCCTCATGACAAGGAATCTACTTCTAATTATTATTTCTTATTTGGTTCAAGTGTAATCTCGTTGGTTTAGTGAAGCTGAATATAAAGGTTGTACTAATGCCTCTAAATAATATCTATGGCTTAGAAGGTTTCCTAACTATTTAAGTCCACATCAACAAGAGTCTACACCATTATATTGTAACAACCAAAGTATTATCTCCTTGGGTAAGAATCCTATTTTTCATGCAAATACAAAGTATGTTTCTCTCTAATATCACTTTGTTAGAGAGAAAGTTGAAGACAAGCATGTGACTCTTCTATATTGCAAGGGAGAAGATCAAGTAGCTGATATTTTGACAAAACCTCTTTCTAAAGAGAAACTTCAATTTCATTGTAAAAAATTGAGTTCATAACCCATTGATGTAAAATCCCAAAGTTAAAATTAAGGGGGGATAGTTGTATTAAATAAGGGATATTTCAAGGATCCCTACAAATTATTTTTCCTCTTAACCAAGTGTGAAGACATATCAATTTGTTTTCCTCTTGTACAAGTGTGACAACATATGTATTTTTGTAATTCATTAATTCTTCTACACAATTTTTATGTTATTTTTAATGAATTTCTTTCTCCCCACCTCTCTCACATTCTTAGGCTTTGCCTCATTCATAATAAAATTCACAAGGGTTTTTTCCTCTCTTTTCCCCTTTCAAAATCTCACCTCATTATTGGCTCTTTGGATGGTTTCTCTGAGTTTATGCTATTCTCATGGTAAAAATTTTATTCATCACCTAACTATGTTGAATTTTGTTATTTCCTTTCTCTTTCATTTTTTAATTCAAATCTTTCCTCATTTATAGGGATCTCAACATCTACAGCCTCAAGACCTTCAACAACTTCTCCATATCCCTTAGTCTCAAAATTCATTTGCAATCCAACCAAAGCATTACAAATCTTAGTCCTCATAATTTTTTTAAAGTCTTCCATCATTTTTTTTAGCCTCCTAGGGTTCATTCTTCTAGGAGATGTCTTCTCAATCCTCAACTGGAATTGCCACATTTTTTCTAGTGTGATTACAAGTAATCAATTTCCTCTTACTAGTTGATCTATCAAATAACCCTTGCAAATTTCCTCCTCTCACCAATGTGATACTTCAATACTCAACAATCAGCAACAAATCCCTTCCTAACCACTTCACAAAAGTCCTATATTATTGTAGGTCAAATCTTCACTCTCTCACCCCACAAATATCACATCAAGGTCTTTGTGAGCTTAGGAACAAAGATCTACAATCACATCACCAATCTTACTTTGATATCACTTTGCACAATCATGGAAAGAGTTTCCTAAATAGAGAGTGTCCAAGCCATGTAGCAAGATCAAAATTTTGAAAAAAAAATCATCAACTGAAGATCATGAATAACTCAATAATGAACTAGAAAAATCTTGTATTCACATTTTCTAGATTCATATACTTGTATTGCATTGGCTTGCTAGATAGAACTTGCAAACTTTCAACATACATGCCTGATTACAACAAAAATTTAGAATTAAACCCTAGAATGAAGCTCTAAAGGTTATTCTTAAAATTGGTACCACCACTACTACCCCTTAAAAAAATCAAATGCCTCAATATATAGAGACTTTGCAACAAATAAAATAATCTAAAGAATTAATTTTTTGAAGAAAAAGAAAATATAATACACCAAATATAGGTCAGGATCACATTCATAAAAGCCTCCCTCCAAATGATAGAACTTGGTCTTCAATCTAAAAGATGTGTTGACCAAAGACCCAAGAACATAGAAATATAGGCCACTAAGTTTCATTGATTAGGAAAAAATTTCACAAGAATAAAAAATTCATTTGATTGTTGAAATGTTGAAAAACATCCAAAAATGAACAAGAATCTTGAAAAATTCTTGCATGAAGTATCCAAATAAATATAAAATAAAGACATAGATTAGCCATGAAATTAAAAAAAAATCTCAAAGTTCCCAACAACAAATGATATGAAAATAAGGAACACCAACCAAAAGAAACCATGGAAAATAAGAACAAAACTAAAACAAATTATTTTTGGGAGATGTGAAATTGTCAACAACCCAAGGTTACTCCTGCATCAATGAAACCCCTCAACGTAGAGTTTCTTGCAAAAACTATCCATGATGATGAGAAATGATCCTTTGTAGGAAGATAATAGAGTGAATTTTGCATCAATGATTCCAAAGAGTGACATTTTAAGTCTCATCTAGATCTATATACCACAACTAACACTCTATGGGCTCTTAATACCATATAAGATTTAGCTATGAAGCTAGCCACCCAAGATCTAGATTGAATGAAAAGCACAATAACAAGAGAGAAATGATATGATAAGAATGAGTCATATTCTCATTAAGAATTCAATAATATATGATATTGGAATATTGGATGATCAATGTGTAAGAGACCCATTGGTTATATAGCCAATGTAAGTACAAAGGAGTGAATCAAACAATGACAATCGTTGTCTCTTTAAATGATAATCAAGAGACAACATATCACCTACCCAATGTGGAACCACATGGTCATCCTCTAATGTGCAATGAAGTATGTGCAACATGTACAATAAAGGTGGAGCTTTATAAAGTGATAAAGCCAAAAAAGGTGGATCTGTCATGCCCATATTTTAATGGACAAAAAACACACTAAAACACACCAACAAAAAAAAATTAGAAGGTAAAACTAGTAGTTATCTAATTACTTAACTAAATTGAATTGCAACTATGTCACTAAAAAAAATTTATGTTTACATTATTCATGTTGATAGATCAAATTGAATGTTACTAAAGATTCTTGCTTCATTGTATATTGATTTTTGGGAAAGATTGTGTAAGAATTTTTTCTATCAATGTTTTAGATCATACTACATGATCCATCATTAGGATGCCAAAGAGTTAATGAGAGAAAAAATATGATCTGAAATGTTGATGGAAAAAATTCTTACACAATCTTTCCCAGAAATCAATATACAATATTCATGGATTGTGGAAATCTGATAGCTTTGATTCTTGCTTCAATTTTTTCAATTTTCTACTTTCACAGTTCTCAACTATTTGTTCATTTGGGGTTCTAGGTTTTCAAAATAGTTTCTTATTTTTTGGTTGACTAGTGTCATATTCATGAATAAAGACCCTTGTGAATTATTAATAATATTTTCAATTATAGGTTCAAATGATTCTCAAGATTCCAAAATGGCATTGTAATCGTATGATACATATCTATTAGCATGAATGATAGTGCTATGGGGGAGCATTATAGAACATTGATATGATGTATTCATGACTTTGTTTGTCATTGATGACATCATAGTAATAAGTTTGTAAAGACTGACAGAGCAGTAGACTATGATTTTTGTATTAAGAATAATATATTACTTATTTGTTAATGTACAATTTTTAGCACATACTATAGTATGTCTTTGTTACAATGATAAGTGTGCATAACCTAATTTGATAGTGTATGGAAGATATGATTGATCTATAGAGAACCATATGAAAACAAAGTATTAGGAAAGTAGTTCTGATTGTGTGATTGTTGCAGTTCATCAAAAATGTAGTGAAAGGTTACGTAGTTAATTAGAGATAGTATACTAGCCATCAATAACATCACAGATTGTGCATGTACGAATGTTGCACATGTGAAAATTTGTTTACAATTATGAGTTGATAGCATTAATTAAATGTGGATTCATTTAATTAATATATTATAATTAAGTGGGAAGCTAACTCAAGGATTTATTATTGAGCATGGTATAAAGGAAAGATGTTTTCCATGTTTAACATATAGAGAGTAGATAAGACTTGCAAATTATTGAGCAGCAAAGCACTACAGAAGCTGAGTGGCTTACCAATGCATGTAAGTGACCTTAAGGGTTATTGTTACTAAGTATAGAGTTCCAAATCTGATTGCATGGTCTCAAGGAGAAGTCTGATATACTAGATAGAAGAAGAAGTAAAAGCTTGTTTCACATCTATTATTCTAAAAGGAATAGTATCGAGATCAATTGGACAGTGGGTTCATTGATCATATCCTAAAGCTATTTGAATAGTGAGTTCAACTATCTTCCACAACTCCTAATAGGGTTGGCACAACTCCTAATAGGGTTGGAATCTCTTAACAGGGATTTAAAGTCTCCTAACTAGAATTCTTTGTACTAAATGTTGTAATAGACTCCTAACAGGATCTATCATCTAACAAGGAATATTTATATTAGTACATCATCTTGTGGGCATCATTCCCACCAGGGTCTTGCCTCTGATCAAGGGTTTCCCTAGTCAACATATTTAGTGTAATTGTTTATGTACATCTTTATGGTTGTTGTTTACTTTGGTTGAATAGTTATGTAATGCCTCTCCCATTTGACTTTTGGAAGTCATCCTGATGGATGCAACCTTGTTGATATTTTGTTATGTTGGATCATGATTGGGACCATGAGTGCTCTACACCCTTGAGTTGATTGGATTTATGTTACTATATTAGTTTCTTTGATTATAACTTGGCTGATTTATGAGAGTATGATGTGATTTATGGTTCACCAAGGTTTGTGCCAATGGTCGATGTGACATCATGATGTTACTATGTGATTACCCTAATATTTTTGTAGAGATTGCACAGTGTACTATTATTGTGCTACACTAGACTAGGTTCCTATAGCAATGGTTAGTCATGTTATGACTGTGTTTTCTTATGTGTTTTAAGTGCCTTTCCATGTTGTTTAAGAAACTATTATTAAATTCTTAAATAATTAGAAATGGATTGTCCATGTTGGATTCATTAGTTTTGTGTTGTGGATATTTACTTGGTTATATTTTGATCCAAGAGATAATTGTTACTCATGTTATGTTTTACATTTGAGATGACTTGAGGATCAAATATTTTACTTTGATTTCAGTATCATAGATGTTAGAATACTATGTTGTTTAGTTGATCATATTGCATGATGATATCTGGTTATCCAGTATTCGAACATATCTCTGATTATGTTATGTGATGGATTTAATGATATGGTTATTTACTTCATTCCTATGTTGTTATGCTTTATGTGAATGTGACTGATGTAAATGGATTATTTTAATATAATTAAATAAATGGTTAAATTAGGTAATTTAATGTATTTATTGATTTGCCTATGTTATTAAATGCAATTGCACTTGATCATGTTTTTAGTGTGCAGGATTTATATCCCTAGCAAAGGCACATGGAGTAGTGATTCAACCATTCATATTTTACCAATGTCATCCCTGTATGGTCAACGTATCCTTATTTTAATTATTTAATTAATCCTTTTGGTGATTATTAAATCCAAACTCATTTTCATTATGTGATTAGACTAGTGAGTGTGTTTGTGTATTTAGAGTTTTGCATTGTCATGAAAGTTGTTAAGAAAATTTTTGTGTTTTTGGATTTTTGAGCTTTTAATTGATTTATTTTAATTTCTATCAACTTTTTCATAGATGAACTCCTATTACTAGGAATAGCATATTTTCATTTGGGTCAATTTAGGGTTTAACTAGGTTGGCTAGTTAATTTCTCTAATCAATTATTCACTCAAAAAGTGAATAAGTATCCAAAAAGGAATTTAATTCCTCACTTCTCACTTTTGAATTAGAAAGTTGGAGAGTAAAATCCAAAATCCTCTTCATGAGGATTTACTATTTTTTTCATTGTGGGAGATATGGGCATGAGATCATCGTGAGATTAGGCTCATTAGATCCTGTACACTCGAAAGTGTCCCACTATAAACCCTTCTATCCAAATGATTCCATGAGTTTGGAATGCTTGGATGTGGACTTAGAGCTCCTTATCCATGGAGTGCAAGAGAGTGTATTTGAAGTTCAAGGGCTCTCAACTGAGCCTTAGGAATACTCTTCTTGCTAGTAAACCATGCAATGGGAGGTTCCAAAGACAAGATGCAAGAATGAAAATATCTCAAGGAGTTCCTCAAGAATGCAATGCAAGTATGGAAACTAAACTAATATGAGAATGCAAAATACAGCTATGCTAAAATATGTATGAGAGTGTTACAATCCAAATATTAAGCTATGTAAGATAGACTATTGAAAAATAGAAGCTAAACTAACATGCAACATAAATCTAAGCTAAAATGCTATTGTATGAGAGAATGTAGACAAGAAATAGAAGTTCTCCACAAAGCTCCAAAGAAACCTGTTAGAAAACCTGTAGCATAACAATACTCAAAAGGTGGATGCTTTGAGGGGGAAAGCTCTCTCCCTTTTAAAGTCGTACAGACAGTAGAGATCAAGATGAAGATGGTGGATGATCAACGATGGAATTTGAAAAGAGGAGTGATCATATGTGCACACAAGTCAACCAATAGAATATAAGTTGACTTGTCATATAAGACAAAACTCACAAAGCCTTTTCTTTTAATTGCAAAATAGAAAAAGGACTTTATGTGTGCACTTTAAGTGGGTTAGAAGAATGGGGTCTTTTATTTAATTAAAAGGGGACATGTTCTTTTAATCAAATAATGAACTTAGGATAGCATAGTCAAACTATAGGTTATAATCAAATAAATTGATTATTAGCAATTTGGTCTACGTAAATGATTAAATTAATTTAGCCAAAATGTTGAGAAGGGGGCTAATAGTCTAGATGACCATTTTTAGGTGATTACATTTTTCCCTCTTTGACTAATGTGTGATCGATCTGGGAACACATTATGTCAAAGAAAATAGAAGCCAAGTAGGCAGCAATAGAAATAGATATCTGATTCCAAAAAATGAAATGCAGAAAGAGATAGCAAATCCTGAATGTATAGTCTGATACTGGTAGTACTAAACACCAGGATAGAGATGATGTGAGAATTCAAGAAGAATACTAACACCTAGTAAAGCAGATAGATCAAGAGCAAGTGAAAAGATCAAGCAAATGCTCTTAAGAAGTAGATAGCAATAGCAAGTATTGATAGACCATTTATGCCCCCTCGAGATCGAAATCAAAATGAAGGGGAATGTAGAAATGAGCTAGATATGAATAAATCAAGATATAGCAATGTATGGGATGATAGATGAATTATTAGAACCAAAGAGTGACTATAATAAACTGATAGAATGCCCTAGTTTGACCAAAGTTGACCGCAAAAGATAAATCATAAAAACTAGGTCAAATCGAGTAGAAAGAGGATTTAGACGTGAAAAGGTGAATAGAAGTAGATATGAAGCATAGAAATGAAGATGCCCCAGTGATGATTCAAAGATTAGACCTCAAAGGGTCAACTAACTACTTAGAAGAAGGTGGAATTTTAAAATGCAATTTTGACCATCAAGATGAACTCATATTCAATTTTGATCTCGAAAATGGATCCGGGACATCAAAATTAGCCAGGGGTGCAATTTTTGCACAATTTTGAGATGTTTGAAAATTAGGTAAAAATGAAGTTGAAAGCTATAAAAGGGGCCCAAGTGTCATTTTCAAAAATTATTTGTCTTTTGTGCCTTGTGGAGAGCTTTTGAGTGGTTGAGAGGTGAAGATGGCTTTGGCGAACATTTCGCTTCACTAACACCATTTCGAGCATAGCTGATTGCACAACCGACCAGAGCAGTATGAGGCATCAGTAAGTAACCACTTTTTTATCATGTTTTTGAGATATTTTGGTGTTTTTTTGCATGTACAGAGGTTTTTTTGCAAAATATTGTGCGATACTTAAAAAGTATTGCACAGCTGCTTTGTAAAATGTTGCATGATAGAATTTTTCAAATAAACTATCGCATGACTATTTTAGGTTCTATCGTATGGGACATACCCATATGTCACATGAGCCAGTGCGAAATGTCGCATGACAAAAATGTGTCGCATAGCTTTAATAGAAGTATCGTATGATACTGTTTCAGTAAATTGTATCACCCTCAGTGGAAAAAAAGATCACACAGAAGCATTTTGGCATGTTTTTATGAGTTTTGTGAATTAGGATCATGTTTTTGATATGTTACTGATGTTTGCATTTTTTTGTGTTGACAGGAGGTATTTCTGGCATTACATATTAGAGCCCCCAAGGTGGTGGGGTTGCGTGTGGTAGACCTGTTGAGTGACGCGGAGTAGGCCACTATATTTGCTATGGGTTTGTGATGGGTCATATGGATGCCCCATATATGAGCAAACCATGGATTGCTGATGGCACTGGCCAAGTGGTGGCACAGTGAGCATAACACCTTTCATTTACTGACTAAAGAGGAGTCTATTACACTAGAGGATGTGTATCGCATCTTGTGAGTGCCATGCCATGGTGAGCCAATAAGTTTTTCTAATTGATCAATCATGTTTTTAGCAAGTTGATGTTGATGCCAGTGATACTAATGTAAAGTTTGGTGATATGTCACAGGTGTACTATGATCAAACCCTAACAGATGGGTGAGCATCTATGCAGTAGATGTTCCAAGATGTGACCATCCTAGACCGTCATCTAAGTTGGGAGTGACTAATTGATGATTATGATGTTGGCTACCCTCTTCCGAGTTTGCTATGTTCATTGATTGCTTAGGCCTTGGTGACCGATAGGAGCCAAAAGGGCTTCCCACTAGGATGGGGTAGACTAGTGGTGGATTTGATTACTCAACTACATAGGATGGCATGGGGGCTGGCGATCCTAGCTTATATGTATCATGAGCTCCATGAGATAGTATACCATTGTGGTGGTTCCTAGGCATGTGGAGCAGTGCTGGCATAGATTTGGGCTTGGGAGCACATTGCGGTGATCTGACCACGAGTGCAGCCACAAGAGCAGAGCCAGCCTTACATTTTTTGTTATAGAGGTTCTATCCCACAAATACATAGTGGGGATGTGACCTATTATCAATGAGTATTTGATGTGCTAATGAAATTCACGTGGAAACTATACCAGGAGTGCCAGCGATGTTCAAATTCATGGGAGCTAAACTATATGTGATATAGCAGGCCATTGATGGGTCAAAGCACAGATATAGTAGAGTGATTCATGATTATCCGAGTATGGCATTAGTTGTTGGAGCGATAAGGGATATCGATGGAGATGACCACCTATGCTCAGATGAACATTGATGAGGCCCTAGGATGGTTACTGATGCTAGACTATCAGATGGTGGTATGGGATATAGTAGCTCTAGTGGTAACTCCTTGGAATTACCACCCAAATATGGTAGATGTAGGGACAGATCTAGTATACCTTTATGAGAGGTAGAGGCACCCATTCCCAAAGTTTACAGAGCCTAATGTACTACCTACAGGAGGTGGACATAGAGGGGGCTGAGGCAGGAGATGGATGGAGGTTGGAGAGGGATCCTGAGTAGGGATGAGGAGGACATGGGCACAGGCTACAAGGGAGATGGAGGAGGAGGAGGAGGTGCCACTAAGGTGATGACAGGTGGCACAGGAAGAGGAGGTGGAGGTAGAGTAGGCACAGGTAGAGTAGGTGCAAGTAGAGTAGGTGTGGGTAGAGTAGCCAACACGTGGAGGTGATGACCAAGATGTGAGGATCCATGCTCTAGAGGTAGAGTTGTAGATAGCTCGAGTAGCCATTGTAGTGTGAGACCAATAGTTGATAGATGAGTGAGCATGGGTGGATGAGCTTCAAAGGGAGTGAGACACTGCCAGGTGAGAGGTAGCACATCATGGTGCATGCACCACTTATTATTATGTTGCCTATAGGAGTGTGGTGCCACTAGGGCAGGGACTTCTTGATTACTCAGAGCGAGTAGGCATATCAGAGGGTGCGGTACAACTGCCAGATAGGAGATAGGCTCCACCACTAGGGCCACCACCTCCTCCTACTGAAAATGGTGCCAGTTAGTCATAGGCTGATAGTTTTGACATTTTGAGTGTATAGCATGTATTTTTGAGATAGATATCTAGATTTTGGATCACATTTTGTATATGTATTGTGACACATTAAGATATATATATGAGATACTAGATTTTGATTTGGCATTTTTGTGTACTTATCTCAAATGGATGTTTTAGCATTTTGGTTTTCATGTGATGTTTCAGTTTCTGTTTCTTGCCCATGTATGTGTTAGCTTGGATAGTTATGCTTATGTATCTTTTTGATGTGCGATGTTTTTAGCTCTTACATGTATGATGTAGACTTTATGTTTTTGAAAACATGTGACACTTGGATAAATTTGAATGTGATGTTTAGATTAACCCCTTATGATGACAGGATAGCAAGATAGAGATGAAATGAAAGCTCAAGAAGATGAAAGATAAAGAAAGCAAAGAAGAAACAGTTAGCTGAAATGTCCGCAAAAGGATGAAGAGAGAGCTCTCCCCATACACAAGAATGCAAGACTAGACTAAAAAAAAGGACCTAAAATGCAAGTTAATATGCAAAGTGGCTTACCATCAAGAAGCACGTAACATTTAGACTCTTAATTTCATCATTGAGCATTTGTTAGGGACATCATGAGATCGTACAATCATCACCAATATAACTATGAGGATACAAATATGATTGATATTAGATAGGTATGTGGAAATCCAATCTAAGCATTAGAGACATGTAAGTCAAGATAACTACCTGATTAGATTCCCTAAGTTTAATTTAGCAAGATTACACTTGTATCAAGGCATTAGTGCCAGGATAACCCTTGAGTGCGATTTTGTAAAAAAATAGTCAAGAATGATACGTTTATAAGTCAAAGTGTCAAATAGGACAAGCATGAATGCTTTAAAACACTATAGACAAATAAAGCATACCCACAAGAAGAATTTCAAGAAAACATGCCCCATGCCCCCAGTCTTCTAGTCAATGACATCCTTGAAAGACTATTAGGGATGGAACATAAAGAAATTGTCATAGACAGCACAAAAAGTAGATAAAGATCAGCATAGCTCAATTATTTAAGTGTTAAAGTGCATGTGTGTAAGTCACTTGGCCATTTGTTCAAGAATTAATTCTGATAGTGAGAAATATCATGACATCAGAGACTATAGATAAACTATATGAAAAGTGTTGAAAAACACTTGATGTCAAGGTGGGGGAAGTGTTGAGAAACATTATTTTGTGAGTTGTCAAAAAAAACCTAATGCACAAGAATACCTCAATAGGCTAAGTAGCTATGCCCTCGAGATGAGGAAAAGAAATAATTCCAAGCCAAGAAATGTGTAGTGAAATGGATGATTGAGATTGATAGACATAGCTGCAAGGGTTTCAAATAGCGCCTATTTTCAGGTTTTCACCACTTGACAAATTTTTTCAATAATTTTTTTAATTTTTTTGTATTTAAATTTTTTTTATTTTTTTTTTGGTGATACATCAAAGCACCTATTGCTAGGTTTTCACTAAGATGATCTTTTTTCATGACATTTTTTTATTTTTAGGATTTTTTTAGGATCATAGATATATACAAGATAACTAAGCAGCAAGCCTCTAAGCATAGAACTTCTTCAAATGTAGGATGTTGATAGGCTTTGCAAGTTCTTCACCCTCTAGTGTAGACAACTAATAAGCACCAGACCCAAATACTACTGTGATAATGTACGGGCCTAACCAATTAGGTTCAAATTTCCCTTTCTACTCTCGATGTTGCTAACTTTTTAAATTCTCTCAAAGCACGAGTTCACCTACTTGAAACTCATGAGGGTGAACTTTATTTTTATACTGAGTAGACATGCACTTCTAATAAGCTCTCATGTGATCAAAATTAGCCTTACGACATTCATCAAGAATCTCTAATTCCTATACTCGCATAGCTCTATGGTCATCATCAGTTATCAACCCATGTAAGGAGACTTGCAAGGAGGGGATCTCAACTTCTAATGGGAGAACATCCTCAGAGCCATAGACTAGAGAAAAGGGTGTAGCCCCTGTAGGAGTATGAATAGAGGTTCTATAGGCCCAAAGTGCCAAATTTATTTGCAAGTGCCAATCTTTTCCAGACTTGTGAACTATGCGGTGTAGGATTTTCAGCAATGTTTTATTAGAGGCCTCAGCTTGGCGATTCCCTTGGGGATAGTAAATAGAGGACTAGTGTTGCCTAATTTGAAACTTTTTGCATAGCTACTTTAAGTCCTTATTCTTGAACTACCCTCCATTATCTATAACAATAGAGGATGGGATATCATATCGACAAATGATGTGATTCAGTATAAACAAGGAAACATGTTTTCTTGTAGCAGCAGATAATGGTACAACTTCAACCCATTTAGTGAAATACTCTATTGCTATGATGATGAATTTATGACTGCTGGATGAGCTTGGATGAATCTTTCCTACCAAGTCAAAGGCCCATTGTTGAAATGGTCAATATGTCACAGAAGGGATTAACTCTCGCCCAGGAGCATGTATCAAGTTGCCATGGAGCTAACATTTCTGACAGGACTTCACATAGTGCACAACATCAGCTTGCATGGTGGGCCAGCAATAACCCATCCTAAGCAATTTTTGAGCAAGTGCAAGGCCATTTTAATGTTCCCCACAAATGTCATCATGGACTTTGAAAAGTGCCTTTTCAGACTCTTCTAGCTCTAAACACCTAAGCAATGTTCTGTCTAGACCCCTCCTATACAAGTCACTAGAGACCAAGGTGTAATGTGAAGCATTGCGAAGGAGTTGGCATTTTTGGTTGCATGTGAGGGCTTTGAGAATAACCTAATCACACAGGTAAGAGAAGATAGCCACGTAGCGAGAGGAATCGTGACCTACAACAGTGTAGATCACTTGGTTGTCTGAAGAATCATTGGATGGATGACGTAGTTCTTCCACCAGCAACTCAAATTGTGATTCATGTTCTTGTAGTTGAAGGATAGATGCTAGAGTAGCCATAGCATCAGCAACCTTGTTTTCTACTCTATAAATTTGTTGGACTATCACAAAAGTGAAATAGTTCCTTATAGGATCTATCAACTTCTTATAAGGGATCAACTTGTCATCTTTTGTTTGATAGTTATTGTTCACTTGGTTTATAACAAGTTGAGAGTCTCCATAAATATGCAATTTAGTTATTCTCCATTGAAGAGCCATTTTGATCCCATTTGTTAATGCTTCATATTCTACAATGTTGTTTGTACATGGGAATAGGAGTTTGTAGGACTTTGGGATCGTATGACTATGAGGGGAAACAAACAAAACACCCGCTCCAGCTCCATTCTGAGTATGAGACCCATCAAAAAAAATCTTCCATGTCCTCTCAATAATATACATGATTGAGGCATCTAGAAACTCAATTTGCATAGGTGTTGTATCTTTGAGTGGAAAGTCAGCGAACTAGTCAGCTATGGCCTGTCCTTTGATTGCCTTATGTTCGACATACTGAATGTCAAATTCCTAAAGAATCATCATCCATTTAGCGAGACGACTAGTGAGTGTGGCTTTACTTAACAAATATTTCAAAGGATCTATCTTAGCAATCAAGTGAACTGTATACGCCAACATATAATGTTGGAGCTTTTGAGAGGCAAATACTACAGAAGGCATGCCTTCTCTATACTTGTATAGTTTATTTCATAAGCTACCAAAGTTTGACTGATATAGTATATGGCTCTTTCTTTACCCGTCTCATCACTTTGGGCTAAGAGTGCTCCTAGAGAAGAATTTGTAGCTGAAATATATAGAATCAAAGGTTTTCCTAGAATGGGTGGCATCAAAACTGGAAGTTTTGCCAAGTAGCCTTTGATTTGATCTAAACTCTATTGACAGTCACTGTTCCAAATATGGGTAGATCCTTTATGTGGATTTTTATTGAAAGCTTGAGCCTTATCAGCCAATTGAGAGATAAATCTTCTTATGGATTGTAGACATCCTTGCAAACTTCTAAGCTGATAGATATTCTTTGGTGGAGGCATATCTATGATAGCTTGGACTTTTTTAGGATCAACCTCAATGCCTTTTGATGAAATGATATACCCTAGAAATTTCCTAGAAGTGACACCAAAGGAAAATTTTCTTGGATTTAGCCTAAGTTGAAATTGTTCCATATGGTCCAATATCAAACTAAGGTCTCTGTGATGTGTGTCTCATTTTTTAGATTTAGCCAATGTGTCATCAACACAGTCTTCCATGTTTTTATGCATCATATCATGAAAGATGTTTTTCATTGCTCTTTGATATGTAGCACCAGCATTTTTAAGTCCAAAAGGACTGACATTTCAGCAAAAGGTACCCCATGCACATGTAAAAGCTATCTTTTCTTGGTCTGTTGGAGCTATCTTGATTTGGTTATACCCAAAAAATCCATCCATGAGCAAGTACATCTTATAACCCACAGTCATGTCCACTATCATATCGATGTTTGGTAGTGGAAAGTCATCCTTGGGGCATGCTTTGTTGAGATCTCTAAAATTAGTACAAACTCGTATGGATTTTTCATGCATATGATAGATGATGTGGTTAATTTATTGGATTATCTAATGCTTTACTTTTAGCATGTTAGATTTCCTTAATCTTATGTTGTAGCACATTTCAGTAGTGACATCCTCATAAGATAACATTGAAGATCTAGTCAGTAGTTTGAGATGTTAGTGGGGGATGGCTAGGATCCACAATGGTCTTATGATGCTATTGATGATTGGGAGGAACCGCGTACTTAGCTTGGTTGTTCATTTTTTGTGATGTTATTTCTCTACATTGTGATGTTGCTTCTATACACTACAATGTTTTTTTTAGTATGTTCTTTACTGCTATGGTTTAGATAGATAGATGTTCTTCTTTCTTGTGTTATGGCATCTTGTTCTTTAAGCACTTGAGTGTTCATCCCTTGATCTATGTGGATTTGGTACTCCCCAGTGTGGAGGAAATCTATTTCCTAGAGTTTTACCTTTATGTTTTCTAGTTTTCTGAATTGTATCCTCGCGTGAAATTGTGCTTTCTCGCATGAGAATGAAATTATTTACATGGTGTGCTAGGTTCCTTTGCACATCTTGGTTGATCCTCATGCAAAACCCCACACTAGTTTGGGTGTTTTGGCTGCCAAACCAAGTATGTCCTCATGCGAGATGGTATTTCTTCGTGTGGCTCAATATACTATCTTGCGTGAAGAGGTGCTTCTTCGCATGAGATTGTCAGTTGTAATTCTCTGACACAAAAAATAGGGAGCCTCTCTACTATCTTTTAGAGAATGTAATTTGTACTTTTGAGTACCCTTTACAAATGCTAGTGGTTCCATGTTTTGATAGATAAGAGATTTTGTGTTATGATGTTGTCTTTGGTTTTCGTTCTTAAGTTTGTGTGTGTTAGTTTAGTAGTGGCATATGGAGATTTGTTCATTGTTGAGATTATGGTTAAGTCTTCTATTGTGATCTTTGTGATCCCTATATGATGTTGATATGTGCATTCATAATGATTTAGAAAAATAAAAATAAAAAAACTTGGCTTGAATTCAATCCTTGTTCCAAGGATCTCTAGGTGGGGAATTATAGGTTAAGTTTGTTTAAAGAGGATAAATGTTTTAATTTTTGAATAACTGATTCACCCCCTCCCCCGCCCCCCCCGCCCCCCTAGTTATCTTGGTGGACAATTGTTTCTAACAATTGGTATCAGAGCATCAAATCCTTGAAGGAAAAGTTTAACAACTCTAGGAGATCCATGGCAAACATGTTTTTAAAGGAAAGTCCAAGATTTGATGGTACCAATTATGACAACTAGAAGCATAAGATGAAGACTCATCTTTTGTGCATGGGTCCAAGATATTGTCTTGTAACCGAGGCATTTAAGAATATTGTGGAAGAAGAAAATCTTGAAAGTTGTACCAAGGAGCAGAGAGAAGTATTTATGTGCAACATAAGGGCAAGAGAAGCAATATTGTTAGCTCTACTTGAAAGTGAGTATAGTCAGGTAAAACTACTCAAAAAATCTCATGAAATTTGGAAAACTTTAAAAGCTAATTATGAGGGTGATACACATGCAAAAAGAGTTAGATTACAAAATTTGCATTGTGCATTTCAAGATGCTAGAATGATGGAAGATGAATCTATAAGAAGCTATATTGGTAGAATATCTAAGATTATTGTATGAATCACATCTCATGGTGGAAAGAAATTGGATGATGAAGTAATATGGAAGATCTTGATAAGTCTAACACCACCTTTCAAGATAGTAACATAGATGATTTAGTTGACGATACCCTGTACTAAAAATTTCACCAAAAAAACATTGCTTGGTAGAATGGAAGCTACAGAATTTGATCTAAAACAATCTGGTGAATTAGCAAAAGTTGAGATAGCATTCAATGCATTAATTGTTAAACTTAGTCTAGCAAATAATACAAGAGCACAAGAATACATTGCTAGTAGCAACAAAACTATTGAGGAAAAGATCAAAGAAGGAGTAGCTCTTTCTGTGGAGAGAGAAAAATATGGTGAGAATATTTTTAAGTGCTGGACATGTAATGAAAATGGTCATTATGCATCTAAGTTTCCTAAAAGAGAAAGGAAGTATAAGGGAAGATTCAAAACTAGAAGAGCTAGAAATTTCTTATATGCTAATGAAGAAGAAGAATAAGAAGAATCTTATCAAAGTAAAAGTGAAGATGAAGTGGAATTCATAGCTATAAAGGAGGATGATCTTGACAAAGATATTAGACAAGAAAGTGTGTTGATTTCACAAGTTGAAAGGAAAGATTAGATCATCAATAGTGGTTGTTCACATCACATGACTCATGATATGAGAAAATTTGTCAAATTCAAAAGCCATGATGGAGGGATTGTTAGAGTAGGGAACAATCTAGCCTATCACATTACAGGAATTGGATCTATCACACTTGATGGTAAAACAAATATTGATGATGTTTACTTTATTGATGTACTAAAACATAACTTGTTAAGTGTTGGATGGCCTATGGACAAGGGTTACCAATTATAGTTTGGTAATGACACATGTATCATCAAGGAAAAGGAAGGAAAATTGCTTGGTACTGACACAAGAACCAGAGTAATGTACTTTAGTTGAACACCACTGAAATAACATATTTACAGTTGGTTATGGCATAGAATATTTTGTCACATAAACTTTGATAACATTGTGAAAGATAGTAATAAACTTTTTGTAAGAGATTTACCTAAGATCACTAAGCCCACCGACATTTTTTGTAAGGAATTTATCTTGGCTAAGTAGAAGAAAATTTCATTTCCTAGCAAGCAGTCTGGTAGTACATAGAAGCTAGAATTGGTCCATGTAGATTTAAGTGGTCCTTCAAGAATAAGATGATTCTATGGAGAAATGTATTTTATGGTTTTTGTTGATGATTTTACCAGAATAATGTGGGTAGCTTTTCTTAAAGAAAAATTAGAAGCATTTGCGAAATTCAAGATATTCAAGAACAAAGTAGAGAATGCATTTGGAGTTAAAATCAAGAGCTTAAGATCTAATAGAGGAGGAGAATTAACTTCTAGAGAATTCAATATCTACTATGAAGAGCATGGAATCAAGGGACAGCTATCTTCGCCTCATTCACCTAAGTAGAATGGGATTGTTGAAAGAAGAAACATATCAATTGTTGAAGCAAAAAGAGCTATGTTATTCATGAATGATGTACCAAAGACATTTTGGAGAGAAGTAGTCAATACAATAGTATACACTCTAAATGAAGTATAGATGAGAAAAGGTATTGAGAAAACACCTTATGAGTTATGGTTTAGATACTCATCATTGGTCAAATATTTTAGAATATTTAGAAGCAAATGTTACATCAAAAGAGATGATGATATTAGTAAGTTTGATCCAAGGAGTGATGAAGGTATGTTTCTTGGCTATTCATTAAAAAATAAAGCTTATAGATGTTTCAACTATAGAACAAAAACTATAATAGAGTGCACAAATGTGAGAATAGATGAAAATTTTGGCACCAAAGAGAAGATGATGGATTATAACTCTGATGAAGATAATTATTTTGGGATGACCAATAGATGTGATGAATTATTTCTCAATACTAACAATGACTTATAGAATAATGTGCAAACTGAAGAAATAAGAGAAGAATAGAATCCAGTACCAAAAATAAGAGTTGAAGCAGCAACTCCAATCCCAAATAAGAATATGATAAAAAAATCATCATGATGATTAGATAATAGGAAGTAAAGAAAAAGGAGTAATGACAAGAAGAAAAATTGATGAAGAACTATGCCTAATATCTCAAGTAAAATCAAAGAGCACAGATGAAGCAATCAAGGATGATCATTGGATGAAAGCAATGGAGAAAGAACTTCAATAGATAATAAAGAATGACACATGGGAATTAGTTCCTAGACCTAAGAACAAGAATGTGATTGGCACAAAGTGGGTATTCAAAAACAAAATGAATCAACAAGGAGAAGTACTAAGAAACAAAGAAAGACTAGTATGCAAAGGCTACTCTCAGCAAGAAGGAATAGACTATGATGAAACATATGGACCTATAGCAAGAATGGAAGTAGACAGAATGTTCTTGGCATATGCAACAAATAAAAACTTCAAGGTGTATTAGATGGATGTTAAGTCAGCATTCTTAAATGGAGAACTTGAAGAAGAAATTTATGTTGAGCAGCCAGAAGGTTTTCCTTTGACAGAAGAGAAGGATATGTTTTACAGATTAAAGAAAGCCTTGTATGGATTAAAGCAAGCACCTAGAACCTAGTATGCAAGGCTAGATAAATACTTAGCAAAGCTTGGATTCGCTAAAGAAATAGCATACATCAACTTGCACCTGAAAGAAATAGAAAATGGTTTGTTGATAATCATTGTGTTCATTGATGATATCATTTTTGGAGGAAACGATGAAGCCAGTAAGAAATTCTCAAAAGATATGAAGAATGAATTTGAGATGAGTATGCTAGGAGAAATGAAATTTTTCTTAGGATTGAAAATTGTTCAAAATAAAAAAGGTATCTTTATTTCTCAAACCAAGTATTTGAAAGATTTTCTAAAAAGATTTGGACTAAAAAATTGTATAGCTATTGGAATTCCTATGGTAACTGATCACAATTTATCAAGAAAGGATGAGGCACCTATTGTTGAACAAAAGAAGTATAGATCTATGATTGGAGGATTGCTATATCTAACTCATAGTAGACCAGATATAGCTAATGCAGTTGGAATTATGGCAAGATTTTAGGCTAATCCTAAAAAAATCAGTACACAATAGTAAAAAGGATATTCAAATATCCGAAAAGGACATCTAATTATGGCATTTGGTATGAAAGAAGTAATGATTTTACTCTTTTCACTTATGCTGATGTTGATTGGGCTAGAGATATGGATTATAGAAAAAGTACCAGTGGAGAAGCATTCTTTCTTGGTGGAAGACTAGTTTTCTCAACAAGAAACAAGATTGCACTTCACAAAGTACTACAGAGGCATAATATATTGTAGTAGTAAACAACTATAATAAAGTTATATGGATGAAGTAGATGATGAAGGATATTGGAATTACATTCAAAGAACCTGTTATTATTTATAGTGATAAAACAAGTATAGTTAACATATCTTAAAATCTTATTTGACATTCTAAGACTAAGCACATCTCTATAAAGTATCATGTGTTGAGAGAAAAGGTTGTTGAGAAAGAAATCAGACTAGATTATGTTAACACTAAGGAATAGATTGTAGACATTTTCAAAAAGGCCTTACCAAAGGATACATTTGAGTACCTAAGAGGTATGCTTGGGGTTATGCCCCTTCCTACTTCAGAATAGAAGGTGTAAAAGTGCATCAATCTTGGGAATAGAACACTATTGTTAGACTAGATTGAATGCTATTGCTTCCTCAATGGGGGAGTATCTGTAATGAACAAAGTTAGCAAAGGACTCTTGGTAATTGGTAATTAGTATGCAATAGTATCTCTAGAAACTTGAGTTATTTATGGATTTATATTTAAAAAATTGTAAAGCAACAGACTGGCTTGTGGTCATGTTGGTAAATTATTGTATCTTCGAGCAATTGAACCATTTTTGTATTACCTTTGACATAAATGTTAATGGGGGAGAAAGTGACATGAAAAACATTCTATTTAGTTCAATTGGGAAGAAAGCAAAACATGATGATGATGAAGATGTATATTTGGTATTCTTGAAACTTAGATGTTTTTCATCTATGCTGCCATCAATGCCAAAGGGGGAGATTGTTAGCATGAATGTTAATCCTATGGGGGAGCATTCCAAAATATTGATATGATGTATTGATGACTATGTTTTTCATTAATGACAACATAGTAATAAGTTTGTAAAGATTGACAAAGCAACAAACTGTGATTTTTGTATTAAGAAAAATAAATTACTTATTTGTTAATGAATAGCTTCTAGCACAGACTACAATATGTCTTTGTTACAAGGATAAGTGTGTAGAACCTAATTTGATAGTGTATAGAAGATATGATTGATCTAAAGAGAATTGTATGGAAACAAAGTTCTAGGAAAGTAGTTCCTATTGTGTGATTGCTACAGTTCATCAAAAATGTAGTGAAAGGTTGTGCAGTTAACTAGAGATAGTATACTGGTTGTTGATGATGTTAGAGAGTGCACATGTATGGAAGTCACATGTGTGAAATTTTGTTTATAAATGTGAGCTAACAGCAATAATTAAATGTGTATTCATTTAATTAACATATTATAATTAAGTGGAAAGTTGACTCAAGGATTTATTATTGAGCATGGTATAAAGGAAAGATGTTTTCTATGTTTAACATATAGAGAGTAGATAAGACTTGCAAATTATTGAGCAGCAGAGTGCTATAGAAGCAGAGTGACTTACCAATGTGTGTAAGTGACCTTAAGGGTTATTATTACTTAGTACAGAGTTCCAAATTTGATTGCATGGTCTAAAGGAGAAGAAGTCTGACGTACTAGACAAAGGAAGAAGTAAAATATTGTTTCACATCTATTATTTTGAAAGGAATAGTACCAAGTTCAATTGGATAGTGGGTTCATTGATCTAATCCTAAAGCTATTTGAACAGTGGGTTCAACTATCTTCTACAACTCCTTACAGGGTTGGCACAACTCCTAATAGGGTTGGAATCTCCTAATAGGGATTCAATGTCTCCTAAAAAGGACTCTTTGTACTAAATTTTGTAATGGACTCCTAACAAGGTCCATCCTCTAACAAGGAATACTTATATTAGGACATCGTCTTGTGGGCATCATTCCCACCAGGGTTTTCCCTCTAATCGAGGATTTCCCTAGTCAACATATCTAGTGCAATTGTTTATGTGCATCTTTATGGTAGTTGTTTACTTTGGTTGAATGGTTAAGTTTGTTTAAAGATGATAAATGTTTTAATTGTTGAATAACTAATTCACTCGCCCTCCCCCCCCCCCCCCTCTAGTTATCTTGGTTGACTATTGTTTCTAACAATATCTTGGTATAAACCTCATGACTAAATACAATATCTTATCTATCAATCATTTACTTTTTAGAATTTAGTTTTGAATTTGGCATCAACTTTTTTTTTCTTTGAACAATTATAAATATATTGAAATCAAACATTCATGAATATTATTATTTTCATTTCAATACAATTACACAATGAATTCAAGGACACAATCACAATGAAATAGATTTACAACATAGAATTTACATCTCTTCTTTACAATTCCAATTGGAAACATTTCATCCAATTTTCAAACTTGCAAAATTACATATCAACAATGAAGAAAAACATATGATATTCATAAATGCAATAACTCTCAAAATTCATGATCTATCTTCTCATAACAAAAACATAGTAACAATCTTCAAAAGCTTTTTCTCAACATAGATTCACATTGGAACCTACAAGAACAACAAATGCAACCATGGAGAGCTCAAATCCTAACCTAGGTCTCTATGAGGGCAACCACTGAGCTTGGAGAACCAACATCAAATGGGCAACATACAAGCACAAACTCACAAACAATGTTTACAAAATACAACATTGAGCTCCCATTTTGATCTTAACAATGGGTTACCATTGCAACCCATGAAGAAGGGTGAAGGTGTTCATATACCATGAGGAGAATCCATATACAAAAATAAACATGCCTTAATAAGGCTTAAAATGCATATACCATTACTCACTAAATTTTCTCCCCTTATCACCCCCATATGCAAAACATTGTATTGGCACATAAAGCCCATACTTCATGCATGTCCCTCTCCCTTCCAGGGAAGAAACTCTACACTTAAGGAAAGGTAAAACTAACCCCTTCACTTGAAGGCTGCTACTTCCCTCCCAAGGATGAGTGACATCCTACCACACCCATAAACATCATGCTATCAAAAATCAAAATGGAAATAAAGCAATAAAATTCATCCACACCCGACACCACAAACATAGACAATTTACACTACACATATGCATCCACAACAAAGACATACAACATTTACAAAGGAAAATAATACTATGCATAATTGTCAACCATGGAAAGAACACCAACCTTCCTCCAAGCTATGGAAAATGAACAACTTGAGAAAAGCCCTCTATCCTTCCTTTCTTGAAAACTCTAAAACTAGAGAGTGGATGAACAACAACTCTATTTTCAAATTCCCCTCTAAAAGACCTCTAAACTCCTAGTTCTCCTCTCATCATAAATGAGAGATGTGTCTTTTACTACACCTAAGTCTCCTTTCTTGATTCAAACTCCAACTAAGTGTAGATAATATGGGAAGTTGCTTATGACTTCTTCAATTTTTGAAACACTTGGTAAATGGGATTTTGAAAGGGTCATTAAAGTGATTTAAACATAATTAAAGTCAAAATTAAAGCCCTAAAATATAGTACTAACATGTAGGTAAGTTAATTTCACTAAAACAAAACTCTAGGACTCTTATAAATCCCTCTAAAGTTTCCCTAAACTTAGAGTTCTAATTTCATCTAATTGAAGCCTTCACATGACAACACTATGCAACTGATTGAACTTAAGCATTTATAATTCATTTAAACTAAGATTAGGTGTCTTTTTCCAATATCCTAATTTGACCTGTCACTATACTCATAACATTTCAAGTGTCAAGTGACATTATAAAATATAATTTACATTATGAGTGACAAATCAATTTTCACAAAATGAATCTAATCTAAAGAATTCATTTACATTACATTTACAAAATAAAACACTTAATGATGAGATTGAAATTTCTTCATTATATTGAACCATGGCATCATGGTTTTCACATGGGTTTAGCCTTGGTTCTCTGATTTTACCATGGTTATTTTTCCTACACATGCAAATCACATATTAGTTGTCCGGGATAAAGTCATGTGCATATTATATATATGTATGTATATATATGTGTATGTGTATATATAATCAAATATACATTCATAAGTGAATCACAATACTAACCATTTCTCACTCCAATTCTCAATTCACATTTATATGTCTAAATCAACATGCATATAATAATCCTTGCATAATCAAACTAAACATGATATAACCATTTACACCATTTATTAACTTTAAAATATAACCCATATAAAAATTGCATTTAAAACATGATTTCAATATCCATTAATAGAATAAATAACCAACTACATGAATATTACTAATCATCAAGCATCATCAATAAGTCTTAATCATCATAAATAATCATCATAAAATAAAGCATCACATAGTATCAAATAGTCTAAACCATGGTCCACATAAGTCTAAAGTGTCTAGTATATAAATAAATAGCTATGCTATGATGGGTTGGAATGAGGCCTCACTCCTTCCCCCCAGGCATGAACATCCTCCTGGAGTTCATCAAAGAGACATGGTTACAAAGAGTACAATGATGCTTTGGATTGTGCCCCTTATGCTAGAAATTTGAAGGCATGAATTGTAGCCCATCTTCTTTGAGACTTAGTGTCTATTTGGTGGCAGTAGGAGGAGGCTTTAGGTGGAGCTTGATAAAGTAATAAAACCATAAAAGGTGGATCACCTACCTAAGATCAAAATTTCCATCCACTATTAGTGGATATGATAAATTTGTAGCATGATATTGCCACATAAAGTGGATATGTTCCAAATACTCCTATGCAATTCCTTATGTAAGTTTAGTTAAATTCTAATTAGTTCCTATGTGTGATTGAAAAAAGTAAAATACCTTAATTAAACTAACAAGTATAACTGAATTTGAAGTCATATTATCTTCTCTTGGTATATTTCAATGGGATTTACCTACTTCTTGCTGAATTTGAGTCATATCTTTGAATGTTTGAAAAGTCCACCCCCTAGGTCTAGCAAAGTCTAAAGAGAGTTCTTATCTTTGTGATTGAATCTTGTTTGTTGGTCACTAATTCTAGATCTCTATTGATAGAAAGTGGCTTATTCTTAAGAATTTTTAAAACATCAGTTAGAGCATTTAAAACATAATTCCAATATCCATGAATAGAATAAATAACCAAGTACATGAATGTAATTAATCATCATGCATCATCAATAAGTCCTAATCATTATAAATAATCATCATAAAATAAAACATCACATAGTATCAAATAGTTTGAACCATGGTCCACATAATTCTAAAGTATAACAAGGCCTCAAAACATAAAGTATCCAATATACAAATAAACACCTATGCTATGATGGGTTGGGGTGAGGCCTCACTCCTTCCCCACTAGGCATGTATATCCTTGTAGAGTTCATCAAAGAGGCATAGTTACAGAGTTTAAAATGATGCTTTGGATTGTGCCCCTTATGGGAGAAATTTGAAGGTACAACTTACAGTCCATCTTCTTTGAGACTCATCCTCTATCTAGTGGTAGTAGGAGGAGGCTCTAGGTGGAGCTTGATTAAGTAACAAAACCATAAAATGTTGATCACCCACCTAAGATCAAAATCTTCATCCACTATAAGTGGATATGATAAAATTGTAGCATGATATATCCATATAAAGTGGATATGTTCCAAATACTCCTATGCAAGTCCTTAACTAAGTTTATTTAAATTCTAATTAGTTCCTAGGTGTGATTGACCAAAGTAAAATACCTTAATTACACTAACAAGTATAAACTGAATTTAAGGTCATCTTATCTTCCCTTGGTATATTTCAATGGGATTTATCTACTTCTTTTTGAATTTGAGTCATCATTTAATGTTTGAAAAGGCCACCCCCTAGGTCTAATAGAGTCTAAATAGAGTTCTCAACCTTGTGACTGAATCTCATTTATTGGCCACTAATTCTAGATCTCTATTGATAGAAAGCGGCTTATTCTTAAGAATTCTTACAACATTAGTTAGAGCATCCTAGACCACATCTTCAAAATTATTGGCATTATCACCTCATTATTATCACTCTTTCAAGTTGGCTTTATTCACATATCAAAATCTAAGAGAAAATAACAATGAAGGATACATGAGGTGGATGCAAAATTGGTTTGGTTTTTGTTTAATTTATTTGCATTTAATTTTATTTTCTCAATTGTTTGGGTAGGCTGTTAGGCATTCAATTTAGTTTGGTGGTTCCTCTTACATTCTTAGCCATGTTTTCTATTTCCTAGTTTGATAGGTGAGACATGGAATATGAATTATGACACACCTATCAACAACCTAAATCTTAAATTTTCGATGTTAGCATGCCAAAAATCCCTTGGAAAAAAATGAAAAGTAAAGCAAATTTCAAGTGTACACTTGTGTTGTTTAGTAAAAATAATGGTCTCCAAGAATTATTTGTCTACTGCACTCTTTCTATTAAATTATGGGATCGATGTAGATGTACTAAGAACTACCATGTATGTGGTAATTTTTTTCCAAATGGAAGTGACCTAGTTGTATTTGTATGAGGAATAAACCAAGAGAAGAGACATGTCCCTTCATCAAACATGTTTATTCATCAACATAATTAATATAATTTAATGGTAAACTTATATATATTTCTGGGATCAATGTAAATGTACTAAGCATTGCCACATTTGTGGTATGTTTTTTTCCAAATGGCAGCGACCTAGTTGTATTTGTATGAGGAATAAACCAAGAGAAGAGACATGTCCCTTCATCAAACATGTCTATTGATCAACGTAATTAATATAATATAATGGTAAACCTCTCTCTCTCTCTCTGTATATATATATATATATATATATATATATATATATATATATATATATATATATATATATATATATATATATATATATATATATATATATATATATATATATATATATATATATATATATATATATATATATATATATATATATATATATATATATATATATATATATATATATATATATATATATATATATGAATCATTGTCATTATATTAATTTCTCTCTGATCTCACAGATTTATCCTACTAAAGCTACCAAAACATCAACACTTCTTAGTTAGGGAGGATAAACACATGACACATATTACACCATTGGTAATATTAGGTATGGAAAATTTTAAAGATATCTTTGATTAGAAGATATCCACCATTTTGATATCATGAGTATTGGTCTCCCAGAATACATGATATTCACTAGTTACTCAATAAGGTTTTATATCACATCCAATATCAAGAGTATTGATCTCCCAAAATATCGATGATATTCACCAAGTACTCAAAATAAAGCTTGATATCACATCTAATATCAAAAATATTGGCCTCCCAAAATATCAATAATATTCACAAATTACTCAAAAGGTTTTGACATCACATATGATATCAAAGTATTGGCCTCCCATAATATCAATTATATTCACCAAGTACTCTTTCAGTAATGGCCTTCCAAAATGTTGAGATGCAAGACATTCACCATATACTCAATTTGTTTGATCTCATAATACAAGTTATTGTAAGATCATCACTATGTAGTAACTTCTATAGATACAAGTTACATCATTTGGAAGTTATGACTTCCTCATGATGTAAACATGGGGAAGGCCCTTTAAATCATGAACTATATTCATGAATCATAGTCCTCTTAACTGCTACAATATATTGATCACTAGAGAATTTGCCTCATATAGTTTACTCCCTTTGAATCAATATGACTGAGGTTACTAGAATCACATCATCTATTTTCTCCCTCTCTTTCATGATTGCCTAAAATATTAGTCTCCCTATGAATCTCAATCTCCCTCTTTTTCTTGCATGACCATTCTTGAAGGAAAAGATCAAGGTATATAGCTTGTATAGAAATAAGAAAGAGACCATTATAATACCCAATGATAATTATTTTGCATAATAAGATCATTTCAATATAATGTAAATCTAATTTAAATATTTACTATGAATATATAAATATATATTTCTCTCATATACTCAATTTGTTTGATCTCATAATACAAGTTATTGTAAGATCATCACCTTGGAGTAACTTTTGCAAATGCAAGTGACATCATTTGGAAGTCGTCACTTCCTCATGATTTACACATGGGGTAGGCCCTTTAAAATCATGAACTATATTCATGAATTGTATTCCTCTTTGTAGACACCTAAATCTATCCACATAAATTCATAACCAAATCTTCTAAAGAATATTTTAATTAAATATTAAATATTTAATTACTTGGCACTATCCCCTAATTAATTAATTTAATTTATTAATTATAGCAAAATTAATAAATTAACAAACAACCAATAGTCTAATTTATTAATAAAATCCCCCTTCCTCTATTAAATTAAATAAACTCAAAACCCATTTAATTTAATCTCCAAAACCCCTCTATTTAATTAATTTAATTAATTAAATCCCTCCACCCACAAACTAACCCTTCAACCCAGTAGTTACCCAAACTCAATTCATGCGCCAAATACTCCTCTTTTAATTAAATAATTTATTGAATTAATTAAATCTTAAATATGCCAATAATTCTCCTTTTTTATTAAATAATCTATTTATTTAATTAAGATCACCCACCAAATTTTACTCTAACAAATTCATCCACCTCCCACATCATCCAGTCAACTAAGCCACCTCACTCACCTTAATTGAAACACATCACCTCCTCTTGTGTAAATTAAGGCATAATTTATTCCCTCTAACTCAAGCTCAATTCCACTCTCATGCAACATCTCCTCCACCCATCTTAGTTAACTAAATCCTATCTTACACCTTACTCAATTAACTATCCATCAACAATTCATATCTCCTTCTCACCCATTTGCCTATAAATTGAACCCCTCTTCTCTCACAAATCATCCACCTTCATATGCAAACTTATAATACTATTTTGAGAGCCTAAGAATTATCAAAATACCATTATAATAGAAAAATCCACTCATTCCTCCATTGTTGAATCCTTCATCCATCTCTCATTCATTGAAACTTGAGGCCACACTTTAGCATAGATCTAAATCTATGATCCCTAGTTCAAATCTGGTTGTCATCTTGGTAGTCGAAACAAATAGAAAAGTCTCTATTTGTATCCATGTCTTTTAGAGATAGCTTGTGTAGCTTCAAGTGTTATTGCTAATATAGAAAATAAAATTCAATTTTATCATTAATGTCGAATCTCATAAGTAGTTTCTAGTATTAGTTACAAGAAAAAAATTTGAGAGACCTAACTCATAGAATAGGCTTAATAAATTCTGAATTAAATTTATTTTTTTATCAAAAATATCGATCTTTATTCTTTTTTACATCCGTTGTACACATCTACTAATTGATATAAGCTTGGAGTGCTCTCCTTTGATTTGCATCCCTCTTGTTTTCTTTTATTATCTAATCTATATGTTGGTATGTGATGAGTTTGTGAATGTTTTTCAATTTCTTAATATTCTTTGCACTCTAGTTTTCATAGCTCTACATTTTGGCATGCCTGGTGGGACCCCATAAATGGATCATCCATTCATTTGTTTCAATCTATTTTTCTTACATGCTAACAATCTGATGTTTTTTGTTATTTGATTGTGTTGCAAGGTGGATTTGTTGATTGTGCAGGTTAGGAAATACATTGGAAGGGGAAAACCACACTTGGAATACCTAAGGATATGCTCAAAAACCTCTTAATAGCCTAGGAAAACTATTCCTGGGTCATTTTAGCACATATGTCACTTCCTATAATGCATCCATTAACTTTTTTAGATTATTAAATAACATTTTTATGCATTTAAACATTGTTATAGCATATTTAGTAGGTTCCTATAAAGCATTTACATGTTCCTATAGTGCATTTGCATGTTCCAATAGTGCATATGCATGTTCTTGTAGTGCATATACATGTTCTTGTAGTGCATATGGATGTCCTTGTAGCACATTTGCATGTTCCTATAGTGCATTTTCATATTCCTCTAGCACATATGAATTTTCCTGTAGTGCATATGCCTATTCTTGTAGCGAATTTACCTATTCTTTTAGTGCATATTCAACTTTCTATAGCACATTTGCCTAATTAAATAGCTCATTTGTTGAAACTGCAACTTTCTATCTCTTATATTTACCAAAGTTCCTAAGCACCATTTTAGTGCATCTATAAAGTGTTTTGGCACATTTACAAGTTTTTTTAGCATTCCATATAGACTTTCAACACTTTTAAACTGTCTTTTAGCACATTTGCACCATGATATAGTTTTTTAAGAAATACATATGTGTAGCATGTGGTGAAGTATTCTACAGTGCTTTTGCATTTTTTTTAGCACTTTTCCATGTTTTTGTAGTGCATCTAATGTCTTCTATAGTGCATTTACAAAACTGCAAAATCTTAAGAATTTGATTGTGGATTTTATCTTTGTGCAGGTGAAGGATCCTAGGAAGTTGTTATTTTGCTAACTATTGCTTGCAGATTGTCATTGAAAGTCATTTCCTTTGGAATTAAATTATTTTCAATCATGTCTTGATATAATCACACTTTCAAATTGGCCTTAATAATCCAACAAAAAAAATCTTGAATGCAAAGGGGTACAAAAAAAAACTAATCAAAGTCATCACATTTTGATTTGGATGTTAAAATTGAACAAATGAAAACTCTATTTTGAATGCTTAAGGGATTTACAATCATTTTTTTGGACTAAATGCATATGAATCAAACACAATCTTGTATTCTTAAGAGGAAAAGAATGATTCTATCAAATCACACTTCAATTTGGGTCTAAGATAATCTCATCAAATCTTGAATGCTTGAGGATCAAAGAGCATTACAAATCCACACATTTTGATTTGAGGCTTAAAAAGAAATCACAACATCTTGAATGCTTTAAAGAAAATTTCTCTTGTGCTCATCCTTTTCAAATCTTTCACATTGATTTATTATGTTGACTTGATTTCTTATGTGGATGGTACAATATCAAGTTGGAAAGAACAATACATGCTAATCACAAGTGTCTTCAATCATAGACAAAAAATCTAAAGGCTTCAAGGTTGGAATGAAAAAAGTATCTTGAATGTCATAAAATGTATTATTTTAACACATCTTTGAGCTATCTTTTATTTTTTTACAAAATAGAACCATTTAATTACACAACACATGTACCAAAATTTGTTAGCATGATCATTCACAACAACCTAGGAGTGCTTCTAGTGAGTTCATCATCCTTTGGGAAGCATCTCCCCTTTGGATAGAAGCTCAAACTGATAAACTCCTCTGACTGGTATATAAATGAGAAGAAAGGTATAAAAAAATCTTCATCTAGACAAGTTCAGGCAATGCATTTTTTATTGTAGTTCAAGGTGGGAAAACTTCCTCGAGATTTTAGCATGGTCAAAATAGACTCATAAGTGAGTCACACGCATAACAATAGTTTGACATGAATCCATGGATCTAATTACAAACCAACTTAGTAGCTACCTTTTTAGCCATATTCTAAAAATACAATTTGACCTTAGGGATAATGCATTTATGAAGTTCTTGCACTTTCATTTGATCTCATGAAAACATTTGTTGGACATACACATTTCTTGGTCCTATTTTCCAAAATCATTTTTTCAGAAAAGATTGTGTACTTGTCTCTCAAATTTTCTATGTCCTTTGAGATATTGTTTTTTCACATGTCTTATATATTTTTAAGAAAAATATCTTTGGGTGCTAACATGTTGTTAGCAAGTTCATTCACAACAACCCTAGGATTTGTTCCAAAGAAAGCAGTTATTCAGCCAAAGCTAGGGTATACTTACCACAATAACTACCTCATCCAAAAAATTGTCTAAACTTCCCAAGATGGTCATCATAGTGTTAGATTCTCATCCTTTCTATCATCCAACATTATTTTTCTTCTAGTGTCATTATTCTAGTATTCTATTAAGACCTCCTTTTTCTCATCCATCTTCATCCTTCATAACTCATCATCAAATCATAATGTCAGAATTCTATTGCCATGATTTTGGTCATCCCACCTTTTCTCCCACTTCATCCTATTCCAGTGATGATGAGAGTCTTGTTGACTATGATGGGTACATTGAAAGACTTGGAGATCTTGCTCCAAACATTCTCCAAAATCCAAACATTCCACCAAAGTATTCCTTTATGCCTCCATGCATTCCCAACAATACTCCTTATCCTACCTTTGACATGTGAAATCAATTTTTGCATTTACCTACACTATCTTATTATATCACCCCCACATATTCCCTATTTACATCATTCATGTCTTCATCTTCCTCCACAATCATATCCCAATCTCCACCTTTCCATAGGAATTCTACTAGATACATCCTTAGTCCAAATCCACCACCTCCATATCCTCCAACACATTTTTGAAATTCTCAACTCAATCCTAGTTATGCAGTGCATCAACCTAACTCACCTACTCTTTCTAATCCAATATCATCCACTCCATTCTTTATATCTCCTCCACCTTATCTTAGTCTTCCATATTCCATTCCATCCTATAATACCACAAACCCCTCCCACAATCCACCTACCTCCCTCACTCTAATTCATATTCCATACCACAATCTATTGCTCCTCCACTAGTAAGTCAATCCAGCCCACAAGTCACCTTTATGCCTTCATATGTGAACTACCTAGTCATGCCATCTCATACCCCTCTTTCTAAATCATCACTCAATCAACCAAGCCTACAATCTTCCACCATGTCCTTATATAGATTTACACCATCTACATCTACCAATCCTCCACCTCAACCTCTAATATGCAAGTCTCCAAGGACTTTTGATGTAGGAGCAAATGGGTGTAAGAGCAATCTTGCATTACCCAAAAATATTTTTATTTTTAGCCTTTTCTATTTTAATAAGGACTAGTAGACAGGGGGGTTACTATTTCTAGGAATTTTCTATTTTTAGTAAATTTTCCATATGAGCTAGGAATGTTCTAATTTTCTACATGAAGGTTCATTTTAGAATTATAAGCCTACCATAAAAATCTCATTGCTCCAACTTAAGTATTAGAGAAGTTATTGCAGATTTTCATCTAAAAATTTTGGAGAAAAATCTTTGAACTCAGTTTTGAAGGCCTTAGAGGCCTCGAACGAGGTGTTAAAACTTGAAAAAATGGCATTTGCATCATTCCAAGCCTATAGATCATGAGTTGATATTTCCAAAACGTGGTTATAATAGTCAATTAGAGAAATGTTTCGAGAGTTATGGCCTTTTAAAGTTGGGCTACCTAAAATTTCTAAAATAAATGTCAAAGATGTATTTGGCTAACTCTATATGTATTGTTAGGGTCTATTGGCCCTAGGTATTAAGTTTGAATGTCTAGAACCTTCCCAAGTGTCATAAAATTGCCTATTTAAGAAAGGCCTGAACATTATCTAGGACAGCTCTAGGTGGTAGTTCACAACTTAGTCTTGCAGATTATTATAATGAAGGCACCCATGTGGGTTAGTATATTGTACTTGTGAATTATGCAATTTTACATTTGTGGAAATAATAAAAAGTCCATATTTTATTCTTGCATTTTTTTTTTTGTTTCTTTGTTTCTATTATGCATTTATGCTATTAAGGGGAGCACCCTTCATCAAGTGGTATTAGAGCTAGAATCCTTGAGTGTGTGGAAAAATCATTGATTGTGAGGTAGTTCACACCAGGACTATGGTTCAGGTTGAGCGTATAGTCAGATCACCGATTGTGAGGTAGTTTTCATTAGGGTTTCAACTAAAGTGCAAAAAAATGCCTCTATGAAGAGAGTTTGGAGGAAGAGCTATAAGAGTTACACTTAAGGGTTTTAGGGCCCTCCAAAGACAAATACAATCATTGGAAGAAAAAATACATAGAGGAATAAATCTTTTCATAAGAGATGAAAGAAAGGATGAGGACGAAGAAGAAGAAAATGTTGTAGCAGAGGCAGTTCTAAACCCAGAGGAAGAGAGACTTTTTAAGGCCATCTCCAAGATTGGAAAAAGACCTAAGTTTGACTTTCAAGAAATATTAACCCAAAGGATCTGATCGATTGGATCAATGAACTAGAGGAGTACTTTGAATATGAAGATATTAAGAATCCTGATAAGGTCAAGTTTGTGAAGGAAAAACTAAAGGTACATGCAAAGATCTGGTGGCAGGAGATTTAGTTCGAGTGAAATAGAAGGGAAAAGGACAAAATTACAAGATGGGATTAAGTGATAGCTAAACTGAAGTCACAATTCATTCTTATGGATTATGAGCTTGATCTATTGAAGAAAATGCAAGGGTTAAAGAGAGTGGGAAAATCTATTCAAGAGTGTACCAAAGATTTCTACCAAGTTATCATTAGAATCAACCATGCAGAAGCTAATAAGGAGAAAGTGGCTTGTTATCTTAATGGGTTAAGGCCAAGTATTTAGGACAAGTTGAGTCTAGTTTGAATGAATAGTATTGAGGAGGATTACCATTTTTTCCTAAGAGTTGAGGAGAAACTAAGAAAGAAGTTTGACAACAAGAATAGTGGAAGAGGTTGTGATGGATAATCTAGTGGACGATCTTACGATGGTTTTAATGATGATCAAGAGAAAAAGGATGAGGCTAGAAGTAGTAGTAAAAATGGGAGGGGACACAATTCCAATCATTTCCATGATCAGAACAATATAGATTAGAGAGGAAGAGGCAGAGGGCAAGGATCTGGAAGAGGAGGTTTCCATGGGAAATATTTTCACTGCAGAGAAGAAGGGCATAGAGCATTTGAATGTTACTAGCACCAAGGAAGGATAGGTCGAAGAACAAAAGGTCAAGCTAGAGTTTTACATGCTTATGAAGGTTCCAAATAATCACATTCTAAAGATATCGAAAGAGGAGAAGTCTTAGTTAATAGAAGAGTCCTATTGAGTGGTGAGAATGAACTTGATCATAAAAGGAGCTTGTTTGGCAAAAGGTGCAAATGTGAAGATAAGTGTTGAGATGTGATCATTGATGGTGGAAGTACTAAAAATCTAGTGTTATAATGGTCAAAAAGTTGAAGCTAAAGAGACAAAAACACCTGTGTCCATGCCATATTGCTATTGTTGGGACTCAAAATTGAAGCCCTAATTTTGAGTATTGTCCTAAAAATTGAGCCCTATAAGCACATTTAATGCATGTGAACCCGACTATCCTTTTGAGGAATAAGATGTGTTTAATGTTTCTAAAACCTTGGATTTAGCATATTCATGCATCCTGTATTGATAAATTCACATTCTAAGTTATTCTGTGAAGTTTTGTTTTGGACAATGTTCAAATCTGCATTTTTAGGCCTAGTTTGCATTTGAATATCTCGCACCCAGTAATGTTTCATGACTTGCCACTTTGGAAATGTTTAGTACCCATATTAGAGAACCTATGTTTTAGATTTGAAGTAATTTTGGCATGTTTTGACTAGGTTTAGAATGTCTCAAAGTTGGTTGTTTTATTGTTGTCATGCTGATGCAAATTGTTCAGAATCCTAGGAGGCCCTATTTGACCAGTTATAACTTTGACCCAGTTGATTAAAATGAGAAAATTCCTTTTGAATTTTATTCTAGAGATTAGATAATTTTTATGTTTTAGATCTGAGCCTATGACTAATCTGTTTGACTTATTTTTTAATGTGATTCCATATGCAATTTATAAATTTTTACTAGTGTCATAAAATGTAGATTTATTGGTACCCCTATTCAGGATGGTATAACCTTGAATTTTTTATAGATGAGATCAAATGGATTATACCACTATATTCTACTCTAATAAATTCTTTAATTTTTCAGTTTGCAAGTCTTGATGAAATTGTTTCCACACTTTCACAGGTCCATTCACTTGAGATAATTACTTTTCTGCTAGTGTTCCCAGTTTTGCAAATCCAAGTTACTCAATTTAACCATTCGCCAAATGCACCCAGTTATTTTTCATGAGCCCAAATCATATATTTATACTTTCCTCATGATAGTAAAGCAAAAATTGAATGCAATTTATAGTTTTTCTAACATGTTTGTTCACAGGTAGTTTAAAGAAGGCAAATTTGATAGTCAATATATTTTGACCCAGCTATCATCATGATGTGATATTTTGTAGGCATAAATAATATGGAACAAAGAATCAATATGTCTATTTTCAAAGCCTAATCAGGTGTTTGGGTTAGTTTTTAAGGCTAGTTAGAGGACCTCTTGGATGAAAAATCACAATTTACATGAACATGGAAAATTGAGTTTGCATTTATAAATTGATGGCAGGTGTCAATCTAGTTTGAATCCAATCATTTTAGAGCCTAGTTAGGTGTTTTAGTTTGAGAATTATTTTAGCCATACCTACTTTGAGGACTGACTAATTCCATCAGGCAGACAAGCTTTGTAAGGTGGAAATAAATGATGAGATTAATTATAATGTGTTGGGTAGTTAAAATGAAAAATTTGATTTTCAAAGGCATCAATTTGAATGTATCATTGGTGAGATTCAAGGCAATGTATTTCTTAACCAATGTTCCTCCCTCCTGTCATTCACTTGTGGATTAGCTAATTTTCCTTATGCTCCAGTTGATGGTTTGGTTCATTGCCCATATGCTCACCCATGAATATTTTTTTACACATTAATATTTGGGCCTTGAGATATTGGTTGAATGGTTTCTTATGCACACTCGATCCTTACTTCTCAAATGGATTTTTATCTACTACTATAGGTGCTAGTCCTAGCTCAAAGACTAATTCATCCTACCATGGCTTTTGACCTTAATCTAATGAGTCTCTAAACAGGCATCTCTTACAAAACTAGGTGAGGGAGGTGTGGGGATATTCCCTGATTACTTTTCCACACACAAAAAATCAAAAAGTTACGCTAAGAACTAGAGAAAGTGAAGAGAAATTAAGTGGAAAGCTATGAGGAAGGACCTTAGCCATTTCAAAGTTGAGGGATTTTGAACTATTCAACAAATAGGTGGCATTTAGGAGTTTATTTGTAGATATTATGCAATAGCTAGTAGAGGAAGAACCTGTAGCTAATGAAAAAAGTAGATCATGTGTTTTGATAGGAAGAATGGCTAAGAAGGAACCGAAGGAAGAGTATGGTTTATAGAATGCATTAGAAAATCCCAAAATCTTCATTTTTTTAAAGAAAGAGTGGAAATTGAGTTAAGGATGTAGGTTAACCACATGCCCAATGATCATTGTAAATAGAGGACATGAAAAAGGATTTCCATGATAAAGTGTGAGTAGAGATCTAAGATGAATGGAGCATACATGTCATATAGATGTGGCATCTAAAGTTAGAATTTACTTTTTCTAATATCAAATCTATGTGTCCTTGATATGCATTGAGTGGGAGCATTTTTACCTCTGCAGTTACAAACAAACCTCTCCCCTATCACATGTTGGCAAGGTCTTTGCATAAATTCTTAATGGAAAATTTTCATCAATTGGATACATCTAGGCTCACATTGAGGCACATGTGCTACAAGAGTTCAAGAAAGTTACCGTGCTTAAAGAGCACAATGAAGGTGTAATGCTTTTAGTTTCACCTTTTTCAACTTGTTTTTGTTGGAGGGAAGAGCCCCCCATCTATCTGAGGTGAATGTGTGAATGCTTTGGGTAAGGTTTTTTTTTGTATGCAGATGGTTGTTGCAGGAGATAGCTTTTTGATTAATCTTGCATTGAGTAGGTAGAGATTTCTTTTGTTGTTTAAATACTTTGGCACCATATAACATATTGTCTTTGAGATGTGGGCTTTTGAAAAGCCACAAGACTTGCATAGTGGGCCCATGTTATCTGAGAAGACTAAAAAAATATTGAAGGATGTCAGTGGATGATGTTTCAGTCAAGGAATGAATAAAAATATGACACATGGTAGTAGGTAGATGACTTGTAGTGTGACACTTGGAGGTTCTCTCTAGGCTTGGTGGGGATTTTGAGGTGGTGATGTGGCAAGGAGTGACACATGGCACAATGTCACTATGTTGCTAATGATGTGGTGTAGTTGAGATCTCATAGTAACATAGCAACAAGCCACCATGTGGTGGGGGTCATAACATGTCATCGACGGCATGGCACAAAAAAGAGGAGTTAAGATTTGGCAAGTCCAAGACCAGAGGCACAGGATGCTAACATGTGTCAGATTTGACAAACATTTTTATGTCACAAGATAAAGATACAAGGAAGAAAACCAAAGTGACATAGTGCAATTTCAACATGTGGCAGTGGGATCCATTGATGATGATGTGGCAAGGGAAAATTTTAAACCAATTAGTAGGTTCCATGTGGTAGTGACGTGGTGAGGGGCCAACAAGTAGATGAAGTGGCAGTGACCATATAAGAGGGGGTCAAATAGGAGACTATCACATGGTAGACTAGTAGATAAATCAGAGGGTGCCACATATCACCTAGTGGCAAGTGATGATATAAAGGTCCAACAAATCACATCATGCCACATGTCAAGTTAGTCAAAGTAGTTTGACTTGAATTAGAAATTAGAGGGAAATTTTCAAAAGTGTAGAGAATGATTTTTAGTTGTTTTCCTTTTTGAAAAGAACATGCACATTTTAAATCAAAAAGGGATATATCATAAAGTTTTAACTTTAGGAATTTTTAAATTTTTGCATTAAAAATTGAAATGAGATGCAGACTTGTGAACCAATCCAAGAGCCCAATTCTCAAACTAATCCTCTGAGCATCTCCAATGCACTGACATAGGACTATCCTATACTGTTAGAAATAGGAGAGAATGAACCTTCTATATTTGAGGTTTTTTTTTGCATAGGGAGCCATTGGTTTGAGTTATTTAGGTTTGTGTACCAAGTGCTTGTTTTCAACCATTTTCAGCTAAGGCTATTTAGATCTAATTTGTGGCAAAATAGTGAATTGGGTGATTGTTGGAGGTAGTAAAGATGAAGTTGGTGATTATATTTTTACCTCTAAGTTAGTTTAGTGAAGCTTTTATCAACATTTCAAATGCATTTTGATGTTTTTGTCAGGATAGGGGTTTCTCATCAGCTAGAGGAAATATTTTGAGTTTGTTGAGATACAATGATGAGATTCCTTTCTAATTTCATTTGCAAAGAGAAGAGAGATGTTTTGCAATAGTAGGGGATGAAGATTCAAGTGGACAAATGTCACTTCCATATTAGATCCATTTTCTTCTTTCTTTCCTATATCTTCCTCTTTTTCTCTCATTGTAAGGGTTCCAGTTCTTGGACATCTTTCACTATTGTGATACAACAAGGATGGTTCTATTAGAGTAAATAATTAATTAATTATTAATTATTTATTCTATTTACTTAATTTTACTTAGGTTAATGCATTTATGTAATATTTAGTATTTAATAGTTGTAGTGGTTAGTTGTTGACAACACGGGAGTTTGTTCCCTTCTAGCATGTTCGACCTTTTGTGGATGCTTGGTTGTCAACCTTATCTTTTACCACTTTCTAGCTTGTTCTACAAGTTTTCATGAGGCCTTTATATTTGGTCTCTCTCTCATTGTAAACTCATCCATTCACATAGCAATTTCATTTTCCTATTGTGAAATATTTTCTCTTGCATCGTTTGCTTCAAGCTCTTGCTCCTTCAGTTTCTCTTCAACAAGCTATTTGCATGTAGGTGATCTTGGCAACTGTGGAGTTGGATTCCATCAACTCCTACATGGTATCAGAGCCTCCCTACTGCTTCTTGTTCAAAATATTTTTTTGAAGCCATGATTTGGAGACACAAACCCGAGTTTGTTTGTGATTTTTTCTTCAATCAAGAGGAAGAGCATTTTTTTCAGTGTTTGGAGAAAAAGGAGAAAGAGGGTTTGGCATAAGAGATCTGATATTTTTTGGGCTTTTTTCTTTATTTTTTGGAGGTGCAACAGTGGCGATTTAGAAAAAATAATTGCAGCAATGCTTTTCAAACAGCGATATCTCCCTTATACAGACTCATTTTTTCGAGCAATTTTTTTTTGTTTTGGGGTAGGATTTCATGATCTACACATTGATGTAGGTGGTTTGAGATCTTTGTTCCTAAATTTTTCTGCAACTCACAATTTTTGATTTTTTCCACTTCAAATGCTTTGTATGGGCTCATTTGGGCACATAATCAAGTTCTATTTTTTTTGAAAGTGCATTTTTTTTGTCTACTTTCTAGATCTACAATTAGATTATAGGTTCTGTGGACAGAAATATTACTTTTAGAAATAGGCCCTAAATTGGCTATTGTAATCTCACTAAGTAAAGAGTGCCCAATTTATACATTGTTGGGGGGAGGGGGGGAGCATTTTCTTTTCTATAATTTACTTTAGAATAAGACCCTTCTACTTCTATCTTCTTCTTTCTCTCAATGGCAGATCCATCTGTGATCTGTCTCACACCACACAACTATCACACCTGGAAGGCACAAATGACATGGCTTCTTATGTCAAGGGGCTTATGGTCATGTCTGGATAAGAATCAACCTATTCTTACATGAGCTTTTGAGGTTCTTTAGCCTAGGAACAAAATGGATGAGGCCATGGGATTGATTGCACTGAACATTTCAAACAATCTAATATTTCACTTGGATGGTTTGACTACTTCACGAGCTTATTGGCTCAAATTTTAGACTTTTTTTGGCCAAGTAAATGAGTTTCAGGTACTTTAGCTAGTTGCAGAGTTGACTTCTTTCACACCTGACAGTTTTCTCACCATTGACGACTTCTTGATGAAATTCAAATCTTTATGTACACTTTTGCAGGGATGTGGAAAAACCAAGATAGATGATGAGTGTATCTTTTTGGTACTCTCAAAGTTGAGGGGACAGTATCAGATCTTCTCTTCCACTTTCTATTCCACTATGGATGCCTTGGGTAATAGACACAAGATGCCTTCATTTGAGATATTTTGTGATTGACTAACCTGTGAACAGTACAAGATTACTCAAATGGATTCACTTTCAGGTTCACAGTCACAGGCATTGCTTGCCATGGATACACAGGAGTTGAAGTCAAAGAAAATATCAAATCCCTCTTCTACTAGTTCATCATCTTCTAAGAAGAAGGATAAAAAGAAGACTGAGACTCCTACCTATTCCTATTGTGGGAAATGATCTCATGATGAGGCACATTGTTTTCAGAAGAGATTTGATGGCTATGAGAAACAAATTGTAGATTTGCAAGCTCTTCTTCAAAAGAACACCATTTCTTCTCCATCCTCTTCTGCCTCACAAGTGTCTACCTTTCAGTCTTCTTCCACATGTTCACCATCTACATTGGATCTTGGAAAGGGTCATGCATTATAGGCTACCATTACATCTCTTTCACAGGTTCCTTGGATACTAGATTCAGGTGCTTCTCACCATATGCAATCTTCTCAAGGTGTCTTCTCTACTCTTGAGGCTTCTCCTATTCCTCATATTCTCATGGGGAATAACACTGCACTACCAATCTATGGGAAAGGTTCAGTTCACATCTAGGATGGTATATTCAATGATGTATTGTATGTTCCATCTTTTTCTGCCAACCTTCTCTCAATTTCTCAAATTACACGCAGTGGATTAGGGAAGACAGTTGAGTTAACTACTGATTTAGTCTTCATTCAAGATCATGCTACAAGAGATCTTATTGCTACAAGGGTAGTTGATTCTTTCACTCATCTCTACACCTTCTCACACTTTGGTCCACCATCTCCATTATTGAAGCACGACTCTTCTCTTTCATAGAAGCATCATGTGGTGCAGTCAAGATACTTGAACCTTTGTATTGTTCTTGATATCCCTATTTTGACTTCCACACCACATCCAGTTGAGGGCTTTTCTCTTCCATAGGATTCTTTTTCTACTCTACCTGATCCTCCAGCTTCATTCATTGAGACTCCAGATGTACTTGTTGTAGATACTACAATAGACATTCATGACAGTGTCATCACACCTACCTTGGGGATTCCCTTTCTAGTTCCTCATACATTCTCCTCTAGGCATCAACTAGGCTTTTCAATTTTGCCTCTCCTTCAGGGGCTCCTTTATTCTTGGGAGGCTTTAGTATCTCTCATTGGGGGGGGGGGGGGGGGCTGGTTGTACTTATGTTTTTGAGCGGGTCTCTTGACTCTTTTCTAATGGAAGTTGTCCTTGGGGGGATTGGTTGAGACGTTCCTTCCTTCACTTCATGTTTTTTCTCTTTGCATTGTATATGGGTACCTAACATGGCCTCATTGTCGAGACCCACTCTGCATTTCATCTTAGTTTTGGGAGCTTAAGGCAATCCCCTAAGTTGCACTTAAGGGGGTGTGTTAGAGTAAATAATTTATTAATTATTAATTATGTATTCTATTTACTTAAGCTTACTGAGGTTAATGCATTTATTTAATATTTAGTATTTAATAGTTGTAGTGGTTAGTTGTTGACAACACGGGAGTTTGTTCCCTTCTAGCATGTTCCACCTTTTGTGGATGCTTGGTTGTCAACCTTATCTTCTACCACTTTCTAGCTTGTTCTACAAGCTTCCATGAGGCCTTTATATTTTGTCTCTCTCTCATTGTAAATTCATCCATTCACATAGCAATTTCATTTTCCTATTGTGAAATATTTTCTCTTGCATTGTTTGCTTCAAGCTCTTGCTCCTTCGATTTCTCTTCAACAAGCTATTTGCATGTAGGTGATCTTGGCAACTGCAGAATTGGATTTCATCAACTCCTATAGGTTCTAGTTAGGTTGAAATCTCTATCATGACTATGATTCCACCATTCAAAATTTCTCTCATGTAGTGCATAGAAAGATAATATAGATAGTTTTGGTCTATTTAGTGGTCTTATGAGTTATTTACATGCATTGTGAATGTATAATTTCAAAGAAATGAATACAATGAGAAGAAAACTTCATAGTTTCATTCTTATTCTTGTCTCCTATCTCTATAATTTTCAGTGTTTTTTGGTTTAGAGACAAAGAACTTAGACCAAGTTGTATGCCTTGTATGTTTGTTGTTGGAATGAAGAGCCAAGTAAATGCTTGATATATTTGATAGGGTTGCTAGTTATTTGAGAAGGATATTTCATGAGAATGAGGTTTTTATGAACCCTAATGTCTAATTCACAAAGTGATAGGATAGATCTAATATCTTGGTGTATGGAATATGTCATTATTATCATAGATGTATGTGTGTGATTTATGGAACTACCCAATAGATAAGGCACTAATCAGCTACAAGATCAATTTGTTCTTACTGTTGCATATTTGGGGATGTGCTAAAATAAAATTTAAACAATCATCCATTTCCCTTTTCATTTAAGAGTTGAAAGGATGCCCTCACTTAGCTTGTTGAATTCATAGGATTTACGATTTTCTACTGCATATCTTTGTCATTACATGAGTGTAGGAGAAATAAGGGTTTTATCTTCTTTGTTTAGATTCAGTGTATGCTTTTCAATAACTAGTACCATATAAATGAATCTAAGGTCTACCCACCTAGGTTTTGTAGAGCCTAAAGTAGAAGAAGGGTCTAGCCTTATAGTTGGCCTAGTGTCTAAAAGGGTATGTTGTAGTTGGGAAGTAGCTACCCCTAGATGTTTTTTGTTCTCATCGAGATAATTTGAAGTGCAACATTTTAAAACACCAACAAAATGGTGTCTCTTTTGGAGAAGTATTCAATCTAAAAGAGAGATTCAATAAGGTTGAAGGAAAGGCATGTGGAAGGATTTTCTATAGCAGCAAGGTCATGAAGTGTTTTCCATCTCTTTTCTAAAGATTCATGTCTCCCGATAATGTTTTATCTATTTATAGTAGTAGCTTTGAAGGTTGAGTACTAAATTATATTGTTACTAGTGAGTTCACCTTACATCAATCCAGCCACATTTTATTTTCAAAGTGTTGTTGTAAAATCAGAGTCAAGAATGAACAACAAGGTTTTGTTCTCTTTTTCAAGTTTGTTAATCTACAAGAGTGGTTTGATGATTTGAATTTCTCCTACAACTGAAGGTCTAGTTCATATTTTTCAAGTGACAAATTATGTTTTATTTCTCACATGTGTGAGTGGTGACACTAAATCTCTCTAATAGTTGTTCCTAGTTGATTTCATTTTAATATTTTGAAGGATTTCCAAAGTTGTATGAGCGGATCTAAAGCTTTTGATAGTTTCTTGAAAAAGAAGTATAAGTTCTTGATAAATTTTAAGGTGTTGTTGCATCTGTTGTTATAAGAAAAAAAAGTGTTAAAAAGTAAATCACAGCAGTGATTTCTTTATCCTCTTTGAAGGAGGTGGTGGCTCTACATGGTTTTGATCTATGTTGTGAAGGATTTTCAAACTTGCACCCATGCCAAATCATCATATCAAATTTTAGCTTTAGCACTTAAGGTATTTTAACATTTCATGAGTTTCCCTTTCATGAAAGTTAGATGAAAAGAAATGGTTGCCTGTATATCGTGAATTTTAGCACTAAGAAAGGAGGTGAAATTTTATTTTAAAATGGAGTTAGATCTGAGATCTGAGATTAGCTTTCCAAGTTTTGAAAGTTTGGAAACTGTGGTTAACAACATTGATATGTTGAACAAGAAAATCCACATTAGGATTGTCAGTATCATAAGAACTGGAGTAGGAAATACCAAGGGACTAAATGTTGAACAATTTTATCTAAAGATTAAATCAGTAATCAGCAAGATGCCTTTTCATTCTAGACCTAAGGAATCTCCTTACCTAGTGTTTTCCTTGATATTCTAGTGCATGATTCAGTCCCTTGGCTAGCACCTATAAGATTACAAGAGTTTTTGCAAGCTAAAAAATTCATTAAGGAGATGGAAAGTGATACTTATAGAGTTCATGTTATATCTTCTAGTGATGATAATGGATGTGTTTAAATTCAAGGTAGTAACGAATATTATAAATCCATATATAGTGATAATTTGTCTTCCAAGTGTGAAGAGATGGATTCAAATGCTAATGAATCAGATGATTGTAGTCACCATGAGGAAGATGGATATGAAAGTCAAATGAACCTTGTTACAGTGAGTATGAAGTTGAAGAATTGCATAACAAAAATAGAGGTAATTCTTACCATGATTTTTTAGATTTTACTACAAATGTTTCTACTGCTATAACTTCTTCATGTCATTCAGATGATAATCACAGCTAGGAGAAGATTTTTGAGGCAATCTTCTTGAGCCTTGATGAAATTTCAGCTTTATTGGCTTGTGATTTTGAAAATTATGAAAGTGCTTCTAAGGATGCTCATATCTTCCCTTATGATGTTTCTTCATTTAGTCAAGTTACTTCCCCAGAGTTTGATGTGGAAAGAGATACAAAATCAAAACAATCTTTGTCAAATTTTGGAGGTGTATATGACAGTACCTCAAATGTCTTTATGCATGATGAATTCTTAGATGTAGGAGATGTTAGTGAAGGGAAATGTCACACTATTTTAGATTCTTCTCATGTTGGTATTTCTGCAATATATTTTAATGTTTCATGTGATGAAGAGGAAAACAGTGAAGTTTGTCAATCTGACTATGGATTTTCTTTATATGCTAATAAGTTCAAGGTTTATTTAGATAGTTTGTTAGATGAAGATAATTATTTTGATTAGCATATTTTAGATCATTACTTTCAAGATAAGTTTTCAAATTTGGTGACTGATGAATCTTTTCAGTGTGAAGAGGTTTCAGCTGCAAGTAGGCAAGAATGAGATTTCACATACTCCTCATACCTAGATATACAAGGTGAGTTGTATTTTCTTGACACATGCAACATTTTGAAAAAAGTAGAATATGAACCCTTCATGTTTCCAATTGATACCATGCAACATTCATAGGTAGATGATTTTTAGATTGATTCTAGTTTACATGAGTATGCTGATTCTTTTTCTCATAGTGAGCATGATGTAGAAGTTAATGTTTATTTCTATATGCACTATGAGAATAAAGGAAGTTATTTTGTTTTTCCAAATGAGCTTATGGATAATGTTGATTATGTTGGTGAAACTAATGAGAAAGATGTTTTCATATTACCTCCTAAAAGTGGATATGAAAATCAGATATACAATAGAGGTAAGAAGTTTTGATAATTTTCAGTAGATGGGGCTATCATTTGTACAGTTTAGGAGTAGTTGTTTTTGCTTTCAATAAATTGTTCGAGAGAAGTTTTTTCTATCAAGAGTGTGGTTTGATTCTTCTAGTTATTATAAATCCTTTCCATGCCTACAAGGGACATGAATCCTCAGATAGAGCCACTATTGGGACTCAAAATTGAAGCCCTGATTTTGAGTATCGTCCTAAAAATTGAGCCCTATTAGTGCATTTAATGCATGTGTACTTGGGTGTCCTTTTGAGACCTAAGAGGTGTTTAATTTTTCTAAAACCTTATATTCAGCATATTCATATGTCTTGTATTGATAAATTGTCATTCTGAGTCATTCCATGAAGTTTTATTTTGAGCAATTTTCAAATCTGCATTTTTGCCCATGTCAAAAGTGATAGGTATCCTAGTTTGCATTTGAATATCTTGCACCCAGTAATGTTTCATGACTCTCCACTTTGTGAGTGTTTAGTATGCATATCAAAGAACCTATATTTTATATTTTAAGTTGTTTCTACATATTTTGACTAGGTTTTGAATCCCTCAAAGTTGATTGTTTTATTGTTGTCATGCTAATGCAAATTGTTTAGAATTCTAGGAGGCCCTATTTGACCAATTATAACTTTGACACAGTTGACCAAAATGAGAAAATTCCTTTTGCATTGCATTCTAGAGGTTGGATACTTGTTATGTTTCATATTTGAGCCTATGATGAATCTATTTGACTTGTTTTTGAATGTGATTCCATATACAATTTGTAAATTTTTACTGGTGGCATAAAATGCAAATTGATCGGTACCCCTATTCAAGATAGTATAACCTTGAATCCATGATAGCTGATATTAAATGGATTGTACCACTATATTCTACTCTAAAAATTCTTTTTAAGTGTGCCATTTTGAAATTCTTGATGAATTTGTTTGTACACTTTCCCAAGTCCATTCTATTTGAGAAAATTGCTTTTATGCTAGTGTTCCCAATTCTACAAATCTAAGTACCTCACTTTGACCATCCACCAAATGTGCCTAGTTATTCGTCATGATGCCAAATCATATATTTATACTCTCCTCATGATAATGAACTAATGCCCCAGCTTTTGTTCCCTTAAGTGTTAGGTTGACCTATTTCCAAAGCAAAAACCAAATGCAATTTATCATTTTCTAACATGTTTATTTGCAGTAGGTTTAAGAAGGTAAATTTGATGGTCAATATCTTTTGATCTAGGTGTCACCATGAGCTGATTTTTTTTAGGCTGAAAGAATTTGAGAAAAATAATTGGTATGTCTCTTTTTAGAGCCTGGTCAGGTTTTTTGGTCAATTTTTTGGGCCAATTAATGGACCTCTTGGTAGGAAAATTATAGTTTACATAAACATGGTAAATTGAGTTTTAATTGATCAATTGATGGTAGATGTCAATCTAGTTCAAATCCAATCATTTCAAAGCTTAGTCATGGGTTTTAGTTTGAAATTTTTTTTAGTCAAACCTACTTTGAGGCTCGACTAATTCCATCAGGTAGACAAGCTTTGCAAGGTGAAAATAAATGATGAGATTAATTATAATGTGTTGGGTAGTTAAAGTGATAGATTTTATTTTCAAAGAAATCAACTTGAATGTATCATTGATGAGATTCAAGGCAATGTATTTCTTAACCAATGTTCCTCCCTCTTTTCATTCACTTGTGGATTAGCTAATTTTCTTTATGCTCCATTCGATGGTCTGGTTGAGATCCCCTACACTCACCCAAAAATGTTTGATTACACCTTAAAATTTGGGTCTTAAAATATTGGTTCAATGGTTGCTTATGTACACTCAATCCTTACATCTTAAATGGATTTTTGTCTACTACTACAAGTGGTATTCCTGCATCAAACAATGAGTTAGCTTGCCATGGCTTTCAACTTCAATTTGATGAGTCTCTAAAAAAGCATCTCTTACACAACTAGGTGAGGGAGGTGTGAGAATATTCCCTAATTACTTTTCCACCCACAGAAGATCAAAATGTTGCACTAGGAACTAGAGAAAGTGAAGAGAAATTAAGTGGAAAGCTATGAGGAAGGACCTCAGCCATTTCAAAGTTGAGGGATCTCGAACTATTCAACACATTGGTAGAATTTAGGAGTTTATTTGCAAATATTACATAGTAGCTAGCAGAGGAAGAATGTGTAGCTAATGACAAAGAGGAGATCATGTGTTTTGATAGGTAGAATGGCCAAAAAGGAATTAGAGGAAGAGGATAGTTTACAGAATGTAATAGAAAAGCCCAAAAACTTTGTTGTTTTTAAAGCAAGAGTGGACATTGAGTTAAGGATTTAGGTTGATCAGATGCCCAACAATCGATGTAATTGGAGGACGTGAAAAATGATTTCCATGATGAAGTATGAATAGAGATCTAAGATGAATGGAGTAGACATGTCATATCGATGTGGCATCTAAAGTTAGAATTCACTTTTTCTAATACCAAATCTGTATGTCCTTGATATGCATTGAGTGGGAGTGTTTTTTTCTTTATGTTTGTAGAAAAACCTATCCCCTATCACACGTTGGCAAGGTCATTACACATATTCTTAATGGAGGAATTTCCATCAGTTGGATGCATACATGCTCACATTGAGGCACATGTACTACAAGAGTTCAAGAAAGTCACTATGCTACAAGAGCACAATGAAGGAATAGTACTTTTAGTTTCACCTTTTTTAACTTTTTGTTGTTACAAGGAAGAGCCCCCCATCTATCTGAGGTGAATGTGTGAATGCTTTGGGTAAGTTATTTTACCACATGCAGATGACTCTTGTAGGGGATATCTTTTCAATTAATCCCACATTGAGTGGATGGAGGTTTCTTTCGTTATTTAAATACTTTGGCACCATATAACATATTGTCTTTGAGACATGGACTTTTGGAAAGCCACAAGACTTGCATAGTGGGCCCTTGTCAGTTGAGAAGACTAAAGAAATTTTGAAGGACATCAAAAAATTATGTGGAAGCCAAGGAAAAAATCAAAACATGACATGTAGCAATAGGTAGATGACTCAGAGTGACACTTGGTGGATCTCTCTAGGCTTAGCACAGATTCTAAGGTGGTGATGTGGCCAACAACAACACATGGAATAATTTTGATATTTCACAAACAATGTGGTGGAACACTCATGTCCATGGAATCCTTGAGAGACTATTAAGGAGGGAAAACTCAACAAAGAAATTGTCATAGACAACACACAAATTAAAATAAGGCCAATAAGTCTTAGCCAATGTTTACTGTTTAAGTCTGTGCGTGTGTGTGTGTGTAAGTCACATGACTATCTCTTCAGGACTCAAGTTTGCCAATGAGAAGTATTGTGACATCCTAGACTATATCTAAAGTATCTGGTAAGTGTTGAGAAACACTTGATGTCAAGGAAAGCATTGAAAAACACTATTGAGTGAGCTTCCAAATAAACACCAATGCAACAATGAGACCTTGATAAGCCAAGTAGATTGTGCCCCCCTAGATGAGAGTTAGTTCCAAGCTAGCTAAGGAAAAGAAAAATGAAGTGAAGAGGTTTATGAATGAAAATAAATATTGATAGGCATGGGTGCAAGGGTCTCAAGCAGCACATATTCCTAGGTGTTTACCACTTGGTAGTATTTACTATCTAGTAAGTAAGATTGCATCATTTTTTCCCAATGTCAAGAAAGGGGTTGGATATGATGTAGTAGCAAGGTAGAAGATAAGAAAATGTGGATAGGAAAGGAGTGTATGAAGTAAGTGAAAGTGATCCTCAAGGACTGGCTCCTCAAGAGTACTCAATCTAGGGAAAGATAGCCATATAAAGCATGTTTTGGATAAGAAAAGAAAGCCAAAAAAGGAGATAGCATGTAGGATAAGGAGTGGAAGCCAATAAGTGAGATAGAACATGGGATAATTAGTGGAGTTCAATAAGAGAGATATCATATAAGATAAGAAATGGAATTAAATAGCATAAAAGTGTTTAGTCCAAAAGATGAGACATATCAAGTGGTCTATGGGATCCATGTTTTTCTTTGAGTGATCAAGACCAAGTGGTCAACTCAATATGATAGCAATAGGATATAGAAATAAGAATGATGCTAGATATGAAGGCTATGAGTGAATAATCAAGATCATAATAGGGAACTTGATGGATAAGATAGCCAATACTTATGAATAGATCAACAATGTCAAGATCAAAGAGAGAAGATGGAATAGATGGATTATGGAAGAATTACACATGACGTCTATTTACCAGGTTTTCATCATGGTACTTATCCAAGGTGCCACAAGAAGTAGTTTTCACCATATGATGAATTTATTTCTCTCTACTTTTTCTACCAAGCCACCACAAGAAATGGTTTTTACCATGGCAGATTTTTTCTTTTTTTCTTTTTCCTTTTTTGAAATTTTTAAGAAATAGGTCAATCTTTTTCAAGTTAGATAGTACTCCTATTAGAAGGATAATCCATGATAAGCCAATACCATAAAAAAATATGCTCAAAGATGTTGATAGGGTAATGGAAGGGAGGTGATAGTAGAAAGAGCATATGGAGGATACCAGTGCATGCCTTGGAAGGCTAGAAAGAGGATGGATAGTAAGTAAATGTAAACTTGAAAAGGTTGCATAAGGGTAGGTGAGAAAATGGGAAAGATCAACATTGACACACACCTCGAAGGGTTGTGGAAGGATGGAGGGATCATGGAGGAAATAGCTTGAGGTTTAGATGTATGAGGTTGTGGTAGGAGAATTTTAGAAGAAGATGGAGTGAAAAACTTTAGAAGTTTCTGAGGAGGATGTTTAGAAGAAAATGGAGTGGAAGCCTTTGGAAGCTTGAATTTAAACTTAGCTTTATGTTCAATATTCAATTATTTCAAAGAGAATTGGGAATCCATATAGCTTTAGATTTTCTTTCAGATACTTTAGAACACATTTCTTCAATAATGGGTTTAGGAACTCATATTTTCTTTGGTTTAGCTCTTTGGGTAGTGGACCTTTATTCTTTCTTGAATAATTGTTCTTTCTTTGTATTCACATGTCAATTAGATAGGACACAGTGATCTTAACTCTTTAATGGTTTCTTGTGTTTGGTCTTAAGTTGATCATCCAAATTGCTTCCAAAAGACTTGGGATTTGTGGATGAATAAGGCTGAAATCAATGGTTCATACGAACAGATGGATGGAAATTCATCAAGGATGAGTATCTTTGTTGATCTTGAGGCATAATGGGAGAGCTGGGAGTGGAGAATGTAAGAGATGAAGGAACATAAGGCTCCAATATGGAACAAAGGTTTGAAGGTTTTAGCTTTGATGGATAAGGACCAAGGATAGATTTAGGAGATGCAAAGGGACAATGAATAGGGATATCAACATCTTTAGAGTGAGCAACATGGCCAAGGAAATCATTAGACTCATGAGTAGCTTTGATAGGAGAAACACATTTGATTGGATCATTTGAAGCTTGAGCATAGTTTTGAAGTAGATATGAAGAAGTAGAACAAGAGGGGATACTTTGATCTTAACAAGTTTCTTTGGATAACATAAGCATAGAAATTTTCTTAGGATTTTCAATAAACTCAACGGAGATACTGGAAGTGGTATTGTCATCATACTTAGGATGTGAGTAAGACAGGATATGGAGGGAGAAAATCTTGAAAGATATGAAATAGTGCTTGATCTTGATATTTATTGACATTTATAGTTTTTGAATTTTGAGAGTCCTCTTGACATGGAGCCACTTCTAAGGACAAGGGAGAATGTGGGGTTCACATGACCAGACCTTGAAGAGGTAGTGAATAGGTAGTTAAAGTGGAAATTGTTGGCATAGCATTGCATGAAAGTTGAGGATCTTTAGTCTTACTAGCACAAAAAGGGTTTGTAGCTAAGTATAGATCAGCTTGATCTTCTTTTAGAGGTAGTTCTTGAGGATAGACATAGTTAATATGGAAAGCATTAGGTTCTTTGTTTGATAGAGGCATGTTAGAAAGCTTTGAAGTTTTGGGAAGTTCATGCATGTTTGAAGAAGTGAAGGTGTTAGGTAGACCATCACTAGACATAGGTTCATCAATATGATCTTGCTCAAGAGAAGTGTCCTCATCACATGAGTCATTAGAGCTATCAGTTCCAACTACCTTGTCATCGATAAGATCTTGGACTTTATGCTTCAACTCTATGCAATCTTCAATTTTATGACCTTTTCTTCTATGATAATTACAAAAGTTATCATGTCTCCACCATGGAGGTTTGATTTCAGGTTCATAAGGTATAGATATGTTAGGTAATATTATGAACTCATTATTAAGAAGTGTTTGCAAGATGGTGCACATCATAATAATCTTTCAAGTGAGTAAAGGTTCTCTCAAGGGTATGTCTAGGATCTTCTTGTTGTTCATCAAGTGAATAGGATGCATCAATATCTTCATCAAAGGTAATTTTATCATGAAAGCTTTGCATAGGCTCACAAAAGGTATCAATTTCTTTCTCTCTAAGGAGGTCTTTAGATCTAATAAATAAAGTCAATGGATATATGTGAGAGATAGAGTGTGTAGACATAGAAGAAGAGGAAGAATATGATCTTGAAGAAGATGACTCATGTGCATATTGAGAGCTTAAGGGAAGCTCATATGATGATTCCATTCTTTCCTCTAACCTTTTCTCAAATCTAGACTCCATTTCTATAATGCACCTAGGGAGATGAAGATAAGAAAGACTACTTGTTTGTTCTAGTTCTTTGTATTGAGCTTATAGATCTTGAAACTCTAAAATGACATAGAATAACTCATGATAATCTAGACTTGGTTGAGGTTTGGTAGCACAATGTTTGAAGCCCATAGTGATAGATAGAGAATCAAGCATGAAAGAGACTAGAGGAAGCTAATAAGATGACACAAGATAACTTGATGTCCAAACTAGAGAGCTAGAGTGTTCACTTTCCAAGATAGGTAGCAATGAATGAGTGACTTGTCAAGAGAAGTGTCTAAGAAGCTTGTGACACTAGTGACTAAAGTCAAGAGCTAGAGAAGAAGCCCAAATAGCAAAATAGATAAAGCAAGAGAGATGACAAGTGAACAACTTTCCCAATCAAAAATTCTAGTCAATAATTTAACATAACAATTTCAAGAAAAGAAATTATTAGTATGGTAGCATAGACCATGAAGATGAAAAAGACCAAGAGTGTTAAGACCAAAGAGCTACTTAAAGCATGTTCAAGAACTAGAGGCATAGAAAAACAAACTCAAATGATGAAACTCCCTTTAGCAAGCAACACAAGAAAATGTTTGCATTTTATGTAGTGACTTTGTTGACAAAGTTTGATAATAGTTGATAGCATAGCAAGTTTGATATTCAAAATCGAGTTTTTCAAGCAAGATAGTGACACATGGAGTGATCTTAAAACAATAAAGCAAGGGAAAATGTACCCTTACATGATACAACCATATGTGAGGTCTAAAAAGGAAAAACCCAAGAACTACTACCATGTGTATGTTTAAAAGATTTCCATGGGTCTAGCACATTCAAGAACACATCAAGCAATATCTACCTAAAGGACACGATTCATTACTCAATACCTTGGCCCATAACTTGATGCTACCTTTCCTCACACAAAGTGGTTACCTAGAATAGATACTGGTGTTATCATAAATGGGTTACTCTCATCTAAAGGAACACATATGGTGATTAAAATCATGGGGTGATCTGGGCAGTCCACTAGAATCAATCCTTGCACCAAGATATTGAAAAAAAAAATAGGGTAGCCTCTAATCCTAAGGTGTCTAGTAAGAGTTTCATTTGCAACACCCCCCTTGCTCCCGATACTAGACACCTTATCATATGATAAGTAACAAACCTCACAGCTACAAGAGTACCCTAAGAATTCTCACCTAGTGATTTCCTCGTGGTCACAATCCCACAAGTACTTCCACTAGATGACAATAAGTGTTGAACCCCCCAAGGCTTTGGCCTTTGTCAAGGGGTTTGTGATTATAGTGGGTCAGATTAGCTAGGTTTTTCTTGTTCCCATTTTGGGTCGTTCCTATTGGTATGCCCTCTAAAGGTATGAATTTCACTAGGAGATTAAACAAAATGGATCCACTCTAAGGAGGTCAAGGCTTTTTAATTTCCTAAAATGTGAAAAGAATACCCTCTTATTCCCTAATGCTTCTCCCAAACATGCCAAGAAAATTCAATTAAGACCACTCAACAGTAAATATTTTGAATTCACCCAAAGGGTGAAGAACACACTCTCCTACCAACAAAGGACCCTTACTTTTTATTTTTATGTCCCTATGAAATGAAATGACTAATCTAGTGACACACTTGAAAATAAAATAAAATACAAGAAACATTTTGTTTGTTTGTTTTCTTTGGGTAACCTTGTAAAAATGCTATTAACCCTTGTATCTTTGACAAGTGTTATTTTGTTTTTTTTTGGCAAGAAAATGTGCAACCCCTACAAAACAACAAGGTTAGGGCATCAAAACTAAGTAAGACCTAAAACACAAAGTGGTTAGTTGCATAAAAAATCCAAGTTATCTTACAATTAAGTGTATGCAAAAAAGTGCAAACTAATCACAAATGCTATATTTATTTACTTTTTACTTTTTACTTAGTGAATAAGATCTGATTTGTTCGCTATTATTTTTGCTCCAAAAATAGAAATATAAAGAAGAGACCCCTACTAAAAACTAGAGAGATTTTCAAAATTGTAAAAAATTTCAGCAATATCTCTTAATTTGTGCCCTAGGGATCCATTTTCTCAAAATAGGCTAGTTTTTTTCAAATTGAGTTATTGAGCCCCGATATGACTTCCAAATTCAAAACACAAAGAACCAACCCCATGTTGAATTTAAAGACCTTTCTAAAAATGAAAATTTTTTTGAAAAAATTGTAGATCTATGACCAAAATGATTTTTTTATTATAAAAACAAGAAAAAATCATAATTAGTGCACATCAACTCAAAATGACCTAAAAATTGGACTGATACATCTTGGATTCATCCCCAAACTGAAAAAAGAAATTTAGATCTGACTTTAAAGTGGTTATAAATATATGAACAAATGTTTCAAAAATTAGGGTTTTGGCCTTCAAACCAATCTGCACAAGGGTTAGCCTTAAAACCAAAGTGATAACCTTGCAAAACCACTTGATTAGATACAATAAGTTGTTGTAAAATAATTAGAAATGGGAAATGAAACTAAAATAAAAGCAAATGGAGCTAGAAACTTTATTCAAACCCCACGGTGGGCACCCAAAATGTGTGTACAATATGCGTCACACTTCTAAAAACCATTATTCTTAAGAATACCCATGAAAGAGAGCATCTCAAGAGGCGGCTTATAGCTCTCTATCTATGATGTGCAAAGGTGCAAGAAGTAAAATAGTGGCTCTAAAATGAACCAAATGTTTAACCCTTGCAAGGTGTACCATAGAATGAGAGATTCAAAGATGGGAGCAAGAATGTTAGCATCCAAGAATCAAAATAAAATGCAATGAAAGATGATGAATGAGAAAACCAAACTAAATGAGATGCAAGCTAAAAAGAGAGTTACAATAACCAACTAGTTAAACTATGTGAGCTTTTCTAAAGAGTAAAATAAAAGTAGCTATGAAGAAAGCCATGAAGCTAAAATGCAAGTGAACCAAGATGCAAGTATGAGGAAACTAGTTTGAGAATGAAAATGTTCCAAGTCTTCAAAGCTCCAAAGTACCTTAAAATTATAGCATAATGTTAGCATGAGAGAATAATATTGAGAGAATGAGGAGAGAGCCCTCTCTTTTCAAGAAAAATGGATGGTTGAGATTGAAAGCCAAGAGAGGCATAATTATGGGAGGAAAATTCATCTTGAGTGATCCATGTGCACAAGCATCTCCACCAATCACAATCAATAGTTGAATTTTAGAGGGAGAGAAATGTGTGGAGGAGAATTAAAATTATTTTAAAAATAGAAGATTCCTCTCACATAGAAAGTTGTGCACTCTTATTTCTAAAAATAAGAATAATGTTTTATGTGTGCACACTTAAGATAAGTGGAGAAATCGGCTTTTTATTTAATTAAAAGGGAGAAAGTTATTTTAATTAAATAAGAGACTGAGGATAAAGTGGTCAAACCATAGGTTATAATCAAATAAATAGATCTTTGAAGATCTGATCAAAGATAAGCAATAGATAAATTATGCAAAATTTCTAAAAAGTGGGTTCATAGCCTAGATGACTATTTTTTGGTGATATGTGTGTATGTGTGTGTGTGTGTGTGCATGCACATGCACGCATGTGTATCATGTGTATGTGTCTATATATATATATATATATATATATATATAAACATATATATATATATATATATATATAAACATATATATATATATATAAAAACATATATATATATATAAACATATATATATATATATATAAACATATATATATATATATATATATAAACATATATATATATATATATATAAACATATATATATATATATATATATATATATATATATATATATATATATATATATATATATATATATATACACACATACATATGTTAGCATGAATGTTGATGATACTACTTTGGGGGAGTCTCCTAAGTTTTGGAGAGTATTGATATGTTGCATTTATAATTGTGTTTGTCATTGATGTCAATATAGTATGGTTTTTGTAAAGATTGGTTGAGTAGAAGACAGAGGTCTTAATCGTATAGGCAATAGTTTGATTGTCTCATGATGCATAGTTATGGATATGTTCAACACTCTGTCTTGATAACATGGTTAAGTGCATAGAGTCTAAGTCAAAGACGTATGAAAGTTCTATCTTGATTTATAGAGAGTAGTTCAAAGACAGAGTATTGAGAAAGTGGTTTGTGATTCTTGTTTGCTATCTTATATCTAAGATGTAGTAAGAAGACACGCAGTCAAGAAGTGATGGAGGATAGTCTATTGATGATGTCAGCAAGTGTGTAAGCCCTAGTATCACACATGTGAAGTTTTGTATAGACTATGAGCTGATAGTGCTATTGTAATTATAATTAATTGGGAAAGCCTCAAGGCTGACTCAAGGAATTATTTTGAAGATATGGCACAAAGGAAAGATGTTTTCCTTATTTGTAAAGTATCCATTGGAGTGTGAAGTGTGAAAAGGAGTAAAGTGTTTGGTATATATGTGTAAGCAATCCAAGAGATTATTCGATGTGAGACTTGTGATCTAATTACAAGATCTAAAGGAGCAGAGGTCTGGTTGATAGGATAGAAGAAGAGGAAGTATATTTCATTTCTATTATCTTGCAAGGAATAATACAAAGATCATTTGGACAGTGGGTTCATTGGTCTTGTCCTAGAAGTTGTTTGGGAAGTGGGTCCAATTGTCTTCTAGAACTCCTAACAGGGTCAGCACAACTCGTAACAGGGACTCATATGTGTTAAATATATTCATAAACTCCAAACAAGGTCTATCCTCTAATAAGAAACATTTATATTAGTACATCATCTTGTGGGTACCATCCCCATCGTGGTTTTTCCTTTGATCAAGGGTTTCCCTAGTTAACATATCTAGTGTTATTGTATATAAGTATCTTGTTGTGATTTCTAATTATATTGCTCATATGGTTAAAGTTTAATATGGCTTATAAGTGATATTAGTTGTATAACTAATTCACCCCCCACCCTCTTAGTTCTATTGGTGGACTATATATTCTACCAATTGGTATCAAAGCATTAGGACCTTGAAGGATAAGCTTAATAACTTTGGGAGATTGATGGTGAATCTTTTAGAAATGATAATCCTAGATTTTATGGGGTCAACTATGACAACTGGAAGGAGAAGATGAAGACGTATCTTTTTTCATGGGTCTGGGTTATTAGATCTTGACAAAGAGTAGAAAGTTGATTGTGGAAGAAGAACAACTTGAAAAATGCACTGAAGCAGAGAGATCTATTCATGTGTACATGAAATCAGAGAATATCTGCTATCATCTCTTCTAGAGAATTAATATAGTTAGGTAAAGTCACTTCAAACATCTCATAAAATTTGGAAAGCATTAGAATATATTTTTGAAGGTGATGCACATGCAAAAAGAATGAGATTGTATAGTTGGATATGTGCATTTGAACATGAAAAGATGATGGAAGATGAATCTATGAGAAGTTATATTGTTAAAATATTAAAAATTGGTGTAGGAATTCAATCTCTTGGTGGAACAAAGGAAGAAGATGAAGTAATATGGAAGATCTTGAAAACTTTAAGGCCACCATTCAAGCAAGTATATTAGATGATTTAGCTAGTAATGTCCTACACTAAGTATTTCACAAAGGAAAAATTGTAGATATAATGAAGACAAGAAGATTGAGGAAGGTATATCCCTTCTTTTGAGAAGAGAAAAAGATGGTAAGAAAATTTTTAAATGTTGGACTTGAGATGAATTCGGTCATTATGCATCTAAATGTCCTAAAAGAGAGAAAAAGGATAAGTGAAAGTTTAAGCCTAGAAGATATAGAAATTTTTTGTATGCAAATGAAGATGAAGAATCTAGTGAGAAAGGTCAAAGTGAAAGTGAAGACAAATTGGGATTTGTGGCTATCGAGGAAGATGATCTTGATAAAGAAATTATAGAAGAAAAAGCTCTAGTTTCCAAAGTGGAAAATAAATCTAATTGGATAATTGATAGTGGTTTTTCACATCACATGATTGGTGATATGAATAAGTTTTTCAAGTTTATAAATCATGATGGAGGTATTGTTAGAGTTGGTAACAATGCAGCCCGATACTTAATAGGAATTGGATCCCTTACTCTTGATGGTAAAACTAACACTAACGATGTTTATTTTGTTGATGGATTGAAGCATGATTTTTTTAGTATTAGACAGTTGGTGGAAAAAGGTTATCAGTTGCAATTCATTGAGAAGACCTACATTATTAAAAAAATAGAGAGATGGTAAGCTAATTGAAACAATAACAAGATCTCAAGGTAATGTGTTAGAGTTGAATCCTATTGAAACAACATGTTTGGTAGCTAAAGTGGATGATAGTTGGTTGTGGTATAGAATATTCTATCACATAAACTCTGATAATATTGTAAAGGTTAGTAGCACTTTTGCAGTCAAATACTTTCCTAAGATTACAAAGCCTACTAATGTTGTTTGCAAAGAATGTATTTTGGCTAAATAGAAGAAAGAATTATTTCCTAGCAAGAAGTTCACTGCCATGGAGAAGATGGAGATCGTTCACACAAATCTGAGTGATCCTTCAAGAACAATAGGATTCTATGGTGAAAGTTACTTTATGATTTTTGTTGATGATTTCACTGGAATGATGTGTGTAGCATTTCTTAAAGATAAATCTGAAGCTTTTGAGAAGTTTAAGATATTTAAGAATGGAATTGAGAATAAATCTAGTGTTAAGATAAAGTGTTTGAGAACAGATAGAGGAGGAGAGTTCACCTCTAGAGTGTTTAACATATTTTTTGAGGAGAATGGAATCAAAAGGCATCTATCCTCACCTAGAACACCTTAGCAGAATGGGATTGCTAAAAGAAGAAATAAATTAGTAGCAGAAGTAGCAAGATTGATGTTTGAGAATGATAATTCTAACACAATTTTAAAGAGAAATAGTCAATACATTAGTATACACTCTAAATAGAGTACATATCAAAAAAGGAATGAGAAAAACACCTTATGAACTATGGTTTGGTCATTCATCACTAGTTAAGTATTTCAAAATATTCGGGAGAAAATGTTATATTAAGAAAGGTGATGAAATTGGTAAGTTTGATCCAAAAGTGATAAAGATATTTTTCTTGGCTATTCATTGAAAATCATGACATACAAATGTTTCAACTATAAAACTAAGACAATAGTTGAATGCACAATTGTAAGGATTGATCAAAAGTTTGGAACTAAGGAAAATATGGTAGACTATGCTTCAGATGAAGAAGAAGATAATTTTGGAATTATTAGACAAAATGAAAAAGTTTTCTTTGAAACTTAGAATAATTTACAGAATGATGTGTTAACTTTTGAGCAAAGAGGAGAGAGAAAATCTGAACCTAGAGATGAGATAAGAGGTTAGATGTCAACTCCTACCCCTAACAAGAATCTAACAAAGAATCAACCTCCTGACCAGATAATTGGAAGCAAAGACAAAGACGTGATGAAAAGAAAAAGAGTAAATGAGGAGATATGTTTGATATCTCAGGTTGAACCTAAGAGCATATATGAACATGTAAAGATGATCATTGGATTCAATAAATGAAGGAAGAATTAGATATATTGTGAAGAATGATACATGGGAATTAGTTCCTAGACCAAAAGACAAGAATGTGATAGGAACTAAATGGGTATTCAAAAACGAGATGAATAAGCAATGCGAAGTTGTGAGGAACAAGGATAGACTTGTATGCAAGGGATGTTCACAGAAAAAAGGCATAGACTATGAGAAGACATATGCACATGTAGCTAGAATGGAAGCAGTAAGGATATTCTTGGCTTATGTAGCAAATAAGAAGTTCAAGGTTTATGAGATGGATGTTAAATCAGCCTTCTTGAATGGAGAACTTCAAGAAAAGGTATATATTGAGAAGCTCGAAGGTTTTCCTTTATCAAAAGACAAATATATTATATGCAGACTAAAGAAAGCTCTATATGGTCTGAAGCAAGCACCTAGAACCTGGTATGCAAGGTTGGACAATTATTTAACAAAGTTTGGATTTGCTAAAGGTGTGACAGATAGTAACTTGTATGTAAAATTAATTGAAAATAGTTTACTAATAATAGTAATATTTGTTGATGACATCATATCTAGAGGTAATGGTGAAGCAAGTGATGAGTTTGCTAGAGAAATGAAGAATGAATTTCAAATGAGCATGATAGGAAAAATGAAGTTTTTCCTCAGATTGCAGATTGTGCAAAATAGTGATGGTATTTTCATTTCAAAAGATAAGTACCTAAAAGATTTTTTGAAGAGGTTTGGATCAAAAAGTTGTAAATCTATTGGTACACCTATGATAATTGGTCACAAGTTATCCAATAAAGATGAGACACCTGCAGTAGAGAAAAAGAAGTATAGATCCATGATTGGAGGTTATAAATATCTGACTCACACCAGACCAAATATAGAAAATGCAGATGGGCTTGTAACTAGATTCCAAGCTGATCCTAAGGAGTATCACTTCGCAAAAGTAGAGAGAATATTCAAATATTTGAAAGGAACATCTAACTACGGAATTTGGTATGATAGATCAAGTGATTTCACTCTATGTGCATATATTGATGCAAATTGGGTGAGTAGTATGGATGATAGAAAGAGAACCAATGGTGGATCATTATTTCTTGGAGGAAGATTGGTTTCTTCACTAAGAAAGAAGCAACATTATATTTCACAAAGTACAGTTCAAGTGGAGTATATTGTCATAGAAAATAACTATAAACAAGTTATACAGATGAAGAAAAAGTTGAAGGATATCATAATTGAGTTTGAAGAACCTGTTATGATTTACTATGATAACACTAGTACAGTGAGTATGTCTAGGAATCTTGTATTGCATTATAAGACTAAGCATATATCTATCAAGCATCATTTGTTGAGAGAGAAAGAAACAAAAAATGAGATCAGATTGGAGTATGTGAGTACTAAAGATCAAATTGTAGATATCTTTATGAAGGCTTTGCCTAAAGATACATTTAAGTACTTGAGAGGTATGCTTGCGGTTACACCCCTACCTACTTCTGAGTAGATGATGTAGTAAGTGCAAAAATCTGGTGGTATAGAGCACTATTGTTAGACTGGACTTAATGTTGATGCTTCCCACATGGGGAGTATCTATAATAAATTGACTTGTTGAGGACTCTTTGTAATTGGACCTGAATATTTTCTTTGGACACTTGAGATGGTTGAAGATTTGGAGTAGTATGGTAGCAATTGGTATTTAACAATTGGCATTTTGTAATATTGAGGCCTTTGACATTGATGTGAATGGAGGAGAGAGTATTCATGAAAAGAATCTCCTAAGCTTTGGGGAAGAAGAACTCATAAGTATGGATGGGGAGAGATATCTCTTTAGAGAGATTCAAAAAGATTCATGTAAGAAAGTAGGAATGTACCCCTGGTATACTATGAGTTGTTTAGTATGAAGTAAGTAATCATTGTCAATCCAAAAGAAGAAGAAGTAGGAGATATGCATATGTTGTGTTGAGAATTTCTTTTTAGCATGTGGACAACTGATGTGTAGCATCCCTTGCCCAAACTAACTAATTTTAGCTCAAGGAATATTATCAAACACTTGTATTGTTTCCTTTCAATGCTAAGAAATTTAGAATGTTTGTAAATGATATTACAATGCCTCTTACAATGAACTAATATGAAAGTGTAGTTCTTTTGATATTTTCAATGCATATACATGGAAATTAGATATGGAATGCATACCTACAACCAATCGACATTTTGACAAGCAATTGATATACAACTATTATGTTAATCATATATGCTATTAGATGGACATTTTGTCAAACAAATGGTATGCAACATGTATCTCCTTTATTGAATTTATTCTCATGCACAATGTTGCTATGAGTTTTCCAAGACAAATGGGCTTACAGTAATGACTATAGTAATGTCAAAATTTGATTCTAAATTATCACAGTAAAATTGTATACCTAAAAATTACAAAGCTAACTACTAATAGTTGCAAGAGGAAGATGATAATAGTGATGCCTAAGGATGGAGATGAATCAAGCATAAGTACTATAGCATGGCATCATTATTGCATATGTAGCAGCCAACAATAATTGTATTCTCCAATTTAAGCACAAACAAAACTCTTGAATTGAAGCTCTCCTGAATACCAAATTCAATGGATATTTCACCACCTCAAATGGTTGCAACATTGAAGTTGATGTTCTCCAATGGCAGGCTAACATCATAAACCTTAGTTTTTTCTCCCAAGTTTATATCAAATGCAATTCACAATAATCGGATGATTAACAATGAAGCTCCCACCACTATTTATTCTTTTACTTCACCCTACTAAAAGGAAATAAAATATTATTTAATTGCATTATCTAGAAGCTTCCCCCTTTCCAATACAATAATTAATTGTATTTCTAGAAAAAGAACTCTCTAGAAGCTTCTCCCTTCAATACAATAATTAATTGTGCTTCTAGAAAATTAAATTAATTAAGCATAAAGTCACCTTTAAATTTTAATTTATTTAATGACTTTATAAGAAATTAATTTAATCAATTTCTCCTTATTTCTTCACTTAGCCTTTGGAGAATGTAAAGGCTAAGAACTCCACTAAGTTGCTAAAAAGATGGGGACATTACAGTCCACCCTCCTTGAAATTTCCTATCCTCAAGCAACTTCAAGTCTAGATGCTACAAAATCTCATCATTCTCCAATGTCTCATCCTTTATTGGTAGGTCCTTCCATTTCAAAAAATACTCCCTTATAGTACGTCACCTCAATTTCCTTTCCCTAAAATCAATGATAGCCTCTGGCACCAATACCAATTTTCCCTCATCATCCAAGGGTGGAGACACTGTAGAAGGAACAATATGATGTCCTAGTGCCTTCTTGAGGTGTGACACATGAAAAACATTGTGCACTTTTCTCTCTGGAAGAAAATCTAACTCATAATCCACCTCTCCCACTTTCCTAATAATCCTAAATGGACCATAGTATTATGACTTAAGTTTCTTAGCACCACTGTTCTTGAGAGTGGATTGATGATAAGGCTACAACGTAAGATACACCATATCTCCAACCTGAAAAGTCTGCTCAGTCCTCTTCTGGTTTGCATACTACTTTTGTTGATTCTATGCCTTGGTTATATTATCCTTGAAATTCTCAACAATGTCTTAACTATCCTATAAAAAATCACCTACATTGGGCACTTTACTATCACTCAAAAGTAGATCCATAAAATTGTGTGCCTCATACCCATACAGGGCCATAAAGGGTGACATCTGAATAGACATGTGATAAGTGGTATTTTAACAATACTCATAAAGATAAATCCACTTTACCCATGCCTTTTTTTTCCCGAATATATAATTTCTAACATATCCCTCCACCCATTTATTCACTATCTCTATCTAACCATCTGTCTGAGGGTGGTAGCTAGTACTCGGAGTGAGCTCTGTCACACACAACCTAAATAGATCCTGCCAAAAATGACTCATAAACATGCTATCTTTGTCACTCACAATGCTTCAAGGTAAGACATGTAATATGAATATATCCTTGAAGAATAACTCTGCCACTTGTGTAGTAGTGTATGTAGTAGTGTTAAAAAAAAGTGTGCAAACTTTGTAAGGTAATCCATAACCACATATATGCAGTCCCTCCCTTGGACTCTAGGCATTCCTATGATGAAGTCCATAGATAGACACTCCCAATTCCTATCAAGAATCAAAAGTGGTTGAATTAAACTGGCTAGATAGGAGTGTTCCTGCTTATTCTGCTAGCAGGTGGGACACTCCCTAACATACTAAAATACCTCTGCTTTGAGCCCTTTGCATGTGAAGCACTTTCTAATCTTTTGGTATGTCTTGTAGAAACCAAGATGTCTTTTCATAGGTGAACTATGAAAAGATTTTAGAACCATCCTCCTCATTGTTGAGCCTAGGACCAAAAGTATTTTTCCTTTATAAATGATGAGCTCATTCACTAGGGTGTATGTATTGTCCTGAATTGTCCCATCTATGAATTTGGTTGTCCATGCATCCTTTGCATACTTTGCAAGTATCAAGTGTCTCCAATCCTCTAATATATCTATCAATAAGCTCAAATGGGGCCTACATGATAAAGCATCAGCAACTACATTATGTGTCCCCTTAAAATATGTAATATCAAAGTCATAGGACTATAACTTGCTCGCCCACTTTTTTTGCCTATCATTGAGATCGTGTTGTTGACATATCAATCACATTTGTTATTAGTGACACACACTTATTCAGACTATGCATAGCTACCAATTTTATTGAACAATTCTTAGTGTTTTCCATGTAATTTAGTTGTTACCAAGTTCTACAGTTGCTACCAAGTCCTTTAGACAAATCCCAATGGTTACTGAGAAAATTCAGTCAGTGTGAAGTCCAGTAGTTTAAACCATGCATTTTAGTATATGTCAAGTTTATCAGTGGTTACTGAGCATTTCAATACTTATCAAGTCTGTAGTTCATGTGATGTGAAGCTTGTATTAACTAAGCTACTCTATGCTAACCAAGTGATTCAGTGTTTGTTGAGTTGCACAATATCTACTAAGTCACCAATGTAGACCAAGTTCAAGACTACTTGAAAGTGATTAGTATGAACCAAGCTTCTACATCTACTAAATGCATGATGATCTTGATCATTGATAGTGGATGCCAAGTATCAAAACCTCACCAAGTCAGTCTTCAAAACCCAAGTGTCTTCATGTGGGTCGACTTTGTAATATTTGTGTTAACTTGTATCATGGCCGACTTTGTAATTATGTAATTTGGATTGGTATATATATGTACTATATTTTACCATATCAATGTAATGTGAATGTGGATGCAAAATTTCAAGCTATCAATGCAGTAGAAAAAGAGCGAATTGTAAAGGCCATAATAGCATAAGGAGTAGCAAAGACATATCTATCACAGAAAGGTGATCAGTTCACAAAGGAAACTCTTTTAGAAAACCCAATTGAAAATTAGAGATCTACTACTACTTCATCCTAATAGGTGAACCAATCAAAATCATTTAACAAGGTAGACCTAACAACCTTTCATAAATCTCTTTACCGAGTACATACTTCATTGTATGTTTGTAAATCCTCTTACAAGGTGGACCTAGCAGTTCTAATTGCTCCTAATGGGGTAGATCATCAGAAGTGATCAATGTAAGCCTTAATAGGCCAACTTTATGTTGCAGTACTAAAGTTTGTGGGTATCATCCCCACCCCACTTTTACTTTCTATTTGGAAGGTTTTTGGATCACCAAATATTTGTGTCAAAGTGTTGTGGATGCTTTCATGTTTTTATTTTCTCATGCATGCAATTAGATCATATGTGATAAATTAAGTGCTAATTGAATTATTGGATTAAGAATTGAAAGTGTTAAAGCTTTAGAATTTATTGATTCTCCCCTCCCCTCTCAGTAACTTAGCATAGTCTTGAATATTTCCAACAATTGGTATTAGAGCTTTGTGGTTCTCAAGAGAAAGTTTAACATCTTGAGCAAAGATCAACGATATGGAGATATTCAAACTTGAAAAAACTATTGACAATGAAAAGTTGGATCTAGAAATGGTCATTCCCTAACTCAAGAAAGTTAAGGAGCAAATTTCTCAATCACTAAAAGGAAGAAAGGAACTTGCAAATCAAATGAATGATCAAACAACTTAGATGAAGCAAATGATGCAATCAAGGAACTTGTAGAGAAGAATGGTTTTCTACAAGAAGAAGTGAGGAAACTAAGAAGAGAGCAAGAGATTTAGTCAATAAGGTTATGTGAAGTCTTGGAATAGAGAAACAAGATAAAAGAAGAGATAGATGAAAGGAGCAATGAAATCCAAAACCAATCCTTTTAGTAAGCAGATCTTATTGATCAACTCTCCAATGAAAATGAGGAAATCATGAGCCTAAGATTTGAAAATGAAAGAATGAGGAATGATCTAAATTATGAAAGGCATATCAATAAAAGAATAAAAAAATGATCTGAAATATAAAAGACAAATCAATGAAAGATTGAGGAATGATCTAAACTCTGAAAAGAAAATCAATGAGAGAATGATGAAATCTCAAGCAGACATGAATCAATCGAATGAGAAAAATATCTATAGGCAAAAAGGAAAAGTAGGAACTAGATACAAAGAAGAAGGTGAATCCTCCAAACAAGGTGCTCAAAAGAATAAAAGACCTACTTGCAATCATTGTGGTAAGATAGGTCATACATAAAAAAAATGTTGGAGCAATGGGAAAGAAAAATTCAATGGAAAATGCTACAATTGCAATCAGCATGGTCATAGGGCTAATGAGTGCAAAGAGAAATCAAGATTTGAAGGCAGATGTCATAAATGTAAGAAACATGGACACAAGGTGTCAGAATGAAAAACCAAGACATTAAATCCTACAGAGAAAATTGTGAAAGCAATACTTGGCTGGGACTACAATACTTGGTGTAGATGTCACTACTATGGAGAATTTGGACACATTGGTAGGAATTGTGTTAAACATCATATGAGGAAAAGAGATACCACCAAAACATGTTTTATTTGTATAGAACATGGTCATTTTGCCAAGAGTTGTATGAATACTAGTATAATTGAAGATGAAAAGAAGGTAAACGCTAATAGCATCCAAAAAAAAATGAGACAACAATGGATTCCTAAGTCTACCGAGGATATTGGTCTAAGAAATGATGGTCGATTCACTCAAGAATTGGGTGACTCTAACATTTCTAATTAAGTTCTCAAGGGAGAACTAGAACTAGGCTATCAAAGAAGACATTCAAATCAGTTCTACTTAAAAGGTGACAAAGATCCAAAACTATATACAAGATGCAAAGGGATCACTAAGCAAGATTAGTATCACTTATTACTAAGTTACCTTCTCTATAGAGTAAGGTCAGATCATAGACTTTACCGAGCAAGGTTGGGAGTAATAAAGACACCTATGGTTATCGAGTTGTAAACATGTCACTAAGTATTCAATGCCATGTAGTGGATGATAGTCTATCAACATATCTACTTTCATACCAAAGCATTAATGGTGAAATTTTATCAAAAGGCATAGAATCGAATTCACTTCTTACCTTGAACTTTCAAGTGCTATTGTGAAGAGTGATTTTTAGTGTGATCAAAGTGACGAGCTAATTTATAACAAAAAAATTTCGAAGTTCTCTCAATCTGCTGAGCAAAAATGACATCCAGCAGTAGCAAGGTCAAGCAAGGATCTAACATGTTGATTCATGGAGTTGAATGGAAGGCAATAGATTTCAAACTCACTCCTATGATTTTTGAAACCCTAGATCTAAGCAGAGCTCAATCCAAAATTCCTCCTAAGGTACTTCTTATCAATGACATTCGTACTCATTTAAAATGTGCTATTCAAGAAATTTGTACAATAGAAATGGATGATGCCCTAGGTTAGTTATGTGTGAATGGAGCCCTAAAACCCAAGCATCAACATCTAAAAACCAAAGGGTTGACACATATCCCTCATATGCCCCAAGAATTTCAAATCAAATGGATTAGGTTTATCCTTAGTCAGGTGCATAGCGGGAAGTTGTGGTTAGAACAATAAATTTTGATAACAAAGAAGATGACTCATTGAATCACTGGCCTCCCTATGCTAGCCAAAGCTAAAACTAAAAAAACCCTAGCTAAATGTGATGGTAGAGGAATGAAAATTAGCAAGATCGCTGATGCAAAATAAAATTTGGAATTCATGTTATTGCACATAAGATATACAGTTCAAGCCAACTAAATAGTGTGTCATGTGAAGCCATGGATTTGGCATACAAGGTGGTTAAGAACAACTTGTCATATGACCTTGCCAACCTATTGTTGAGACAATTCAACAAAAACATGGAAAGCATAAGAACATCAAAGAACAACCTGTGCAAGTTTGGTTCATTTTTAACCTACCTATTCTTTTATGTACAGAAGTCCTTCCCTTCTAAAGGGACTATAGTTTGGAGAAAAGATGTGCATGTGCTCTACCAAATAAATGAGTATATTGTCAAGATGGGTGAGAACTATAGCAGCATCATGGACAATTACTTCGATGTATTCAAGGAGAAAATGAACAATAGGTTCTAGATTCCAAAGAAGTTAGTTGAAGACTATAAGGATGAATATACTTCATGGTGGACAGTGACAAGGTGTCTATCTAGGTAGTTAAGCCTAGAATTGTGTGGGTGAAACCTCTTGGCTATGAGGTGAATATCAATGAGACAAAGGATATCATTGAAGCTCTTGTCAATGAACCAGTTGATCCTAAGGCCTCTTACTTTGGAACATATGATGAAGCCAATCACAGGTTTGAACTTGAAATAAAACTCCCTCAAGTGGTCAACAAAGGAAAGAGAAGGATAGAAAAGCTGAAATCAAGTGCACCTCTCTTATTAACTAAGGGAAAAGGTGAGGATGTGGAGGAAGCAAAGGATGCAAAAGAATTTGAGAAAGAAGAATCTTTGAAGAAAAAGGGCAAAGTGATTAGCACCAAGCCAGCAAAGTCATCCACGGCAATCTTCACAAGGAGGTCACAAAAGAAAGCTAACAAGGAAGGAGGTGACATTATATTCAATAGACCTCCACCCACCTTTCAGGATAGGTTAAAGTAGTTGGAAGAAGGAGCAGGGATAAAAAAATTTAAATCATTGAAATATGAGAATAGGACAGCAGAAGAACAAAAGAAAATTGAAGACCTAGTGTTGAATAAAATGGGTAAGTGGAAATACTCACCAAATCATATCGCTTCTCAACTTCCCGGTGAATTATTAGAAAATATAAAGCTAAGATGGGATTTTTCTATGCAAATTGTCAAAGACATATATGCACAAACCCTGAGGTAGTTATTACTAAGCATATCAAATGTTGAGGTGAAAGAGTCATTAAAGAAAAATGAAGAAAATTTGACTCTAAAGTTTAATACTTGTCTGGTTTTGATCAAGGACATTGAGCATATTGTTAGAAATGCAACAAACACTTGGAAGATTATTTATTTATTACATAAACCAAGTAATTTTCCAATTGAGGTAAAGGATGATGATGATTATGATGTCGGTGACAAGGATGAAGAGGATGATGAAGGATCAACTTATTTTGTTATAGTTGATTATGAAGAATACAAGGAGCAAGAGGCTACCAAGGAAGAAAAGCAAGATAATGAGGAGATTGACCCAGTCAAGATAGTTGTAGTAGTCATTGCCTCTCTTCCTCACTCCCCAAGTAAACCATTGACTAAATCAAGTATGGAGATAGCTTCAGCAATTTTGATTGTGACCACTAGTGATATATCAAATGTCCAATCACTCTTTTCCCCTACTCAGCTCAGCACATCATTGGATGAAGTAACTTCTACTTCATCTACCGAGCTACAGACTCCTTCTTCATCAACCAAGTTGGCATCATCAACTATGGATACACTGGCTACTTTAGTTTTTAAGTACATCAGTGGTAAGCACACCAACTTTGACTAACCCAATTTTGAGTTCTTCTATTTTTACTTCATCAATTTTGAATTCTTCAAGTATTTTTGTAAGTATTCCTTCTGTTAGTATAGTATCAATTTTTACTACAAGCCCAAGTATGTCTAGTATTGTTTCCATTCCAAATAAAAAAGCAATAAGTGCAAGTATAGTTGAGCCTAAGGTTCAACTAAGCACAAAATTTTTGGGGAAAGGAAAGGAGATAGAGGAAGACATCAATTTAGATGAGGAAATAGTAATCTCCAATTGGGATATTTACAAGCTTACTCTAGACCAAATGCAGACATTTGGCGAACTCCTCCCAAAAAAGGCTAAACAACAAAGACTAAGAGAGGAGAGAGATAAAGAGTATAAGATAATTGAAGATGCCAACAAAATTTTGATCAAGGCAATAGGAATTAAGGTTGATTCTTCTCAACCTATTTTGTATCAGCTAGTAGAAGCAGTCTAGAAATTCAATGAGGACACTGATGGACAAGATAAGCTAGTGGAAAAGGCTGAAAAGAAATTTAATAATAAAGTGCTAGAGCACATTGCTCAGCAAATAGCCATTCATCAAGTTAAGCTTTCTACAATTTTGGTCAATCTTGAATCGTCCTATTCAAATGTGTCATCACTTTTTGGGAAACTATGTGATGTCTTTGAGTTTACAAAGGAAATAAAGGACAAATTGTCCAAAATAGATATAGATCTAAAGGCTAGTGCTCAATAGCTACAACTTGAACCTAGTTCAAGCTCTGCACATTTCAAGAAAATTAGATTTTTGGCAGACATGTAAGTTGAATTGCTAAGGGAAGAAGCAAGGATCAGATCAACATTAATTGACATACAAAATATGATCCTTCCAAACATGGATGCAATGAAAAAACATATTGTATATTCAAAAACTCTAATCCATGATAATAACTTCTCTATTGCAAACCATATGATAGAACTATTAGTAGAGGTACAAATTGTAATTCAGTCATGCAAGATCCTACAAGAAAGTTGGGATAAAACATTGGCAACCATTCTCAAGGTACATTCTAAATTCTTATCCCATTTTGGTGTTTCTATTTAAATAAGTTAGAATAAATCTTTGGAATTACTATCAAAAAGGGGGAGAAACACATAGTATAAGGAGAAAGTCAGAAGATAGTATGGGGGAGAAATATGCTATGGGGGAGAACTTGTAACAAGTGTGAAATGATCAATAAGACATGTTGTATATATAAAAAGATGTATAGTATACTGTATATACCTTACAAAATCAATTTTGAAAAATTTCAAAAATAGTATACACTACTAAGCCAGTATCATGTGGTGATGAATACAAGGTATTTAGTTTTGGTTAATAAGTGTTTTTGTCACTAATGCAAAAGGAGGAGATTGTTGACATATCAGTCAAGTTTGTTATTAGTGATACACTTTTATTCAAATTTTGTATAGCTATTGAGCTTATTGAACAGTACTCAGTGTTTTCCATGTAACTTAGTTGTTATTGAGTTCTATAGTTGCTACCAAGTCCTTTGGACAAATCCCAGTGGTTACTAAGCAGATTCAGTTAGTGTGAAGTCCAAAAATTTAAACCATGCATTTCAGTATATGTCAATTTTATCAGTGGTTACAGAGTATTGCAATACTTACTGAGTTCATAGTTCATGTGATGTGAAGCTAGTATTAACTAAGCTACTCTATGCTAACTGAGTGATTCAGTGTTTTTCAAGTTGCACAATATTTATCGAGTCACCAATGCAAATTGAGTTCAATACTACTTGAAAGTGATCTGTATGGACCGAGTTTTGCATGATGATGCTGAGTATCAGAACCTCAGTGAGTCAGTCTTCAAAACTTGTGTGTCTTCATGTGGGATGACTTTTTAATATTTGTGTTAACTTGTATCATGGCCAACTTTGAAATTATGTAATTTGGATTGGTATATATATGTAATATATTGTACCATATCAATGTAATGTGAATGTGGATGTAAAAGTTCAAGTTATGAATGCAACAAAAAAAGAGTGAATTGTAAAGGCCATAACAACATAAGGAGTAGTAGAGACATATCTATCATAGAAAGGTGATTAGTTCACAAAGGAATCTCTTTTAGCCAACCTAGTTGCAAATCAGAGATCTACTACTACTTCATCCTAACAAGTGAACTAGTCAAAATCATTTAACAAGGTAGACCTAACAGTCTTTCATAAATCTCTTTACTAAGTGCATACTTCATTGTATGTTTATAAATCATTTCACAAGGTTTACCTAGCATTCCTAATTGCTCCTAACAAGGTAGATCATTAGAAGTTATCAATGTAAGACTTAATAGGCCAACGTTATGTTGTAGTACTAAATTTTGTTGGTATCATCCCCACCCAAGTTGAACTTTCTATTTGGAAGGTTTCTAGGTTGCCAAATCTTTGTGTCAAAGTATTATGGATGCTTTCATATTTTCAGTTTCTCATGCATGCAATTAGATTAGATGTGATGAATTAAGTGCTAATTGAATTATTGGATTAGGAATTGAATGTGCTAAAGCTTTAGAAGTTACTAATTCTCCCCTCCCCTCTTAGTAACTTAGCATAGTCTTGAATATTTCTAACACTCGCTACCCCAAAAAGTGTTTTAGGCTATTATGGTTAGTTTTGATACAAAATTTTTTACCTACCAAATTTTTCCTAATTTTTTTCAAAGCATGCATAATGGCTAACATCTCCTTACCATATATGTTGAAGCTCCACTTTAGCCCTCTTAATTTCCTACTCTCATAAGCAATAGGGTTCTTCTCCTACATAAGCACTACTCCAATACCCTCTCTAGAAGCATCACAGTGTAGCTCAAAAGGTTTTCTGAAATCTAGTAATGCTAACACTAGACAGGAAGTCATCAATTCCTTAAATTTCTCAAAACACTCCTATGCCTCAGGAGTCCACAAGAAAGCTCCCTTTCTCATCAAATCTATCAAGGATGATGCATGCCTAGAATATACATCCACAAACCTCTTGTAGAAACCACATAATCCCAGAAGACCCTATTGGCCTGATTTTTAGTACGATGAAATTTCCCTAATGTAGGTATAAAAAATAGGTTGAATCCATCATTGGTAAATAGGGTTTCTTGTTTAGTCATCCAAATTTTGTTTTCCTTTGAAATTTCTCATTAAACCCTATTTCTCATTTCTTTTAAAGGTCTTGGGCACAAAATCTTTTTAAACTTTGGTGAATATTCTATTTTCTTTTTAAAATTTTCACACCCCTAAGTAGTCTTGTTCTCTTATGTCTCTCACCATCTGATTCTGACAAAATCTATGGCTATCACTAGTTTTCTATGGTGAGTTGTGCATTTCTTATGTATAGCGAGGTAGCGAACACTACGAAACTAAAGAATAGCATCATAAAATGGAAATGCAAGAGTCAAAAAATATGGTATGGCCAGAATTTCAGTCACATGTGTTTTGTTAGAACTATCAGAGCAGGCAAAGAAACTTAATAAAAGGTAGGCACAAGATATCACTAGAATATTGATTTTTCCAATGATTTTCCACTTTGCTAATTAGAAAAACTAAGCATCTTGCCATTAGAGATATAGCGAGTGGCCAAAGAATGTATTACACGACGGCCATCAAACTTCTTGATGGTCATTAAGAGTTCCAAGTAGCATAATAAATGATGATATCATTGTCATGTGAGGACCACAAAGTGGGTAATTATGGTGTGACATGCTTATCCTTTTCAGCACTGAGTTTTGTTAAGTCACCAGAGCTTGCTACTTCACTAATTAGAAAATCTAGGCATCTCGTCATTAGCGATATAGCAAGTTGCTATGAAATGAGCATATGGTGGGACCCAAGCAACGTGGAAAGGTGACTGGGATTAAAATATGGTTTTTATTTTGCCAGTTGTGTAGAATTTATCATGTCATCAGTCTTCTAGACCCACGCCCCATTCATAAAATACAGGAGGGATTCTAATCATCAGATCAAGCTAAGATCAATGATTCTCACTATCTCACCATAAAGAAAAGGTGCATGGTTTACTCTATGCGAGATAGCAAATATGGGACCCACCTCATCTTAAGAAGTTCATGCAGTTTCTTTGCCCTTGGATCGATCTTAAATCAACGGTCATTGCTATCTCACTATGAAGAGTTGCTCGAAGGATATGTACAATGAGATAGAAAATATGGGGCCCACCATTATTCTTCTAAGCAATGTAGTAGTGTGTCATCCACAAGATCAAGATCTAATCAATAGCTATCACTACTTCACTATGGCAAGGTGCTCTTTCTATATGTATAGTGAGGTAGCCAACACATGTCCTCAATTGCCAGTGGGTCTAGACAAAGATTCCATTAGGGAAGGATGTAATGTCCCCTTTCTAGCATTCATAGCATGATGTTGTCGTTAGCCTATTTCCCCACAGTCCTGTAGGCTAACTAGGACATTAAACGGGCTTAGAGGCCATTTGGCCTAGACAGTTTCAGTTGCAGGTCTTTCTGAGGGGTTCTGGGGCAACTTTCGGCATACTTACTATTTATAGTAAGTCATCTTGGACATGGCCGGACATTCAGTCACAGTGGTATGTCGATGGTAATTGTTTAGAATTGACAGGAAAACTTATTTATCATTGATAAGATTTGTTATGCATTGATAAAGCCATTTTATAAAGTTAAATTTAAATATTTAACTTTATTAATGCATAGACTATAGTTTGTGGGAAATATTTAAATTAAAAGAGTTCCCTTTATTTTTATAACACATTAGAGACATAAGGTACATAAAGGGGGTTATGTTTTATCCCACATTGAGAAAACGAAGGATTGAGCTCTTGTGAGAACACTATAAAAGAAATGGAAGAGCTTTTTTTTGTATGCTTGGATGAAGATTAATGTTATGTTGCTAGATATCTAATTATTGGGCTTGGAGGATGGAATCCCTCTTTGCTAGCATTCTCTTCACTATTGGAAGACACAGTCAGGAGGATCAATGGTGTTTTCACTTCAGGAAACACACTGGGTTTCATTTGGGGCATTCGCATAAAGAAATTTACAAGGGTTTGAGGTGCAAATCTGAAGTTAGTTATTGCTATAGTGCCGCATGAACAATATTTTGCTACAGTCGGCATGAACAGTATTTTTCTACAATATGGCGTGAACAATGTTGGTATCAAGTTTACTTGTTTTTTCGGCTGATTAGAAGTTTGGAAGGCTGCCGACTACATCTGCAAAATACTACGGCAACTAATTCCAGGTTTCTTCTGACAAATTTTGATACTTTGCATAATAATTATTGAATACAAGTCTGAATAGTTGTTGCAGCCTTTAAGGCAGCTGTAAGTGCACATCTACATTTAAAAATCACCCTTTATCAACAGATTGAAAGAGTTTCCAGATTTTTCATATATTGTTGAATGTGTGTCAAGTGTTTGTGAAAATGTTATGATTTGTATTATGCATTTTAATGTCACTTCATAGTTGTTCATAAATCTACTCATTGGAAAGCAATTTATTGAGGAAATCAGCTTTATGAGTTTGCATACAAAGTGTTTGACAATATTCCTTAAGTTAAATTTCTACAAGTCAAAGTTCAAATCGGGGGAGGATATTACAAAGGAGCTGTATACATGGTTAGTTCTTATTAGATTGACTGGCAAACTTGTCAAGTGGAATGCCGATCACCTTTTTCTACATCCCTTGATCGTAGGATTTTTAAAAGATTCATGGTGTAGATTTAAAAAAAGAAGGTGGTGCCACTCTATGTATTAATTAGACATGAAAGCTTCACGTGTGAGAAAAATAGAGTATAACACAGAAGATTTCCTCAGTTTCATCTTATGCAAACAAATATTTTGAGCCTTTTCTGAGAAAAAGCAATTACTGAGAAGATCGTGTTGAATTTGGCAAGATTGTGAAGTAGCTTGTTTGCAGGGAAATTGTAGAAGTACAGAGAGGAATGAGAACATAATTCAATTAAGTAATTACACTGTAATCTTTGTAGGTATTTTAGTTCTGCAAAGCATAAGTGAAGATGCCTCCAAAGAAGGAATTTTTAGGTCAAGAAAATTATTTGGATAGAAATGTACATGATGATTTGCTTGAGTTGCTTCCTGAGTCTACTATTGAGATAGCATAGGTTAAGAAATTGACCTCATTGAACCCTAGGTTGAGGATAGCAGATAGATTATTTGATAAAGGAAACAAGGTCTGAGATGCTCATGCCTCACAAACTGGTTTAAGTTTTTTCAAAAAATGGTTTGTAGAAAGGAAATTGTTTGCCCCACATGCCAATATATGGAATTTTGATCTAGGAAAGCTAGTGATCCCCAGTGTTTTTATGGATTATGATCTCCTTGAGGCTATGGAAAAAAGCTATGATCAAGCCACTAGGGTAGTAAGGAGAATAGATGGTGAAACTCTAGTCACCATCAGCCCAGAAGAGATTAGAGAAGTTTTTTGTTTAGGACCTCTCACTAGGTATCACGTGCCTATTAATTTGAACAATTTAAAAAAGGAATATATGTCTAAGAAGGATGTAGTTATACAAGGTGCACTGAAGGCCCATATTGGCAAAATTGGAACCCTACCAGCAATAACATCATCCTCTAAAGAACCTTTTAAGAAAGCATACTTCAATGCCAAGGTAGTCAAGATATATAGGACCCTGTGCAGAGTTTTCGGAGAGGATGAAGAATATTTTATGCCTATGAGTTTCATGTATATGATTACTCAAATCTCTACTTTTGGTGTAGAAATAAATTTTTTATTTTGCTTCTTACTTAGTTCTTGAGATTCATAGTGGATTGGTTGGGATTGCTAAGGGCAAGGTGGAGAAGGTTTGGGGCTACTACTCTCTATTGATGCACATGTTTCTTTCTAAAGGGGTGACATACTTTGGTAAAAAAATGGTTTTGAACAGAGAACAAGAAGGGGAAGCATTGCCAGTTCAGTTGTGGAGTGCAGACATGACTGGTGAAGCAAAAAATGCCAATTTTGTTAGATTTGACAGGTATTTTGCCTCCAAGCTAAGATGCCTTATATTGAGTGATAATCCTAGGATCCCTAAGGCACTAATGCACCTAGTTAGGCTTATGGATAAACCCCATAATTTGAAAGTTTCACACAATTGGGGAGACATCATCCCATATTCAGTTTCAACTATTATCAGAATTTATGGGTTCAAAGGAACACCCCATTTACTACCTTACCAGCTTCCTTTAAAAGTAGGAGTAGCTAAATTCTTATAGCAGTTGGGAGGAGTAGAAGTAACTTTTTTGCACGAGGGGGATGGGATCAATTTTTTCCACTTGCATAATAGCCCACTAGTTTGTAATAACCAAGGGTGGGTTTTCCTTTACAAATTTTTGGATCAGTATAAGATGGTTGTCTCTTACCCTCATTTCTGTGATATAGAGGGTTTCTATCATTTGGCTCTTAGGCATAGGATCAAGCTTGGTCCAGTTGAACATGAATTTTATTTTCCTGAAGATATAATAATGAATGAGTACTCTCTGCAGGAGCAAGAGACAAAGAAATAAAAATGGAGAGTCTACTCAAAAGTTTTGAGTTTTATTAATTGTTTTGATAAAGATTACAGCCTCCTAAGTAACACTGTAACTACTACAAATAAAATTAACAAGCTTATGAATACATTCCCTAAAATAATGGAGGAAATGAATGAGAAGAAGCAATATTTCATTAATTCTGCTCCAGATAAGGCCAAGGAAATAATGAGGAGATTGGGTTTCACTCCCAATATAGGGGTAGGTCCATTAATTGTTCAAAGGAGGCCAGGATATAATGTTATTTAGAATCAAAGGCCCATTATAGATAAAGAAAAATAGGTAGTTGAATCTACTAGTGCTATTCTTGAAGAAAGGCCTCCTGAACCTTCTCCTAAAAGGGGAAAGATAATAAGGGAAGAAGAACATCATGTTGAGGAGTACTCACCTTCCCAAACCCCCATGAGAATTGAGGAGGAGCAGCTCATTGATGAGCAAGTTAAGAAAATTGAATCACAAGGGGGAGTTTGTGTTACCCAAGTAGAGATTGATGAAGGGAACCTCCAAGAGCCTCCTGTGCCAAGTTTTGAATTGACTGTTGCAGATTACAGAGGAAGGGAACTGGACCCTATTTTGGAATAAGCTAGTCAACAATTTTTGTTTGATGATAGTTTTGTAAAGTCTAGGGTTTTCCATCAATTTGCTTGGAGGGCAAACATGAACAGTTTTGATGAGAGATGTAAGAATTTGCAAACAGAGCATCCAGAAATGGATGAAGCCTCCATTCAAAATCAAATAAAGGAACAAATGATTCAAAAGTTCCAAAGTATAACCCCTAAAGAGGGGAGACATATGGTAAAAGCTGCAAATATTTTATTATTGCCCAACTGGGACATTACTGATGAATTAATTTTCAATTTTGTGTCAAATAATTTGGGATTGCAAGATCCAAATAAAAAAGAGTTCCTAGGAATTGCATTTAGTAATGACCAAGCTGCTCTTGTCATGTGGTCACTAAGAAGAGGATCTAGGGTTGTTCCATCATAGCTTGATGATTCAAGACTGACAGGGAATATCATTGTAAGGAGAGTTGTAGACACCTCACATGTACAGGCAACCCATATGAATGTGGATTATTCTCAATTTTCCTTGGCTATAGAAAGGGAGGAAAAAGAAATAATTGAGTTGCAGAGAAAGTATGAGGCAGTTGTGGATGCCTACAATAAAGAGGTAAAGAGGAGAATTGAACTTGAGAAGAAGTTATTGGGGAGGTCCACAAGGCCAAGAATAATATACCCTCGCCCTCCAGTTGAACCTTTCAAATCCACCCCCCTCATAGAAGTACCAAATACACCCCAAAGGCTAGAGTACTACATAGCAAAGGATTTTGAGGAAGAAAAAAGTAAGTTGTGGGCATTACATGTGGAGTTTGAGTCAAAATATGAAGATAAATTGATAAAAGCTCTTACATACTTGACTAATAAAATTGAATGGTCATTAGTTTATGACCAATTGGCTAGGGTGGTAATATTTGAAATGAATTAAAAGAAAATAATGAGGCTTTAAAGCCTATTGTGAACAAATGGGGAAAGAAATAGAGGAAGAGAGAGGTGACCTTCTTGTGTTACTCTGTTATAAGGTCATCACATGATATGATTGAGAGAACCTATGACATGGTTGTTGATCTCCTAGAGTTTGATGAAAAGAGAATTTATTTACAAAAAATAATTATTGGCTATTTAGATAAATATAAAAGCCAAAATTTTAGCTTATTCCCTCATGCCCTAGATAGAAAAAAATAAATTGAAAAGTAAAGATGAATGGACCAAGCAGTTAGATGATTTATTTTGTCTCAGAATGAATAAAGTTATCAATGGAAAAGGGCATGCATGGTGGGTTACAACTACTGAAGAAATGTTTAAGGTTCAACTATTTTTTGATTCTTTGAAACAAGAATTCGTTAATATTGGCAATAAGGTAGAGTTTGTTATACAAAAGAAACAAGATATTCTACAGTTTGATTGGCCAAATGACACATTGTTTGACAAGTGGATGGGAGAAATAGCTTTTGATGAATAGTTTGAGGAAGTTGAAACTGACAGTGATAAGGTGCAAGGTGATGAGATCCAAATCATTGACATTGCCACTACACAAGGCCCATAGGAGGAAGAAGACAAGAATGATTAGTCAATTTGTGTTGCAAGCCCAAACCCAAAGGATGTTGACACAACCAAAGAAGAGGAAAAGGAAAAAGTTACTCCCATAGTACAAGATAAAGGTGGTGAAAACCCACGAGTGGAGGTTAACCTGCAATCATCAGAAAAAACTTCATCATTGGATGGCTTAGTAGTTGCATACACGGAGGAATTAGAATAGCAGCTAGATCAATGACATCAGAGGATGTAACAAAAAAGGGACCCACCAAAAGGAATGTTTGATTTAGAAATATTTTTGCTACTCACTTTTTGTCATTTTGTGATAGGTGTATATAAATATCTCTTGCCAAAGACACCTATCAAGTCTCTTAGCCTGAAGCTTGTTGCATCTCACATTATATAAGTGAGATTCCAGAGCTAAAAGAGGGTCTGATTTTTAATACTTTTTAGTCATACTTGGTTTGTTTTTGGTCCAGTAATTTTGAGCAAGTCTTATGATATATTTTCTCTGCAAGTTTTTTGAGAATACATGAATATAGAATGATCTTTTTGTTTCTTTCTAAGGTCATTCTGATTTAACTACATCTGTATACAATTTTCAAGGAAAATGAATACAAATTATGAGCTATCCCCATATCAGTTCTTTCTGAATTCTGTCTCCTTTTGATTACTTAGTTATCTTGAGATTGTGTGAGTAACAGCTTGTGCAATTGAATGCAATCCATTTAGGTTGTATATCTTTTCATCACTACTATTAGTTCAATGAATTAAGTAAGAGCTTTGATGAATTTGATTGGGTTGCTAAAGTAATAGGAAGGATGTTTTGAATGATGGATTCCATTAAGAATTGCTAATAATATTTGTAGTAAGGCAACAAATCAAATCCATGGAATTGCAGTAGACTCTAAACCCCAATGAATTAGGTACTAGTCAAATTAATTCAATTGGAAGAGAAATGATAGACCATAGATGAATATCAGATATGAAGTTATAATCAATTTCACTTTTATTTCCTAAAGATCTTCAAAGTTGGTCAATACTTGTTTACATAAAATATTCTAGCCTTAGTTAGCCACTATTGCATAAAATACTTGCAGATATACAGAAGAATTTATGACCAAATCTGTTATATGGGATGCATTTTGTTCTACTGTTACAATCATTTATTTGTTTAAGGATTGAGGATGAGAATCAGAATGAAACTAAGATATTTCTCATGTAATAGTAGTCAGATTGAGTCATCCCTTAGGTATACCCACCTTGGTCTTGCAGAGCCTAAAGAGAAGGAAATCATTCTTGGTTTTGTTAATGTTGGATCTAGATGATCTACTTGAGTAATTGATTATGAGAATTGGCTAATCTTTAGATTATTTGAGTACTTTCATTCTGGTATTGAGCATTTTGTTTCTCGATAGTTTTAAAACACCAACAAGCCCCTCAACTATGTAAGGTTCACCGATGAAGGTCACTCCACAATGCCATGAATATTTTTAAGATCCATGTGTACACCTTCTACACTAATGATGTGACCCAAATATAATAGCTCTATCATACCCAAATCACATTTTGACTCCTTTGCATGCAAGGACTCTCACCCCAATATATCCAACACTATGTCAAGGTGAACCAAGTGTTCCTCCCACGATCTACTATACACCAAGATAGCATTGAAGAAGACAAGTACAATTTTCCTAAACTAAGGATGGAAACCCCTATTCATTATTGCTTGAAAAGTAGAAAGTGTGTTAGTTAGACCAAATGGCATAACTACAAACTCAAAAATGCCACAATGACATCTAAAGGTTGTCTTCTTGATGTCCTGCACTCTAACTCTAATCTAGTGATAACCTAATCTCAAATCAATCTTTGAGAAGAAGCAAGCTTCATGAAGCTCATATACTAACTCATCGATCCTAGGAATGGGGTACATATTTTTAATTGTCTTCCTATTCAGCACCTTGTAATCAATGCACATCCCTAATGTCTCATCCTTCTTCTTCACCAACTCCACTGAAGAAGAAAAAGGAGACATACTTGGTCTAATGTGGCCCATAGCAAGTAACTCCTTTATGATTTTCTCAACTTCATCATTCAACCTCTTTGGATGCCTATAAGGTGTAATCATGATGGGCTTAGCCCCCTTCTCTAACTCAATGATGTGCTCAATACCCCTATATGGTGGTCTACCTGGTGGGATGTCACTAAAAACCTTAGAGCATTTAACTCTAAGCTCCTAAATCTTAGGAGGATATTCAGTCTTCTGTTGTCCCTCTTGTGATGGCATTAACATGCATTGTGTTGCACATTCTACCTATCATGTTGAATCAATCTAGCCATCCTTCAGAAAGAGACCATTCTAAAACCACTATCCCTAATTGCCTTAAGAATCTGTGTCTTCCTGTTCACTTTAAACCTCATTTTCATCTCCTTTAAATTAAGAGTGAACTCACCAATATCATGCAACCAACTCTTCCCAAGGACTATATCTCCATCTCCCATAGGCACAACATAGAAATATGCCTTAAAGGCATAATTATTAACTTCCAAAGGGATTCTAGTGATCTTATGATCATAATTGAGGACATAGCCATTAGCTACCCTCACTCTAATTCCTCCAAACTCCTCTATTTGTATTCCAAGCTTCTCCACCAACCTAGCATCAATGAAATTATGAGTGGCACTGGTATCAACCAAAGTTATAACTCATTGTCCAACAAGTACTCCTCTCATTCAAAATGATCCTTCTTTCTTAATACTAATGAGACAAGCTTCTCTAAGTTGCTTATCTCCTTCACCATTTGTGGACTCCATTTTTGACAAGTTTTTAGCCTTGTCTTCCTTTTTTTCACCATATATTTCCTCTATATCAGACTGTTGGTCTGAATTATTTGATTTTGATTCCTCATAATATGCCCATATAATTCTATTAGCTTTGTCTTTTTGTCTAAGAGGACAGTCATGGTTTGCATCATAGGGTACCTTATAGTAGAAACATATTTTTTTCTTCCTCAAATCATTTAATATTTCCCTATCAAAAGGTGTTGGAGTTTTATCTTTAGAATCATTTTTAAAATCGATTCTCTCTGGTTTTTTATAAAATGGTTTGTTATCCTTACTAAAAGTGCTCCATTGAAGTGAAATTTGTTTGTTGGGACTGCATATTCCATACTTCTTTCCATTTTCATAGCTTCCTATAAATAAATGGGATCAAATGCCTTTATCCAACCTCTTAGTGATTTGGATAGGCCCTCAATGAAAAGAACTATCAGTCTATGCTCTGAAATGTTTGGCACCATGATTGTCAACCACTAAAATTCACTAATGAAATACTCCAAGTTGCCTATTTGTTTCAACTATGCTAATTTTCAAAATTAAACCTATGGATATTTCTTGTCAAATCTTTCAACCAACCTATCCATGAAGTCCTGGTACTCTATCACTTGATTATGCTAAAGTGTTACCATTTCATGGTACCACCAATCATGTGCTACTCCCTCGAAATGCAAAGTGGTATATTTGATAGATTCAATCTCTGTCATTGGCCTCAGTTCCAAGAATGTGTTAAGCTTATGAATCCAAGCTTGATTTGTCATCTTACCACTCCCATCAAATGTAGGCATAGTAAGCTTGCCTGTAGCCCTCTTTAGCTCACCATTTTGACCCCTAGGCCTCCTATCCTATCTAAGTGACTTGTAATGTTCTCTCCTCTAATTTACAAAGCATTCAAAGGTCATCCTCTCTTGAATCTATGGTGCCAATAATTCTCATTCATCATTTGTAGCCATAAGGATATCTACAAATGTCTCATCCTCAACTTCCTATGTTGGTTCCTATATTGGTTCCTCTCTAACAAAAGTAGGATGTGTAGGCCTATCTACTATTTTGGAAAGATTTCTATGAGTTCTAGGTGATCCCATTGCACTTCTATTATCCCCTTATTCTTAATTATGTCTATCTTGTGGGTTCATGCACTCAACCATGGTGGTGAGTGTCTGCAAAGCCTGAGCCATTTGTTCTTGTCCTGTAACCATTGCTTTGAAAATTCTCTTGTTTCTTGATCCTTATTCCTATTATCTACTGATGGGCTATGTTCCATGGTGTCTGGCTACCTAATAAAACCTTGTTCCCTATCAAACAAAGCTTGCCTGATAGTGAAAATTTTGTGAGAGCCAACCCCAAGTTGCTTTTGATTGCTAAACCCTTAGGATGGCAAGATTTAGCTCTGATACCAAAGTAGTATCCCTTGCCCAAACTAACTAATTTTAGCTCAAGGAATATTGTAAAACACTTGTATTTTTTCCTTTCAATGCTAAGAAATTTAGAATGTTTTCAAATGATACTACAATGCCTCTTACAATGAACTAATATGCAAGTGCAGTTCTTTTGATATTTTCAATGCATATACATGGAAACTAGATATGAAATGCATATCTATAGCAAACTAAAATTTTGACAAACAATTGACATACAACTATTATGTTGATCATATATGCTATTAGATGCACATTTTTTCAAAAAAATGGTATGCAACATGTATCTCCTTTATTGAATTCATTCTCGTGCACAATGTTGCTATGAGTTTGCCAAGACAAATGGGCTTACAATAATGACTACAGTAATGCCAAAATCTGATTTTGAATTATCACAGCAAAATCATATACCTAAAAATTGCAATGCTAACTACTAATAGTTTCAAAAGGAACTTAATAATAGTGATGCCCAAGGATGGAGATAAATCAAGCATAAGTATTGTAGCGTGGCATCATTCTTGCATACTATAGTAACCAACAATAATTATATTCTCCAATTTAAGCACAAATAGAACTCTTGAATTAAAGCTCTCCTAAGTACCAAATTTAGTGGATATTTCACCACCTCAAATGGCTGCAACACTGAAGAGTTGACATTTTCCAATGGTTGACTGGAATCAAAAACCTTAGTTTCTTCTCCCAAGTTTATATCAAATGCAATTCACAATAATGGGATGATTAACAATGAAGCTCTCACCCCTATTTATTCTTTTCCTTCACCCTTATAGAAGGAAATAAAATAGTATTTAATTGCATTCTCTAGAAGCTTCCCTTTTTCCAATACAATGAGTAATTGTATTTTTAGAAAATGCACTCTCTAGAAGCTTCTCCCTTACAATTCAATAATTAATTGTGCTTCTAGAAAATTAAATTAATTAAATATAAAGTCACTTTTTAATTTTAATTTATGTAATGACTTTATAAGAAATTAATTTAATCAATTTCTCCTTATTTATCCACTTAGCCTTTGGAGAATGTAAAGGCTAAGAACTCCACTGAGTTGCTAAAAAGATGGGGACATTACATGATGCTAGTCAACAACAACAACAAAACATTATTTTGGTATTTTTGGAACTTGGATGGTTTTTCATCTATGTTACCATCAATGCCAAAGGAGGGGATTGTGTTAATCTCATATTGGTTTTGACAAGTGAGTGTTTACACACTTCAATCATTTAATTAGTTCATGCTGAACAAGTAATATATGTCAAGCACAACATATAAGTTAGAGCATGCCAAGTAAAAAGTGAGTGTCGAGTCGCACATTTGCCGAGCCATCAAGTGTTGAGAAGATAATATGTGCTGAGTGATTCAAGTTCTGAGCAAGAAGTGAATGTCGATTCATTTAGATGCCAACTGATAGCATTGAAGTTAGAGTTAGTGCCAAGCACCAAGGACTTTAGTGCTGAGTAACACAATTTTGACATAGTTGTTTGTAGTGGCACAAAATACTATGTAAACTATTTTTAAGGTAACTTAAGGATTGATTTATGACCTTTTGTTGATAAGTAAGAATCTTAAGTGTAAACCCCTATGTATTACATGCATCCAATCAGTAAAAGGGAATATTTGAGTGGAAATATGGGTGAATCACATTCATTGATTCATACCTAATCCTAAGTCACCTAGGTCTTCTTAAGGAGGAAAAACCTTAAATGTTATAAGAAAAGAGGAGAGTTTGCACGTGCAAATAGGACATTCATGGTGACCAAGGTATTATGATTTGAGTTTCATTACAGAATCAGTTAAAGGAGAATAGAGAAAAGAAAATAGTGGAGAGCAGGGAGACATCTAATCAAAAAGGACCAAGTACACATCAATATAGAGGTGATCTGACATCAAGGAATAGAGTGTTGATCATAGAATCATTGTTGAGACATTCTAACATGTGAATCAGTTAAATCTCTTAACAGAGTAGTCCTAACATGCTGTATTAAAATTCTCTAATAAGGTGCTTACTTAATTGTGAGTTAAAGTCCTTTAATCAGGCACACTTCTAACAGGGCATTGAAATCCTTTAATAGGGTAAGACCTAATAGTCTTTATAAGCTTTTAACAGGGCAAACCTTTCATAGGGTAGATCATGTTTCATGATCAAACATTACAACCTTCAATGGATATACTTTATTACTGTAGTAGTGAAGATTTGTGGGTGTCATCCCCACCCTAATTTACCTTCTCATTAGAGAGTTTATGGGTAATCATATCTTGTGTCATACATGCGTGAATGCTTACTTGTTTACATACTTTAGATATATATGTTTTATATGGTATTTCAATTTACTTGTTGAATTTTGAGATGCATGTATGGTGAATGTTTTTATTGGTAAAAGTTTGAAGCACTGATTCACCCCCCCTCCCCCCTCAAAGTTTACCTTTCCTATTGTAATTCCAACAATTTTTATTAGAGCTAAGTCCTCTAAAAGTAAAGCTTTATAGCTTTGAGAAAAGATCTTAGAAATGGAAGTATACAAGTTGGGAAAGATTATTGAGAACCAAAAGATTGAGATATAGATCACTCTACATCAGTTGAATGAAGCAAGATATGATCTAAAGAAATTATTGAGAATGATGTAGAAGCATCTAGGTATAAGGGAAATCTTGCATCATCCAAAAAAAAATTATTTTCAGTCTTTTATATTTTAATAAGGACTAGTAAACAGGGTGGTTACTATTTATGGGAACTTGCTATTCTTAGTAAGTCTATCATATGAGCTCAGAATGTTCTCATTTTCTAACGGAAGGTTCATTTTAGAGATATAAGCCTACCATAAAGATCTCATTTCTCCAGCTTAAGTATTAGACAAGTTATTGCAGATTTTTGGTGAAAAAATTTGCAGAAAAATCTTCAGGCTCACCATTGGAGAACTTAGAGAGCCCGGGTGAGGTCTAAAAACTCAACGCAAGGGAGCTAGCATGGTTCCAATCATGTAGATTAAGGGTTGGCATTTTTAAAAAGTGGTTATAATAGCCAATCAAAGCAACGGTTCGTGAGTTATGGCCTTCAAAAGTTGGGCTACTAAAATTTCTAAAATAATTTGTCAAAGATGTAATTGGCTGACTCTATGTGTATTTTTATGATCTTTTAGCCCTAGGTATTAAGTTTGGGCATCTAAAACCCTCCTAGATGACATAAAACTAGCTATTTAAGAAAGACCCAAACATTGTTTAGGATAGCTCTAGGTGATAATTTGTAGCACTATTTTGCAGATTACTATAATGAAGGTGCCCATTTAGGTTAGCATATTGTAATTGAAAATTTTATAATTTTACATTTGTGGCGATAATAAGAAGTCCATATTTTTCTCTCGCATTTTCTTTTGATTCTTTGTTTATGTTATGAGTTTATGGTATTAAGGGGAGTCCCCTACATCAAGTGGTATCAAAGCTAGAGTTCTTGAGTGTGTGGATAGATCACCGATTATGAGGCAGTTTGCACCAAGACCATGGTTTGGGTTGAGTAGACAGATCACCGATTGTGAGGTAGTTTACACTAGGGTTTTAGCAGAAGTGCAAAAATGCCTCCACAAAGAGAGTGTGGTAGAAGAGTTGTAGGTGTTACACCTAAGGGTTTTTGAGCCCTCCAAAGGAAAATGCAATTATTGGAAGAACAAATGCAAAGAAGAATAAATCTTCCTATAAGAGATGAAATCAAGGATGAGAAAGAAGTAGAAGAAAATGTCGACGCAGAGGTAGTTCTAAATCCAGATGAAGAGAACTTTTTTAGGGCCATCTCCAAGATTGGAAAAAGACCTAAGTTTGAGGTTCCCACATTTTCAAGAAATCTTGACCCAAAAGAGTTGATCAATTGGATCAATGAACTAGAGGAGTACTTTGAGTATGAAGATATTGACGATCTAGATAGAGTCAAGTTTGCAAAGAAAAAACTGAAGGGACATGCAAAGCTCTAGTGGCAAGAGGTTTAGTTGGAGCATAATAAAAAGAGAAAGGAAAAAATCACTAGATGGGATCGAATGATAGCTACAATGAAGCAACAATTCATTCCTATGGATTATGAGATTGATCTGTTAAAGAAAATGCAAGGAATGAAGCAAGTAGGAAAATATGATCAAGAGTATACCGAAGAGTTCTGTCGAGTTCTCATTAGAACCAGCCATGTAGAAGTTGATAAGGAGAAAGTTGTCTGTTATCTTAATGGGTTAAGGCCATGGATTCAGGATGAGCTAAGTCTAGTTTGAATGAGAAAGATCGAGATATACTAGTTTGCCCTAAGAGTTGAGGAGAAACTAAGCATGAAGTTTGGCAATAAGAATAGTAGAAGAGGTCGTGGTCAAAGATCTGGTGGACGATCTATGGAGGCCATAATGATGATCAAAAGAATAAGGATGAGGCTGGAAGTAGCAACCACAACCAAGGGGGAAACAATTCCAATCATTTCCATGATCAGAATAATAGAGTTCAGAGAGGAAGAAGCAGAGGACAAGGATCTAGAAGAGGAGGCTTCTATAGAAAATGTTTTCACTGCAAATAAAAAGGGCTTAGAGCATTTGAATGTATCCAGTGACAAGGAAGGATCGATCGAAGAACAAAAGGTCAGGTGAGAGTTGAACATGTTGATGAAGATGCCAAATCCTCACATTCTAAAGATGCTAAAAGAGGAGAAGTCCTAGTTAACAGAAGAGTCTTGGTGAGTGGTGAGAATGAACCTGATCAAAGGAGTTTGTTTTGCACAAGGTACAGATGTGAAGATAAGTTTTGTGATGTGATCATTGATGGTGGAAATACTGACAATCTGGTGTTAGAAATGATGGGCACCAAGTTGAAGCTGAAGAGACAAAAACACATGTGTCCTATTGCTTGGGTGCAAGATGACCACAAGGTTATGGTCAATGAGCAGTGCTTAGTGAAGTTCAAGATTGGGACCTACCAGGATGAGGTACTATGTGATATCATACCTATGGACATATGTCATATGTGTTTGGGTAGGTCATGGCAGTTTGACAAGCATGTTGTACATGGTGGGTGAGAAAATACCTACACTCTAACAAAGGATGGAGTGAAACATAAGTTGAAGCCATTGAAGGATAAAGAGGATAAAGAAGAAAAGGTATTTTGTGCTAGCAAAATATGTTTTGTTGATGGAAAAGAGTTTCTTAAAGTTATGAAACATGAGCATATGTGTTTTTCTATAATTCCTAAAGATAGTAAAAAAGTAGTAAACGAGATACTTGCAAAAGTTGCAGATATGTTGGAAAAGTTTTTTTATATTGTATCAGATAATGTACCTGATGGATTGCCCCCAATGAGGAAGATAAGTTACCATATGAATTTGGTCCCAGGAGCTAGTTTGCCAAACAAGGTAGCACATAAAATGACACCAGCAAAAAGTGAAGAGTTGAATAGGAAAGTTCATGAGTTGTTGCAGAAGGGGCTGATTTGAGAGAGTCTGAGTCCATGTGTTGTACTAGTAGTGTTAGAACCAAAGAAGAATGGAGAATGGAGGATGTGCACAAATTCTCATGCTATAAACAAGATCACCATCAACTATAGATTTCCTTTGTTGAGGATGGATGATATTATGGATTATTTGAGTGGAGCTCAGTATTTCACAAAGATAGATCTAAAGACTGGGTACCATTAGATTCGTATCAAAGAGGGTGATGAGTGGAAGACTACTTTCAAGACAAGGAAAGGACTATATGAGTGGTTATTCATGCCTTTTAGGCTAACTAATGCACCGATCACATTCATGAGGCTCATGAATGAGGTACTAAAGGAGTTTCTAGGTAATTTTTTCATTGTTTACCTAGATGATATATTGATCTTTAGTACGACATTGGAGGAGCATTTTATTCATATTCACAAGGTGTTTGAAATTTTGAGGGAAGAAAAGTTGTAGATAAACCTAAAGAACTGCAATTTTGTAAAGAAGGAGTTGGTGTACCTAGGATTTGTAGTCTCAGGAGAAGGTCTAAAAATGGACCCAAAGAAAGTGAAGGCTATCCTTGAATGGCCTACTCCAAGGAGTGTGACAAAGGTAAGATTTTTTCATGGACTAGCTACATTTTACAAAAATTTCATAAAAAGTTTTAGCAGTATTTTTGGACCCTTGACTGAAACAATGAGAGGGGATAGGAAAGGGTTAAAGTGGATTGTAGGAGTAGATAAGAGTTTCAATCTGTTGAAATAGAAAGTTACTAAGCAACTTGTTTTAACACTTCCTAATTTTAACAAGGTGTTTCAAGTAGATTGTGATGCTAGTGGTATTGCAATAGGAGTTGTTTTGAGCTAGGAAGGTAGACCAATTTCTTATTTCAATGAGAAGTTGAATGATGCAAAAAGAAAATATTATGTTTATGATCAAGAATTTTATGTTATAGTTCAAGCATTGAAGAAGTGGAGACATTATCTTCTTCCTAAGGAGTTTATTTTTTATACTAATCATCAAGCTTTGCAATATTTGAATAGTCAAGTAAAATAGAACCAAAGGCATTTAAAGTGGGTTGAGTTTTAGCAAAGTTATACATTTGTTTTGAAACACAGAAGTGGGAAGTCTAACAAAGTTGTAGATGCTCTTAGTACAAGACAACTTTTGTTGATAAAAATGCAGATAGAGGTGGTTGGATTCACATAACTTAGTACATTGTATCCAAATGATCTTGATTTTAGTGAAGTGTGGAAGGCTTGTACAGAACCTATCATACTTGACAGGACAAAGTGGTTGGATTTTATGATCCAGGATAATATGTTGTTTAAAGGAAGCCAATTGTGCATTCCAAGAAGTTCAATGAGAGAACCTCATCAAGGAGAAGCACAGTGGAGGATTGGCTAGACATTTTGGTAGAGATAAAACTATAGCTTTGGTTGCTAAAAATTATTACTGACCATAGTTACAGCAAGATGTGATGAAGTTTGTACAAAGTTGCCAAGTATGTCAGATGGTGAAAGGAGTGAAGCAGAATACAGGGTTGTATCAACCTATACCAAAGAAGCTATGGGAGGATTTCAGAATGGATTTTGTTCTTGGCTTACCAAGGACACAATGCAGGCATGATTCTACTTTTCAAATTGTTGATAGGTTTTCAAATATGGCACATTTTATTCCTTCCAAGAAGACTAGTGATGTTGTTCATGTAGAAGAGTTTTTTTTCAGAGAAGTGGTGAGATTACATGGTCTGCCAAATAGTATAGCTTCAAACCAAGATACAAAATTTCTTGGGTATTTCTAGCATACATTGTGGAAGAAGTTGAAGAAAGATTTGAAGTTCAGTTCATCACATCATCCAAAGATTGATGGACAGACAGAAGCTGCGAATTACAGTTTGGGAAACTTGTTGAGATGCTTGGTTGGAGATAAACCAAAAGGATGGGATATGATTTTACCATAGGTAGAATTTTCATATGATAATTTTGTCAATAGGAGTATTGGTAAATCACCATTCTAGATTGTATATGGAAGTAGTCCCAAAAATATTTCTGAATTGAGGAAGTTGGATAAAGGAGATATAAGCAGTGTTGAAGTAGAAGATTTTGCTGAACATTTGAAGAACATCCATGAGGAGGTGAGGAAGCACATCATAAAGATGAATACATAGTATAAGGATAAGGCATATGTGAAAAGAAGATATAAGAAATTTTAGATTGGAGATGAAGTCATGGTTCATTTGAGAAAGGAGCATTTTCCAGTAGGTACATATAATAAGTTGAAGATGAAGAAGTTTGGATCATGCAAGATAGTGAAGAGACATGGTTTTAGAAATGCGTATGAAGTGGAGTTTCTTGCTGAATTGAATATTTCACAAGTATTTAATATTTCAAATTTGATAGAGTATTATGAAGGAGGTGATGGAGATGAAGTTGCAGAAGTGCAGTGGAGCATTCCAGTAGCTAGTTCAGCTACCAAGGAGATTGAGGAGATACTAGATAGTCTTATTGGAAAAAGTACCAAAAATAGAACTTATGAGGAATATCTGGTCAAATGGAAAGGGAGAGTTGTTGAGGATTCATCATGGCTAGCAAAGGAGGAGGTCAACCATCTTACTTTTCCTCTGAACACCTGAGACGTGATAGGGTCACTTCTCAAATTACCTCGGGTGTCTGATGCAAGAGCATCCTGGGTGTAAAAGCAATCTTGCATCACCCAAAAATATTTTATGTTTAGTCTTTTCTATTTTAATAAGGAGTAGTAGACAAGGTGGTTACTATTCATGGGAACTTGCTATTTTTAGTAAGTTTTTCATACAACCTTGAAATATTCTCATTTTCTATAGTAAGGTTCATTTTAGAGATATAAGCCTACCATAAAATTTTCATTGCTCCAGCTTAAGTATCAGAGAAGTTATGGCAGATTTTCAATGGAAAATTTTGTAGAAAAATCTTTAGGCTCATCGTTGGAGGCCTTAGAGTGTCTGGATAAGGTCTAAAAACTCGATGAAAAGGTGCTAGCATTGTTCTGAGTTTGTAGATCAGAAGTTGGCATTTTTGAAAAGTGGTTACAATAGCCAATTAGAGCAATGGTTAGTGAGTTATGGCCTTTAGAAGTTGGGCTACCAAAATTTCTAAAATAAATTGTCAAAGATGTATTTGGCCAACTCTATGCGTATTGTTAGGGTTTGTTAGCCCTAGGTATTAAGTTTGAGCATCTAGAACCTTCCTAGGCGGCATAAAATTGCCTATTCAAGAAAGGTCTGAACATTGTCTAAGACAGCTCTAGGTGATAATTTGCAGCACTATCTTATAGATTACTATAATAAAGGCGCCCATTTGGGTTAGCATATTGTAATTGAGAATTCTGTAATTTTGCATTCGCAGTGAGAATAAGAAGTCCATATTTTGTTCTTGCATTTTTTGTTGTTTCTTTGTTTATGTTATAAGTTTATGGTATTAAGGGGAGTCCCCTGCATCAAAGAAGAAAGAAATTGCTATTGAAGAGAATGACACATGATACCAAGAGATGTGCATTACATTTGCAAATGGAAACTCTAATGAATTTGATACAACAGTTGCAGATCTCATGGAAAATAATAGTACCCTAGATGAATAGATCATAAATCTAAAGAGGGAGCAAGAATCACAAGCCATATTGCTATGTGAGGTGATCAAATAGAAAAAGAAAGCTATAGAAGACAAATTCATGATTGAAGATGACAAAAGAGTTTTGACCAGCAAACTAAAAGAGAACTCATTGGAGATAAATACGACCGCTCACATGTAATTGGAAACAATGAATCAAGTCATGATTGCTAATCATGATATAAATAGTAAAGACATTGAGATCACAACACTAAAGTTGTAGAATGAATAGTTGAGCAATGATCTAAAAAGGGAAAAAGAGTTTGCTTAAATTTTTAATAAATCTAGTGAAGCCATCAAGTACTTTGAACAATTGATGAGATCCCCTAGATCTAACAGTGATACTTGTAGATTGGGATACACTGCAAATGAGCAAGAATCATTCAAAAGTGGTGAAGAAAGAAGTAACAAAGGTGAGAGCTCCAAACGTACTTGTCATAATTGTGGTAAGATAGGTCATACTACTAATGTTTGCAAGAGCATGACTATAAATCTGAATGTTAAGTAGAAGAACATGGGTCATTGCTGCAAGTGTAACAAACAAGGCCACCATGAACATAAATGCAAAATCAAGACCATGCACACTCAAAGATTTGAAGAATACTTCCATAAATGTCAAAAGTATAGACATGGAGCTTTTGAATGCAAATCCAAACCCAAGTGGTCATCAAACAAGAAGAAAAAGGTAAAGGACAATGGAAACTCTTATAATTAGGATTATAATACAAGGTATAGTTGTCACTACTATCAAGAGTATGGAAATATTCCTAAGAATTGTATTAGAACACATTTCAAATGTGATTACAAAAGTTGGTTGAGTCAAACCACATGTTTTAGTTGTTTGAAGGCTGGTCACATAAGCAAAAATTACCCAACAAGGTCAAAGGCACCAAGTTGTGAGTTCAACAAAGGTAGAGGAAAGGTAGATATTGAGAATGTCACAGATGAGATGAACAAGACATGGAGGAGAAATGAATATTGCAGCACATCAAGTGTAGATGGGATCACTTCACCCAATGGGTCAGGTGATCACACCTCCTCAAATTAAGCAATCAAGAGGTATGTGGGATTGATACTTAAATGGATATATTGTATATCATTTATAAGGATTTAGTTTAGAAAAGATTACAAACGCATGAATAAAGATTCAAAGTGTTGTTAGAAATCAAGAATAAATCTTTAAGTTTTTGTCAATTTTCATGTTACTATCGAGCATGAAAAGTTTCAGTATGGTTGTCGAGTGAAATGTTAGTGGATGCCAAGCTATCAAAGTTGTTAGTGAAGGCCAAGATCATAATAGTTCTTGAGCTTGTGGAAAAACACATGGATGTCAAGTGAGCCAGAAATTCAATTAAAAATGAGCTTACAACCATGTAAGTGCTTGGCATTAAATGCGGTGTTTTAAGGGCTATTTGATTGATTTCTACTCATTTGACATCATTCAATTTTGAAGTAGAGTATGAAGAGATAAAGGAAATCTAGAGAAATCGATTTGAGCATTTGAAAGAGATTTAAAAATTCGTTCAATGCCATTCCAACAGGATTCACAAGGTATTTGTCATGTGTTGAGCTATGTAGTTTTGAATTTTGCAAACCCTAGTTTCATGTAATGGTGTCTAGTTCTTCAGTAGACAAAATTGTAGAGGGGGAAGAGTTTTTAAATGTGCATTTGATAAGCAATGAAATCAAACAACCTACTTTTAGGGTTATCCCAAATATAGCTTACAAACATGATCCCTCTGATGTGTTATCCATGATACCACTACAAGTTTTGATGATACAAGATGTTGGAAACTATTGTGCATGCAAAATTAGAAGTATAGGTTGTTAGAATTCTTTAGAATAACTAAGAGGGGGGGTGAATCAATTATCCAAGGTCTAGATGTATAAATAAAACTTTTCACAGCTTAGTGAACCCAAAAAACATTTATCATCATGCATGCATCCATAAGATTATGCAATCACTTAAAAACTTGTAGGTTACTATCAAATAAATTTGCAAAAATATAAACATGAAACATAAATTCAGCAACACACTTGACACAATAATTTATGTGGAAACTCAATTTGGGAAAATCCACCAATAACATGCTACTCTTTCTCACTCTTCTGAAGTGATGCCCTTGGAAAGGCCAACACTGTTAAAGGTTATAGTACACTCTGTTAAATATGACCTGGTTAAAGGATTTAAATAACCCTATTAGGAGTGAGCCTTGTTAGAGGACTTTAGACTATTCACTTGGAATGTCACCCAATTAAATGATTTACAAATGACTATTATGTCAACTTTAATCCAAAGAATTCACCCTAGACTGATACAATTATTAGAGAATAATAGTAAGGTTTGATTTGATAACAACTTAAAACTCCATTTGCAGATTACAAATCTCTTTTTCAGTCCTCCATCATGCTTAGCTTTCACACATTTCAGCTCTGATAGCTTGTTCACCCTTCAAGCATCCATACTCTTAAGCCTTCTTACTTAACATGTCAATGCAAACTTTCAAATAGGTCACTGAATGAAGCAATACCCTTGACTCCTTGTCTTCCTTAGGTTCTTGCAAATGACTACCCTTTCTTTTGACTAGCCATCCCTAGAAATAAAGAATTAAGATCTTTTGTCATTCATTCTCCATCGTCCAATTTAGGGTTAGGATAGATTAGGTAGGATTCAATGAATCTGCCCCTTATTCCATTTCATTTCTAGAAATTTCTCCTTCAATCCTATTTGAATTTGCCTCAAAATGGTTTACCATGAATTTTGTGCCACCAGCTCATCAATCTTATCTTCCACCTTTTTCACACAATTTGAGAAAACAAACTTGTTGGCTTAGATCCATCAAATTAACGATCTTTCAAATAATGTTGGCACTCAGCATTATCTTGCTTCTGATGTGTTGGTGTTTTGAAACATTATGGTTTCACATTACCCCAATGAGAACAAGATACATCTAGGGAAAACTACTTCCCATTTTCAATATACCCTTTTAGACATTGTGTCAACTATAAGGCTAGACCCCTCTTCTACTTCAGGCTCTACAAAACCTAGGTGGGTGAATCTCAAATTTACTTATAGTGTACAAGTGCTAAAACATACACTTAAATCTAACAAAGTAGATAAAGCCCTTAATCTTCTAACACTTATGCAAAGATCTTAGACATGAAATAGCTAATAATATGGCCTAAAATTTTGATAAGCTAAGTGAGGGCACCCTTTCAGCGCTTAAATAGAAAGGGAAATGGATGATTATAAGGTTGATTTTAGAAAATCCTCAAAAATGTCCAGTAGTAAGAACAAGTTGATCATGTATTTGATCAGTGTCTTATCTATCGGGAAGCTCCATAAATCACACACATGCATCTATGATACCATTGACATATTCCATACATCAAGATATCAGATCTATATTATCACTTTGTGAATAAGACATTGGTGTTCATAAAGAGCTCATTCTCATATAGTATCCTTCTCACATAACTAGCAACCCTATCAAATACATCAAGCATTTACTTGGCCCTTTGTTCCAACAACAAACATATCAAACATACAACCTTAAGGGGATGCAAAAGGTTCTAAGCTCTTTGTCTCTAAACCTCAAAACATTGCAAATTACAAAGATAGGAGATAAGAATCAGAATGAAACTAAGAAGATTCTTTCTCATTGTATTCATTTTTTTGAAACTATACATTCAGATGCATGCAAACAATTCATAAAACCACTAAATAGATCAGAACTATCTATATTAGCTTAACTACTACTGTTCATACAAGAGAAATATGTTGCAGAATGGTATCACATTCATGAAAACATATCACAAACTGGAACCCTTGGTCTCATAGTGAAAATTGTCAACCCTTACAATGAATCAGAAAGAGAAAGATATAGGAAAGGAATGAAAAACCAGGTCTAATCCAGAATGACATGTGTCCACTTGAATCTTCATTCCTTGCTATTGTAAAACATCTCTCATCTTTCTACCCATGAAATATGATATGGTTTTCATCATTATTCTATAACAAACTTAGAAATATCTCTTCCTCAATGATGAAAACCCTTGTGTTGCCAAAATATCTGAAATGCATTCGAAACACTGATAAAATCTCTATTTAACTGACTTGGAGGTGACAAAATTGGCCCCTAACTGCATTCATATTACCTTTTATGTTCATTCAGTTTACCATTTCACTAGAAATCAAATCTGAACTACCTCAACTGAATGAAACTAAAAAGGGGATACTTGAGACAAATTCTTGCATAACTTGAACTAATGGCTTCTTATGTAAAAACAAACTCTAAAAATGGAAATTTTGTTCTCTCCTAATTTGAGCGATATATAATAGTGCTATACTTTCTTACTAGAAATACCTAGAATCTCAAAATGAAAAGTAGGCTCTTGTCATGGCTCTAAAACTACATCTCATTTCGAATATTTAAAATTTTCTAAAGTTTGAACTATATATTATAATTCAAATTTATTTAAAAGACCTAATTGCATGTTCAGAAAAGGGAAAATAATAAAAAAATATTATTTCATGCATTTTGATTTTTCCATCTAGGTCAACTAGGTTTGACCATCTTTGACATGTGTCAACACAAAATTAGTCCATCTCTGCACAGTCACCTGACACTCACTACTTGGGTGCCACATTTCACTATCTCATTAGTCCCTATCCTACCACATGGTGGCCATGTCATTGGTCACTATTTCATTGTCCAACTCAACATGGTACCACATCATCGTGATGTCACATACACATGGCTCCTCGATCCATGTCATCACCCCATTACCAGTGCCATGTCATCCTCTATCTAGCACACGCCACATCATTACCACATGGCACTTCATCATTGATCAGATTACTGCACATGCCATGTCACTACTAACTCATGGCCCACTGCCACATGTCGACTAGGTGCTTTCCTACATGCACAATCAACAACTGCCACGTCACATGCGATAATGTGCCTTTGTAACATGTGTCCTACTATGCCACATTGGCACCTCAATTTCTTTGCCACATCAAGAGTCCTTTGTCATGTATCACTTCAGAACTCATTATTTTGTCACCATGTGTCATGATTTCATTTGTCAGTCGGATCCAGTCAGTGTGATGTTATCATCTTGTTTGGCACATTTGTTCAAAATTTGTTCTTGGTCACCAAATTAACAGGGCCCACCACACATAGCTAGGCTTCCAAAGCCCTTGATGTCTTTAAGATATTATATCATAGTGCTTAAAGGTATATAAAGACTCTAAAAAAGCTCAACACAAAGAATATGGGACTAAAATCCCTTTACTAAGAACGTCTGCTCTACTATGTGGCTCCCTTTATGTTCTTCGAAATTGACAACATTCTCACTACCCAACAGCCCACTACTCCCTTACTTGGCTGCATAACTAAATTCTACTCCTTTCCTCCATATTTACCTCCAAAAGGGTAGGCTGGATTAGGTATTCAAGGTGAGTATGACAATTATGATGAAAACACCTTTCCACAAGGTATTTACCTTCCTATTTTTTTAGAAAATTGTCACCTTCTCATAATAGGAAGATCATAAGTGTTATGGGAAACATACTTATTGCTATGAAAATATTGTGAAATCTGGACTAGAGTGTAAGAGGGATCTATATATTGCTTAAGTTTGCAGTGTCTGAAGCATCCTAAATTTCCTTTCATCTTGCAATAACTAAACTTTGTATTTGATTCATCTCCTTTCATCACATCAATGAAGGCGTTCATAGTGGCAGATATGGAACGCATTTTCCACACTTAAAGAAGTTCTCCACCTTTAACAATTGGAAAGTATAATAGTATGTGGGAAATAGCATTGTGTCCAAGTAAAATAACTCCAGCTACAAGATCAAGTAGAAGTGGTATTGAGAAATGGAAGTCTCAAGAGGTGGGGCTCATTTGGAGGGAGAGTCAATTTGTGGCAAGCCTTCAAATGTAGATCTCCAAAGGCGTGATTGCGGCTCGATCGAGCTCTCTCTCCCCCCTTTGATGATTTTGGATCCCTTCTCTAACAACACATATACACTTTTACTTCCTTTGTGTGAAAAGACCAATCCATGACATTGGGTGAGAAATGTATGCCTCCCTTTTGCTATAGTTTAGGTTCCAATCTGTTCTTTTCATGGATGCCTCGGGTCACGCCTTGGTTGGAAAATGGTGGGATTAGTTATGTGATGGGTAAAAATGGTCAACATGTGAATCAAAAACTTGTGATGTAGGCTTACACTAAACATGTCACCTTACTACCTATCCATCACAAATAATCCTTTAAGATTTCTCATGTCCTTTCATGGAGGGTGATGCAATTCCATATTCACATTTGGTATGCCAGAATCAAAACATACTTTTCGTACAACTCACACATTACATTTTGCAAAATATAAAAGTGGTCCCTTTAGTTTTATCTTTTACCTTTTCAAATTTGAATGATGTGCGTCCATATTAAATTTCATAATGACTACAATCATTATGATCCTTCCATTTAGAGAAATTTTAATCCCCAATATACCTTATCAGTCTAATATCATTTAGTCAAGCCCCATAGCAGGCTCGACTAAAAAAAATCATTTTCAATCAACTAAATTGTCAAATTGATCCATTGATCATCTGACACTGATTTGATCAAGATTCAATCATTGTTGCATCATTTAGAACTAACCTTCAACCTTTCTTGCAAACTTCCAATTTCATACCAAGAGGTCCTTTGACTAGCTTTAAAAACTGACCTAAACACTTGACTGAGCTCCAAAATCAAATACACGGGTTCTTTGTTCAGCATACCCTTACCCTAGCAAATTTCATACCATGAAAAATTCTCAATAAAAAGATATTGACTGTCAAAGTTACCTTCTCAGAATTGCCTACAAGAAAACATGTTAGAAAACCATAAAATGCATTCGGATTTGACTTTGAAAACAACACAAACTGACACTTGGGGGCATGATAACTGGGGCATTAGTTCACTGTCACAAGGAGAGTACAAATTTGGGATTAGGTCTCATGAAGAATAACTGGGCATATTTGATGAGCGGTCAAAATGGGCTACTCAGATTTGCAAAATTGGAAACATTGACAAAAGAGCGGTGTTTTGCAAATGGAATGGACCTGGAAAAGTGTGTAGATGGATTTGTCAAAACTTGTAAATTAAAACACTTAAAGAATTTTAGAGTAGAACACAATGGTACAAACCATTTGATCTCACCTATCACACATTTTGAGTTATAACATCCTAAACAGGGGTACTATTCAATCTGCACTTTGACACCAGTAAAACTTTACAAATTGCATATAGAATTGCGTTCAAAAACTAATCAAATGGATTTGTCATAAGTTCAAATCAGAAACATAAAAACTCTCTGACCTCTAGAATAAAATACAAAAGGAATTATCTCATTTTGGTAAACAAGGTCAAAGTTATAACTGGTCAAACAAGGCCTCCCAAAATTCTAAACAATTTACATCAGCACGACAACACTAAACAATCGACTTTGAAGGATTCAAAACTTAGTCAAAACATGTCAAAATGACTTGAAATCTAAAACATAGGTTCTCTGATATGGATGCTAGATATTCCCAAAGAGGAAAGTCATGAAACATAACCAGGTGCAAGATATTCAATTGCAAACTAGGCCTCCTGTCATTGTTTAACATAGGCAAAAATGCAGATTTGGACATTGCTCGAAGTGGAACTTCAAAAAATGACTCAAAAAGGAAATTTATCTTCATGGAATGTATGGATATGTTGAACGCAAGGTGTTGGAAACATTAAACACCTCTTAGGCCTCAAATGGACAGCGAAGTACACATGTGTTAAATGTGCTTTAAGGGGCTCTAAGCTTGGAATGGTACTCAAATTGGGAAGGCAATTTTGAGTCCCAACATGATGCTTGGCACAAACTAAATTACTCAGCATCCTCTATAAAATCACTTGGTACAAGCTAAAGTTTACTGGTGCTCGACATCAACTAAACTTTACTTAGCATCCACTATTTTGTTGCTCGACTTACACTAACTTTGCTCAACACCTACTGTCCATTCAGTCAAGCTTAGTAGACAAACTTTGTTTAACTTGTTCTTCTAAACTTGCTTAGTGTAGCCAAACTTTGAAACCTTCAGTAGATTATCAATGCACTATGATATCATTGTCTTAACTAATTCTTGTACTCCTTTTTCATATCATAACTCAACCATTCTTTTAAGTTCCGTTGTTACATCTTTTGATCAAATCCTCTTCATCAATCAAATAAGTGAGTACTTGAATCATATAAGTAGTTGTCTTACTAACAAGTAGTAGGTTTGACATTAGTGACAAAACAATGATTGAAACACATTTATCATACTTGTATCAATTTGTTTTCAACAATCTCCCTCTTTGACAGTGATGGAAAACCAAATTGATCAACCAAATTGACTTGATCAAAATAGTAGGACCAAAAAAATACTAACAAGAAAATAATTCCTTGCATTGAAATCTCTCCCTCTATCAGCAACTTCCATCTTCTAAATAGGTTGCAAAATTTTGTTTTGTTTTGATCAACAGACAATCAACTCATCCTTATGACTCCCTCTAAATGAATTACTTCTTATATCTTCCTTCTATAGTATCTTCTTCTTACTAGGTAGATGTTATTAGCAGATACACTTTCTTTCTCAACAGTCAACATTTCTCCCTCATATTGCTTTAGGATTTCTCCCTCTTTGTTCAATGTCTATCTTACTCATATCTCCCAATCTCTTGTGTTTCTCCCTTTAGTTATGTCTCTTCTGATCAGTTTCAATCTCCTATATTTCTCCTCTTTGACAACACTGCCAAAGACTTTTCATCTTCGTTATGCAGGTATAAACTTCTTCAATTTTTCCTTTTTGTCACCTTGCTTGTGACTGTTTTGTAGTTTCAGCTCTTCGATTACTTTAGGTAGCTCCTAAAGTAAGATCCACTGCATCAATGTGTAACATATGTCAATCAGCTTATTTGATACAACACACTCTTCGTGTTTCTTAGATATCCTTTGATAGGGGTATCACCCTTAGTTTACCTCTTAGATACTCATGAGCATCCTTACGTAATGCTTTTGTGAAGCTATTAGCAATTAGCAATTTACTAATGATTGCAATGTGCTTTGTCTTTCTGTGCATCATAGGATTCTTGATGTATTTATAGCACTTGTATTATCACAATAAAGTATTATTGGTTCAGTGATCTCTTCCTTCATACTCTTGAGTAGTTTTTTGATCAATACAGTGTTTATACAATTTACAATAGCAGCAACATATTTAGCTTCAGCAATAGATTGTGAAGTACAATTTTATTTCTTGCCAGTCCATGTAACCAATCTCTTACTTAAGAAAAATGCTCCTCCACTAGTGGTCTTTCTATCATCAATGTTTCCAACCCAATCAACATCAATATAGGCTCTTAATTCAAATTTTTCATTTTTCTTGTAGTATAGACCATATTCCTCCATTCCTTTCAGATATCTCATTATTCTCTTTACAAGCATCAAATGATTCTCCATAGGATTAGCAAATAATCTTGCAACTATCCCTACAAATAATGCAATATTAGGTCTTCTATGTACTACATATTGTAATTTTCCAATCATAAACTTGTATAATATTTGATTCTATCTCCTTGAAATACTTTGATTGAGTAATGTATATACCATATTTCGCTTGATGTATTTGCAAACCCACAAAGAACTTGATCTCTCCAAACATACACATCTCAAATTCTTGCTTCATTTCATTTGCAAAAGCCTTACATAAAGCATCTTGACCTCCAAATATAATATCATCAAGAAAATTTTCAAATAACAAAATACCTTTTCCTTTTTTCTCTTTCTTCGTATACAAATTATTGTTATCATCATTCCTTTCAAATCCAATCTTCACAAGATAATTATAAAGTCTCTCATATTGTGCTCGTGGTGCTTGCTTCAAACCATATAAAGCTTTGTGTAATCTACATACCATATTCTTATTGTTAACATCAAAAAATCCTTCTTCCTATTCTATGTAAACGTCTTCCTCTAATATGTCATTCAGAAATGCATATTTAACATCCATTTGATAAACTTTGAAACTTTTGTATGCAGAATAAGCAAGCAGAGTTCTTACTCCTTCCAATCTAGCAACAAAGGCAAATGTTTCTCCATAATCAATTCCTTCTTGTGCATATTCCTTGCAAACTAATCTTGCATTGTTCCTTGTGACTTCACCATTTTCATCTAGCTTGTTTTTGTATACCCACTTGGTGTCAATCACATTTTTGTCTTTTAGTCTAGGAACTAGAGTCCGTGTCTTTTTTTTCTCAATTTGTTAAATCTCTTCTTCAATGGATTTACTCTAGTCCACATCTTCTAAGGCATCTTTCACTATTTTGGGTTCTTTCATTCTCAACAAATATGTATCATTTCTCAACTTGTTCCTTGCCATTGGTCTTGCATCTTTATTTCCAATTATTTGTGTAGCAGGATGATGTCTCTTAACATATTTAGACAATCTTGGTTCAACTTTGGTTTCTTCATTTGGTCTTTCTACTTCAGATTCACCAAGTACATCTCTGTCAGGTATTTTAGCATCTCTCTCATGTACACTAATCTAAGAATCAGAATGTTCCTCAACTTCATTCTCTAACTCAGCATATGAATGTAGCTTGGTTCCTAAATGCAACTTGGTATTCATAGTATGTGACTCGATAGTCACTAAAACTTCTTGTTGGTTTGTAACTTGATTTGCAACATCTTCTTCAACATGCATGCCTTCATAAAAGTATACAAATGATTTGTATTCTTCTAGTTCTTTTATAGGTTCAACCTCATGCACTTATGTATATTCATCAAATTTCACATTTGTATATTTCACAACTTTGTTAGTGTTAGTATTTAAACACTTATAAGCTTTACTTCTTGTGGAATAACCTAGGAATATACCTTCTTCACTTTTTGCCTCTAGTTTACCATTCTTGAAATCTTTGAGAATAAAGCACTTGCTTCCAAATATCTTAAAATATTTTACATTGGGTGAGTATCCATACCATAGTTCAAAAGGTGTTGAATGAGTATCTTTCTTGACTTGTACACGGTTCAAGGTATATATATTTGTACTTATAGCTTCTATCCAATATTTCAAAGCAACATTTTTCTCTATCATGAGAATCCTAGCACAATCCATTACAAACCTATTCCTCCTTTCAGCAATTCCATTTTGCGGAGGGGTTCTAAGAGTAGATGTTTATTTTTTAATTCCTCTATCATTACATAACATCTAGAATTTATTTGATGTAGATTCTCTTCATCTGTCAAATCTCAAACATTTCAGACTTTTGCATGGTTTTTTCTCAACTCTTGCTAAGTACCACTTAAAAATTTAGAACGCATAAAATTTTTGTTTTAGAATCATAATTTTCATCATTCTAGAATAATCATCAACAAGCAACATAATGTACTTATCTCCTTTGTAGCTTTGTACTTCAATTGGTCCACACAAGTTAGTATGAACAATCTATAGTATTCCTTTAGAAGTATGAGTTTTACTCTTAAAACTTGACTTTGTCATTTTTCCTAATTGACATTTTTTGCACATTATATTATCAAGCTTCTTCAACTTGGGAAAACCTCTAACTTTTCTCATGTTACTGATACTAACCAAGTTGTGAAAATTAACATGACATAACCTCTTGTGTCATAGCCACACATCATCAAATTTTAGAATTAGACAAGTAGCATCCTCTATATCAAGGTAGAATAGATTACTCCTAATTTGATCACCCTTTCTAATCAGTTTTCTATCGGTATCATATATCTTAGCAATCTTGTTTTCAAACTCAACCTTACATCTTAAATTATTCAATTGTGACACACTCAATAGATTATAGTTAAGTCCTTCAATATAGTAAGAATTGTCACATAAAATCTTTTCTATGAGTTTGATGGAACATTTTTTCTTTTGTCAAACATGGTGCATCATTACCAAATCTTACACTATTTTCATCATAACAATTCAAGGTAACAAACTTACTTTTATCTCCAGTCATGTGTTGTGAACACCCACTGTCAATGATCCATCTATCATTCTTGTTCACACAAGACACAAATGCAGTTGCATCAACTTCATCAAATTCGTCCTTCATTGCAACATATACTACTTCATCATCATGTTCATCATATTCATCTTTTGTTTCCTCTTCAGCAATGTAGCAAGACTTCTTTCCTTTGTCTTTGTAATCTTTGTTATATTTATCTCTTTTACTTTTGTACTTGTCACCACCTCTGTAGTTCTTCTTTGGACATCTAGCAACAATATGACCAACCTTATTGCAATTGAAACAAATGATAAGTAATTTACCTTTAAACTTACCTTTACCTCTGTTAAATCTGCTTGCTAGTAGTGCTTCAAGTTGATCTACATCCTCCTCACTTGTATCACTGTCACTAGGCACATATTTTGTCCTTTTCTTCTTCACATTAAGTTCTTTCAGTGATGGCTTAGCTTTGAAAGAAGATTCAATATTTTTCAAGTTTGTAATTATCAAAGTTAGATAGCTCAAAAGCAGTTAGGGCTCCAACAAGATCAACATGCTCAGTAGTAATGGTAGATTGTGCATGATCTCCAAGTCCTCCAAGGTGTAGCTTCATCAAACTTTGTCATGCAGGAAAGTTATCTCTAGTACCTGACATCTTGATATTTGTGATTCAAGTACCTTCAAACTAGTCCTCTTAAGCAGATGGCTCTGATAACAATTGTTGAAATTTTTTAGAATAACTAAGAGGGGGGGTGAATCGGTTATCCAAGATCCAGATGTATAAATAAAACTTTTCATAGCTTAGTAAACCCATAAAACATTTATCATTGTGCATGCATCCATAAGATTATGCAATCGCTTAAAACCTTGTAGGTTACTATCAAATCAACTTGCATAAATGTAAACATGAAACATAACAAATTCAACAACACACTTCATACAATTATTTATGTGGAAACCCAATTTGGAAAAAACCACCAATAACATGCTACTCTTTTTCACTCTTCTAAAGTAATGCCCTATGAAATGCCAACCTTGTTAAAGGTTACAATACACATTGTTAAATGTGACCCGGTTAAAGGATTTCAATGACCCTATTTAGAGTGAGCTTTGTTAGAGGACTTTAGTCCATTCACTTGGAATATCACCCTATTAAACGAATTACAAATGACTATTAGGTCAACTTTAAACCAAAGGATTTACCCTAGACTGATACAATTATTAGAGAATAATAGTAGGGCTTGATCTGATAATAACTTACAACTCCATTTGCAAATTATAGATCTTTTTTTTAGTCCTTCATTCTACTTGGCTTTCACACATTTTAGCTCTAATAGCTTGTTCACCCCTCAAGCATCCATACCCTTAAGCCTTCTTTCTTAACATGCCAATGCAAACTCTCAATTAGGTCACTGAATGAAGCAATACCCTTGACTCCTTGCCTTCTTTAGGTTTTGGTACACGACTACCCTTTCTTCTGACTAGCCATCCCTATAAATAGAGAATTAAGATTTTTTGTCGCTCATTCTCCATCATCCAATTTAGGGTTAGGATAGATTAGGTATGATTTAATGAATCTACCCCTCATTCCATTTCATTTCTAGAAACTTCTCCTTCAATCCTCATTGAATTCATCTCGAAACGATTTACCATGAATTATCTGCCACCAGCTCATCAATCTTATCTTCCAAAAACTTCACACAATCTGAGAAAATAAACTTGTCAGCTCAGATCCATCGAATTCACGATCTTTCTAATAATTTTGGCACTCGACATTAACTTGCTTCTGATGCTCAGCATAAACTGCATTGCTCGACATCCTCTATAAAACTACTTGGCACGAACTAAAGTTTACAAGTGCTTGGCCTCAACTAAATTTTACTTAGCATCCACTATTTTGTTGCTCTTTCTCAGCACTTAGACAAACTTTGTTTAACTTGTTCTTCTGAACTTTCTTAGTGTAGCCAACATTTGCAACCTTAAGTAGATTACCAATGCACTATGATATCATTGTCTTAGCTAATTCTTGTACTCCTTTTTCATATCATAACTCAATCTTTCCTCTAGGTGTCATTGTTACATCTTTGATCAAATCCTCTTCATCAATCAAATAAAAAATAGTACTTAAATTATATAAGCAGTTGTCTTACCAACAAGTAGTAGGTTTGACCGAGGCAGCGAAGTTTGAGGACGGCTGGATTGCGGTTAAAGGGAAGAAGGCTAAGCCTTCTGCTCCCCCTTTAGATATGACCCTTTGGTCACGTAAGGGTAACCTCATTTTAAAAGGATAATCTTTTGTTCCCTTATGCTGACTGGTTCTTCTGGGTTGGTGTTATGGTCTTGTCTCTAGTTTTCTGGTATCTGGTTTGGATAGCCTTCCTGGCTGCTTTGCTCCAGTTTGTTTGTCCTTTCAGATTTCAGAATTTTTGGTTAATTTTACTGGTCATATCTGCTAGTTTCAGGTCCCTGCAAAACCTGGTTTAGTTGTTTGGCTAGTTTTAGGTCCTTTTGAAACTTGGTTGTGCTTAATGATTTGTCTTTCTCTTTGATGTAATGGGTTTCGGGGCCCCTTCAAAACCTACTTTTACCTTAATCTAAAACAAGTAGTAGGTTTGACATCAGTGACAAAACAATGATTGAAACACATTTATCATACTTGTATCAATCTTTTTTCAACAATCTCCTTCTTTCAACATAGGTGATATGGAAATTAGGGAGACATATGGAAAACTGTGTGAGAATGGAGCGTTGAAGGAAAAATTTTAAGTTGTTGAGAAAAAAGGGCTAACCCATGCCTTAGATTTCCCCAACGTATTCAAAACAGAGTGGATAAAAATTGTTTTGAGTAAAATTCATGAGAACTTTGTATGGCTTGAGAATGGACCGATGAAAATCACTAAGAAGATTGTACATAAAGTCATAGGGTATCAAACCCTAGATTGGCCCAAGACAATGAGAAATGAAGCTAAGGAAATAACTGAAAGAAAAATAGGGGTTGTGTGGAATGAATGAGGGGTGACAATTGATACAATCACAAATCTCCTAATAACTTTTGCATTGAGGATTATAGCACATAAGTTCTATCAATCTAGTAGATTGAATAGTGTACCTTGCATTGCAGTTGATATGGGTTACAAAATAGTGAAGAAGGATCATACTTATGATCTTGCCAAGTTGCAGTTGCAACAATTGATTGAGAATTTGGGAGCTATAAGGAAAACCAAAAGTGCACAATGTAAATTCAAATCTATTCTTGTATGCATTTTCTTTATGTACAGAATACATTTCCCACATTTGATAAAGTTGTATGGAAAGTAAACAAACCTATTGCAATTTAAATAGGTGAATTTATTGAGCAACCAGGTGATAACTTTAAATTTGTCATGACAAGTTATTTTGAATAGTTCAAACAATCAATGAAGAAAAGATTGAGGATACCAATCTCACTAGTGGAGAAACATTTTCATGATGTTTGCTTCCTAGTTGACACTAATTTCACATATGTTTAGGCAGCAATTCCCAAAGTGAGATAGCTAAGGCCATTAGGATATGAAATAAATGTTGATGAGGCCTTTGCAACAATTACAACATTACTTGCAGAAGAAGTGGATAAAGAAGCCACAACATTTGGAAACTATGACATAGCCAAATCAAAGATTACAATGGAATTGAAGACTGCTTCAGTGATCAAGAAGAAGAATAAACTAGTTAAGAAATTGAAAGAAAGATTTGGTGAAGGAGCCAAGGAAGAAGAAGAGGAAGATGATGGAGAAGAAGAGGAAACACAAGCTCAAGCACCATTAGCATTAACACAAGGTCAGGGACAAGACCAACAAGAATAAGAAGTGGAAATTGTAGAAGGTGTCGAGGAAGAAGAAGCTAGTGAAGCACCTACATCTATTGAGAAGAAAAAGAGAAAAGCAAAGACACAAGTTGTGAACAAACCAAAGAAGGTTGCTAAACCTACTCAGTCTAAGCCTACAGCACCTACCACAAGGGCTAGCACTAGAGTCACTGCACAAAAAGCTAAAGAAGTAGCCAAGCCAAAGGAGAAGATAGCTGAAGCTCAGAAGAGACCAAAGAGGAAATATGTTGCTCCAACTGAATCTGATGAAGAAAAGACTAAATCGGATGACAACAACCAATTTCAAGTGGTAAGTCATAATCCCTCTTCAGATTCAGACAATCTATGCGAGAATATTAGGAACAATGTTGATTTATTAGGATTCTCTCATACTGAGTTTGACAATCTTGGGAAGATTGAAAAGAACCAAGTTGAAGAGGTGGTATATGCCATGATGGCAATATTCGAAAAAACTCCTCTATAACTTGTCAGCTTTGTACCTAAAAGCTTGTATGATAGAGTTGAGTAAAAGTGGCACTATTGTTTAGATACTGAGAAACAAATTAGGGAGATAGCTCTTGCCCAAGTTATGCCAAAACTTAGTAAGAGTAACATGACTAAAGCCATTAAGAGGTATGCTACAAGATTTGTGCCAAAATACAGGGCATTCAACATACTACAAAACAACATTGAGGATGTTGTACAGAAGTCCAAGCAAATGTGAAAAATAATATATGGACTATCAACATCTGAGGAAGCTGAGTAGACACCTATTGAGGTAGGTGAAGATGAAGAAGAAGACACTGAACAAGGCATAGTTGAGGGAGGCACAAATATGAGCATTGACACCTGGGCACCAACTAAAGAAGAGCAGAAATAGAATAGAGTGTACAAGATACACAAGTGTCAAGTGCTAGCCCTCTACAAGAGACAAGTGCAAACATTGAAATTGTCAAAATTAAGGATGTCTCTAAGACTATTGCTCAAAACATCAATCCCCTTACAGAGGATGATTTGAAAAAGATAATTGTTGAGACCACTCTCCAGGCCAAACTATGTGACAACCTTGTACTAGTGAGTGTAGATGAAATTCAAAAGGCGGATACAATAATTGTAGGGGAGGAAGTGCAAATACTAGACACACCTATAGTCACTCATCAAGTCACAAGTGTACAACCTTCACTACCTATAGTGGCATATCAATGGAAGGAGACAACAAGTCCCACTGTCAGTACACTTATGCAAGACACTCCAGTCACAGTGGATATGCAAGAAACTAAAAAAGATAAGGATGAGACAGTTGGAGAAAACAAGGTAGAGACACAAGAGAATGAGGGCACTCAAGGACAAACAGGTCAGGTAAAAACACCTATACCTCTAGCATAAGATCAAGGTGCAACTAGAACTACAAACGCAGAGAATGACAAGACTGAAGTGTTAAGTTTGACATCTAAGCCAGAGGAGCAATTAGCAATTCAAACACTGGTGATATTACCAGAATATGCTACTCCTAGTGAAGCTCTTCAGAGACTGAGCATAGATGCTACACCATTGCAATTTTCAAGGCCGAGTCCTAGCTCATCTAAGGCAAAAGAGGTAACTACATATGGTGATGTTAGCCTGGATGAAGAGATTGTATTGCTTAAATTTAATTTGGCAACAATCACAATTGAGCATATGGGTATATTACAAAAGGCCCTAACAAAGAAGAAAAATCAAGAACTGCTCAAAAGTGAGCATAGGCAGAAGCAAGCTTTGATTGACATCAAAGAAATTTTCCTAGATGCATTCAATCTGCCAACTCCAGATGAAAACAAGCCTATCATTGAACAATTAACCAATACAGTGGAAAGGGTTACTAATATAGACCTAGATACAAATGTAAAACTACTTGAATAGTTTGAAAGGAAGTTCCAAAATAAGGTAATTGAGAAGATATCAAGTGTTATTGCACTAACACAAGTTTGTTAGAATCTGAAAAGATTAATAAACCAGAAAACTAGTGCAAAGAGTAAATATCTGAACTATGAATGCAAATGATACAAAATCAAAATAGCATCATAGAGTTAGTCTCCAAGAGAGTAATGAAAATGCTGGACGCAAAATAGCATTAAGAGGATGCAAAAACAAGAGATGCAAATACAAGCCAGGTAGCATGCTTATATAGGCTAGGAAGAGGGAGGAGGTGGCGACACCAACCAATGAGGAGCAACCATCTATCGGACTAAAGATAGCAAAGTATCTTCCCAAGATAGCTAATGGATGCTCACATGTAGGAAGGTGACACCTCACAACCATTCACCTAATAAGACATGCTTTATTAACCTAAGCGAGATTATTAAAAGTGTAGGAAAAACCTAGCAAAATAGGAAAAATAAAAAACTACACTAACACCCCCTCATAAGCGAAGCTTAGGTGGATGTAGAAATAGGTCCCGGCAACAAGGCCTGATCAGGTACCCAATACAAGAAAAAGAACTAGATGAAGGAAACTAAGCCTCCAATCTAGGAAATGTCCCAAAGAGAGGAGCAAAAAAGAGCATGAAGCATCTCTGAAGCATGAAGCTGCAAACTCTGTCAAAATGTTGATCTGTAGAACCTCCATGGAAATAGAAGGCACGAACCATCAACCAAAGAAGCATAGAACAACAAGTGAACCCCCCCATAATGTTGAACAGGGAGAGGCATGACAGGAACACTGAAATGCAATGCCAAAAACATCTGCAAGAAGAAGAATTAGGAACACCAATAGTGCAATAGAAGTACAAGCACAAGATAAAGGGCGGTGTCACCGAAACACTGCATGGGCTAATGTCGTGGAAGAAAAATTCACTTGACAAAGGTGGATGAGCACAAAATGGAAAAACATCATGACCCCCCATAGCACTTTATAACTAAGTGCGAGTACAAACAAACACAAGGTGTACAAAATCCCAGATATGCAAAAGCAAGCACTTTATCTCAGTGCGTTTACAAAAAAAGGAATGCAACAGAATAGAAGCATACAATGCTTAGAAGTCAGAAAGAAGAGTGAGCCAAAAGAACAAAAGAAGAGATCCCAGGACCTGTAGAATCCAAGTAATCTGCCAGAGTGCGAAAGTGCAAAACTCGAAGGAGAAACAACTTGGAGCAAAATCTGGATAAAAGACCTCTGCAACTGAATAACTCACAGAACCAGCTTTCCAACGATATCTGGTGAGCCTAGAAAAGAGTCTGAATGAGCGAGATATGGCTCCCGGAAGACAAAATAGAACATCTGGCTTTGACTGCCAAAATAGGAAACTAGACTATAGCAAAAATCAAAAAAAACTTGTACCATCATCTTCGTCTTTAAACCAGCTTTCCAACGCATTTTTCGGATCAAAAAAATACGTCTGTATGCTCAAGTTACAAAAGAAAAATCGACAAGGCCTCCTCATGAAGAGCATATGTTAAAAGTGAAACTTGGGCACAATAATCAAGAAAAAAAAATAGCACCACTGCGATCTACTTGAAAAATCATGCACTTTCAAAAAAAGAATCGCCTCGATACGAGGTCGTATGAGAAAGTTATGATCCTCCGAAGTTTTCAAAACGAGAACTGTGCACAGTCACGGCTAAGAATCTGCAATTTCTGAAGAATTCATGCATGAAAATCAAAAAACAACTCCACTAGTGGATAGAGCACAAAAAAATAGCCAAGTTCATAACAAGAATCATCAAAATCGGAGTCTGTATGAGCAAGAACGAGACATTTGAAAGCTGCATTCAAATCTGCGACTGCCAACGGAGAGGGGTATGGCTGTAGCTTTGCATGCTCAATTCTGAAAAATATACAGCTTGCATGCAAAATCTAAAAGATACCCAGATGGCTTTTCAGGGCTGCGAACAAAACCCAGAAAGCGTTTTTCTTGCTTATGTACAGAAGATGTTGATGTAGTGTAAATCAAATGCCTTTAACAGTAAAAAACGGCTCCAAAAATCAAAAAACGACCCCAGCAACCAAAATATAACATGCAAATGCTGGATCAGCTTCTTAAGTCCATCAATGGCATGCTGGAACCTACAAAACTGATTGAAAACTCCAAATATGCAAGTTGGTTGTCAAATTTGAGATTGAAACCCCAGAGAAAAACTGTTTTTGTCAAAACTTTTTTGATTCTCAGGATCATCCAAAAATGCAAGAGAAGAGCATACTTCGTTTTTCAAAAAACTACAATAAAGTTTATTTGCCCCCCTCGAATCTCTCAAATAAGGAAACTAAAATCTACTCTTGCACATAGAAAAGCTCTGATACCATGTGAAAAGATTAATAACCTAGAAAACTAGTGCAAAGAGTAAATATCTAAACTATGAATGCAAATGATACAAAATCAAAATAGCATCATAGAGTTAGACTCCAAGAGAGTAATGCAAATGCTGGAAGGAAAATAGCATTAAGAGGATGCAAAAACAAGAGATGCAAATACAAGCCAGGTAGCATGCTTATATAGGCTAGGAAGAGGGAGGAGGTGGCAACACCAACCAATGAGGAGCAACCATCTATCGGACTAAAGATAGCAAAGTATCTTCCCAAAATAGCTAATGGATGCTCACATTTAGGAAGGTGACACCTCACAACCATTCACCTAATAAGACATGCTTTATTAACCTAAGCGAGATTATTAAAAGTGTAGAAAAAACCTAGCAAAATAGGAAAAATAAAAAACTACACTAACAAAGTTGAGCTAGCAACCAAGATAGAGAGTGTGAAGAAGTTACTAGAGAACTTTTTTTCTTTATACACCAAAATTGTGTAATCCTACACTCTTCACACAAGAAATAAGGAATCATACCCTGAGTTTGGAAAGCCATATACAATCATCTAACACTACTTTTCCCAAGTCTCCAGCTCAAAGTGAGAAACACTTCAGGTACCTCTTGCAATCCCAAAGTCATTTAGCATCTTTACAAGCAGATAAAGCCAACATCAAGGCTAAACTGATCAACATCCAATCAACATTGAATCCACACATGGAGATATTGCACAAGGAACTAGACTATGTTGAAACTCTTATGCAGAAAGATCCTCATCTTTCTACACTAGAAGGCTTAGTCCACCTTGTTGTTGAGCTAGCCATCCAAATCAAGTCCTTGGAGGTAGCTTGTGATAATTGGGATGCAACCCTAAAGATTATAATTTTCCATAAATCCTTTTTGGACAAATACAATAAGTGCATAACCCATTGACATAAGTGCCAAGAAGGGGGAGTAAGACTAATGGGGGAGCAAGCAAAGTTAAACAGAGAGCAAAGAAGGAATAAAACCCGAGGGGGGGTAAGAGACAAAGAACAAAGGGAACAAAAGACCAAAATATTAGCTCAAACAGAATAGAGACAATATATCAGTTTATGCAAATCTACTCAGTAGGAGAAAGATTTTGATACAGAGTATAGAACAGAACTACACAATCAACTCAAGGGGAGTTATGAAATTTTGAGGTATGACTAATAAGTCACATATTGCAAAATTTTGATATTTTGAAATTTTGTATAGAAGTTGAACAAATATCTATGTTATGCTCACAAGGATAAGATCATTTATGCATGACCAAGTATTTTTGACACTCATGTCAAAGGGGGAAATTGTTAATCTCATATTGGTTTTGACAAATGGGTGTCTATACACTTAAGTCATTTACTCAGTTCATGTCGAACAAGTAACATATGTCGAGCACAACATATAAGTTAGAGCATGTCAAGTAAACAATGAGTGTTGAGTCACTCATGTGCTGAGGCATTCAAGTGTCGAGCAAATAATGTGTCGAGTGATTCAAGTGTCGAGCAAGTAGTGCATGCCGAGTCATTCAAATGTCGAGTGACAGCATTGAAGTTACAGTTAGTGTCAAGCACTAGGGACTTCAAATGTCCAATAACACAATTTTGACATAGTTGTTTTTATTGACACAAACTACTATGTAAACCATTTTTAAGTCGACTTAAGGATTGATTTACAATCTTTTGTTGATAAGGACGAATCTTAAGTGTGACTCCCTATGTATCTCATGCATGCAATCAATAAAAAGGAAGGTTGAAGCGGCAATATGGGTGAATCACAACCGTTGATTCATACCTAATCCTAAATCACCTAGGTCTTCTTAAGGAGGACAAACCCTAAATATTCTAAGAAAAGAGGAGAGTTTGCATGCGCAAACAGGACATTCATGTTGACCCAGGTATTATGATTTGAGTTTCATTGTAGAATCAGTTAAAGAAAAACAGAGGAAAGAAAATAGTGGACAGCAGAGACATCTGATCAGTAAGGATCAAGTATACATCAGTATAGAGGTGATCTGACATCAAGCAATAGACTGCTAATCGCAGGATCATTGTTAAGACATTCTAACAAGTGAATTAGTTAAATCTCTTAAGAGTAGTCCTAACAGGCTGTATTGAAATCCTCTAACAAGGTGCTTACTTAATTGTGAGTTAAAGTCCTTTAATTAGGCACACTTCTAATAGGGTGTTGAAATCCTTTAATAGGATAAGACCTAACACTCTTTGTAAGTTTTTAACAAGGCAGACCTTTCACAAGGTAGATCATGTTTCATGATCAAACATTGTAACCTTCATTAGATACACTTTATTACTGTAGTAGTGAAGATTTGTGGGTGTCATCCACACCTCAGTTTACCTTCTCATTGGAGGGTTTTTGGGTAATAATATCTTGAGTCATACATGAGTGAATACTTACTTGTTTACATACTTTAGATGTATATGTTTTATATGGTATTTCAGTTTACTTGTTAAATTGTGAGATGGATGTATGGTAAATGTTTTTATGGGTAAAAGTTTGAAGTATTGATTCACTTCCCTCCCCCCCGCCTTGCCCCCCCTCTCAAAGTTTACCTTTTCTATTCTAATTCCAATAGATTGTTAGCGTCAATGCTTACGATACTACTTTGGGGAAGTATCTTGAGCATTGGAGAGTATTGATATGTTGCATTCATGACTGTGTTTGTCATTAATGTCAACATAGTATGGTTTATGTAAAGACTAATTGGGTAGCAAACAAAGATTTTAGTTGTACGGACAATGGTTTGATTGTCTGTTGATGTGCAGTTATGGACATGTTTAGCATTGTGTCCTGATGACATGATCAAATGTGCAGAGTCTAAGTCGAAGACGTACAAAAGTTGTACCTGATTTACAGAGAGCAATTCAAAGACAGAGCATTAGAAAAGTAGTTCTTAATGCTTGTTCGATATCTTACATCTCAAATGCAGTAAGAAGATGTGCAATCAAGAAGTGATAGAGGACAATTTATTAGTGATGTTAGCAAGTGCACAAGCCCTAATATTGCATGTGTGAAGTTCTATATAGAGTGTGAGCTGACAATGTTATTATTATTGTAATTAATTAATTATCTTATTATAATTAATTGGGAAAGCCTCAAGGCCCACTCAAAGAATTATTTTGAAGATATGGTATAAAAGAAAGACGTTTTCCTTGTTTGTAAAGTATAGATTGAAGTGTGAAGTGCTAAAAGGAGCAAAGTGTTTAGTAAATGAATGTAAGCAATCCAAGGGATTATTGGATGTGAGACTTTGTGATCTGGTTACAAGATCTGAAGGAGCAAAGGTCCAGTTGACAAGACAGAAGAAGAGGAAGGAAGTACATTTCATTACTATTATTCTACAAGGAATAATACAAATATCATTTGGACAGTGGATTCATTGGTCTTGCCCTTGAAGCTGTTTGGGCAATGGGTCTAATTGTCTTCCACAACACCTAACAGGGATTCAAAGTCTCCTAACAGAGACTCATATATATTGAATGTATTCATTGACTCCTAACATGGTCTATTCTCTAACGAGGAACATGTATATTAGTACATCATCTTATAGGTACCATCCCCATCGAGGTTTTCCTCTAATCAAGGGTTTCCCTAGTTAACATATATGGTGTTATTGTGTATGAGTATCTTGTTGTGGTTTTTGATTATATTGCTCATATGGTTAAAGTTTAATAAGGTTGATAATTGTGATATTAGTTGTATAATTTATTCACCGCCCCACCCCCTTCTCTTAGTTATATTGGTGGACTATATATTCTAACAACACACACACACACACACACACACACACACACAAATCACTATCATTATATTAATTACTCTTTAATCACACAAGTTTATCCTACTAAAGCTACCAAAGCATCAATACTTTCAATTGTTCCAATTGTTAGTGTAGTAAACTAGATGTCACTATTCATTATTTGCAGAATCACTCTGATAGTCAATGACATCATAGAGGCCTAGAGGGGCAAGGATAAAGAAAATACAAGAAAGGCTAAAGGCAAGTGTGAGGATAATAATGAGGAGAAATAGAATGGAAGGTTATACATGAAATGATGGTATACAACACATCTATCTACAAGAATACTTGAGCCAAACCCTTTCATTCTCTATCTTGGAGAGTCAAATGTGCCAACATGCTCTCATACTATTTTCCTACAATAGCAATGGTGAGGACAAATAAGAGGAAGCAAAGACATGAAAGGATGCTCTACAACACACCTTGCAACAAGAAAGCCCAAGCCAACTCATCTCAAACCCAAATTTGGAAGGTCAATGTGCCAACAGGTCATACTATTTTCCTGCAAAGCTCCCAAATATGTGGATAAAAACACATTAGGGGCACCAAATTTCTTCTCAAAGAATCACTAGATGTTGGGGCATCTTCAAGCATATAGGTCGTAAGATCTTTCCAACAAACCCAAATACATCCTTACAACTTCTCTTCCTTCTATTTATGTCTCGGAACGTTGTTCTCCCTCTTAAAAATAGTGGTACTAGTCTCCAATTTACACAATTGTTTTTTTGTGCCAAGGGCATTATGCACAAAAACATGACAGAATAGTAGGGACACCTTTCACATTTGTGTTTTTCTTTCCAATTTTAGCATCTACAACCTACAACTCTCTTTTACAGTTTATTTTTTGTGTTGTCTACAAACGTTTCAGAACTAGACTTTCATTTTACTCAAGTAAACCTTGCATGGCTTCATCCTTTAGGCCATTGCCACGGGTTTACCGTTATTAGACAGAACAAAGTTGCACTCTAATATAAACAGATAGAAAGGCATGAAAATAAAGATTGAAGTAGGATCGTAAGTGCAAATAAACATATCCCAAAAGCATTAAAAACAACCAAAAACTGGTACATTTCATTTTATTGATAACCAATACCTAGCCACTAAGTTTCAATTAACTAATTAACTATTAAAAATATCCATAAAATATAAATAATTCGTTTATATAATTATACACCTCTCAGTTTCATACCCAAATTTGACTATGTTTAACATTGCAGTAGGTTTGGTTATGCATTGTTGACTTAATTACTCTTTTGGACAAGTTCATTCTAATCATAGGTCACAACAAAATGTTAGATATGTGTTTTTAATTTAGGTGGCCATGTGCATGGTAAGTGAATTATTGAAGTTACCATATCTGAAATCATTTTCACCTTTCTTAAGAAAATATCAGAAACATTTGTTGCAACTATGGCTTATTGTTGAAGAGACAAATTTTTATGATCTTTATAAAACACGTTTGCAGGAAAACTACAACAAAATATTGTATTTCTTATTGTAGTGTGTTGACGGTTAAATGTTTGACGAGGAAAATAATGCTCATTAAAATTTGAGTTAGAATTTATGACTAGAAGTCTGTGCATGTAAGAGCAATTGTTTGAGTTAATAACATTGGCATCCCACATTCCACATTTTATAAGGGCTTTTTTCATTTGAAAAGTACACAATAAATGAAATGCATCAATTCCTACAACATCCGGTTGGCCCAATTAGGTGCCAAGAAGCTCTCATCTGACTTTTCATTATGGATGCCTTCAAATGAAAACAGGCATTCAAATTCTATGATTATAAGAGAACGAGATTAGGAAAGGGATTTTCCAAATAAAAGGATTACATAGCTTTCGAGATCTTTTTAACTTCAGAAATTATTGCGTAAGCCAGTTGCTCTGCATTATACTCCAAACCAAACATTCTCGCAAATCCCATATTAGGGTTCATCAGATACCTGCAAATTATCAGTGTAATTTGAGCAAGAAAAAAACAGAGGAATCATATAACTAAAAATGCTGTCTCAACTCTCCACCAACTTGGCATCATTTTGCTAACAACAAAATAAGAGATATGCTCACGTGTTGGCACTAAGAAGCACAAATGACAGATATCAAGTACCCACAGAGTCCTACCAAACATGCATGAAGATATGTGGCATAGAGTTCCATATTGTTCTATTCATTGGTGGTAGGAGTTAGCTTACAGATTATGAGAGCAATCAATAAGGTAATCTGGTCCTTCCACATCAGTTTTCTTAAAAAAAACACGAAACTCCTGTGCTACCTGCCGTAACACATTTTCAGGTCCAGTAAGACCCATGATCCTAGGATGAAATTCTGCAAGAGTCAATATCAGTCAGAAACACAAGTATTCACTATTTTATATTACTTCTGGGTAATGGATTACCCCAGCTTTTAACTTCTTAGTTTCATAATGCAAGTAAAAATTAGCAAACCAACTAAACCTTGAAGGTAAGCACGTAAATGAGAGGGAGTATCCCGGAAGGGATCGATAGTAATAAAAACTGCATTGATCCTCATGTTCTCCTTTGTTTCTGAATGACAATTATGATGATCATAAGTTACACAAGATGCTGCTATAGATGATCATAAGTAACATGTGAGATGCAACTATAAAGAAATGCATGTGAAAAGATAAATGGAGATTTCCATGTTGAAATGATTCTTTACCTGTATAACCAGATAACAAAAAAATTGGCACATTATTTTAACAAGACCACAATGGCAAAGAAAAGCTTACATGGAGGGAAAGAGCCCAAAGGAGAAGTCCAGCTTACCCCAACAGAAAGACAGCCAAAGAAAGAAGGGAAGACTACTAAGGATAATCCAAGCCTTCGTAAGGATATACAAGGCCCAACAAGAACCCAACCCAGCCAGAAAAGTAAAGCAATGGGAAGACTAGAAACCCACTTCCCAATTGATGCTTTGGACAAACAAAATCAGAAAATTTGAGAAATGTGAAATGATGACCACCCCAGATTTGCCAGAACGGACTACAGTCAATATGGGATATCTCCTCATATCATGTTTCAGACAAGAAATGAAAACTGTTTCCTAAATAGTACATCACAGTGAGCAACAACCTAACCACATAGTTTTATTTTATTTTTCCAGCAAATTTTGTGTCCATCTTGTACCATCATGCTCATTTCTATGTAAAAAAAGAAAGATCTGTCACACTAAGGAGATGATCACAAATGTAGCTCATCTGTTGATTCATAACAGAGGCTTACTCCACTTTGCAATTATGTAAACCACTAAAATTCTAAAACTTAAGGTAAATTATCAAAAGACCATATTTATGGATTCACAAAACGAAGGAATACCCAAAATAGATTTGCAGATCCATTGAATAGCCAAAACTATCAATACAATTTAGTCGAATTCAATTAGGCAGACTAGGCCACAGAAATGTCAATGAAGTCCACTGCAGGATTTCATGTACAAGGTGATTAACAGAAAGCCTTAATTTATACAGAGTTAAGTAGATTTGGGATTTCACAGTTCTCAGAAGAAGAACCTATAGCGCTTTGAAAACTACAAGGCAACTACTGATACTTGAATAAGAATATACTAAAGTTGTCATCTGACATGCAAGTTTACAGCTAACACACTTATTTATCCAAAAAAAATTGAGTGGATCTTAATATGCTCCAAACACTTATTGTGCAGTTATTTTCCAATAGTTTGACATATTTTAGCATTCCAGCTACCACTGGTCTTCATAAATATTTGCAATCCCTGTTATCACTTAAGTACAACTCTCAGTAGTAATATTCTGAAGGACATTTTCAAGTTAGTTCCCTTTCTGAATTGATTTTTTGGCATGCTGAGTGTGAGGAGTCTAGGCATGTTCAAATATCATAAAATATTATGCAATACAATATTATGCAAGCCTCTCTGTTGTATGGAAGTCTGACAAAAATGCAGAATCTTACACGAGTAGTTAAAAAGCCTAAGAGATTTTAAGAATGCAATAAAGCTTTCTTGACTACCTGTAACTTTTGTGAGTATTTATATATATTTTGTCCATAGTAGTAACCTTGTTTGCAGGACTTGTGTAGAGTATCTATCAAGTGCCAAATTGTACGGTTGTTAGAGGCTTCACCAAGCACGGAGATATTTATAGAAAAACTGATAAGATGGAACTGAAATAAAAGTGCTACTTGAATGGGAAAAGTCTGCCTGGGTGGGGTTGGAAGCAATGGACAAAACAAAAAATCTGTGGCAAGTTTCCTTGTCTCGCAGCTTAGCTGCTTAAAAAAACAATATCTAATTATTATGTGAGTTCCTTGATAGCTGATGTGAGTTTCAACGGCCATTAAACAAGGTTCCATTTTTATCTAATGGAAAATAAGCAGAAATGAAGGAATTGTGCAAATGCAATTTATGTTCAAATAGTCCACTCAGAATGATATCCACAGTTGAAGGAACTGTGGAGGAATGCTGAAGCTTTGAACCATTTGTCTCCATAGATTATGCCAATTAAAGCCCCAAACTTGCATAATAAAGTTGTATGATGAATAAAATATGGAAACTAAACCATATCTAGGTTTGACCACTTGGGGAAATGACAAATGATTCCAACACTCAACGTCAATATCAAAGCCAGTTTATTAGATCATTTATAAGTGGGAGCTGGCACAAGAATCAAGTGTGTGCATGCACAAAATTCTTTTTGGGGGGGGGGGGGTTTGGATGTGTTTGGGTGTGTTTATATATATATAGACATGCGCACACACACACACACACAAAAATACAAATAAATGTTACAAATATACAAAATTAGATCATTTGATAGTATGATACTTCATCAATAATCAAGATAAATATTAAATGTCAACTGATCGTTCGTAAATATCATAGTAACGAGAATCACGAAGATTCACGCGATTCAACGGTTCGTTTCAAGCTAGGCGATTTTTTGTGAATCGGTGAATCGAATCGACGATTTGTTGGCATGAATCGCCATGAATCAACTAGAAAAATTGGGCAGCCCAATTGGGCAACTTAAAAACATTAAAAAATGCAACTTTTTTAATGATTTGTTTTCACATTTCTTATAACTCTGAGAGGCATTCTATTTGTTGAGTATGACAAAAAGAGAGGAAAAGTAAGAGATAGACTTGAGCTAGAGCTAGAGCAGATAGACTTGTCTTTTCATTTTGTTTACAAATAGACATATGTTTCATGGATCTTCATTTTACATACATTTATGATTTGATGTCATTGGTTTTATGGATCTTCATCTTACATATATTTATGATTTGATAAAATTTATAATTCTATATATCTATATCGTGACTCATTATGATCCTATGATTTCTATTTAATTAAGGTAAAATTTATATTTTACATATGTGATGGATTTATCATTTATGTTCCTTGTTTATGTATGTTAGATTCTATTTGATTATGTGTTTAAGTTATATTCAATGAAGGGTACATGAAATAAGTTTTGAATTGTTAAAATCTCTAATAACAATATTGATTACTAACAACTTTTGAACAGCACTAAAACTTCAACAAAAACTGCCTATTGCTATGACAATATTGATTATTTGTGGGTTGACGCAAGTTATATTCAATGAAGGGTACATGAAATAAGTTTTGAATTGTTAAAATCTCTAATAACAATATTGATTACTAACAACTTTTGAACAGCACTAAAACTTCAACAAAAACTGCCTATTGCTATGACATTATTGATTATTTGTGGGTTGACGCAAGAACAATACATAAGACACCAATCTACTTTTATGTGGGTGGGACAATTGAGAAAATCCGAAGTCTTCTGTACTTATCCCGAATGATAATTTAATAACTTCAATAAATGGTAAGGCACTGTTAAAGTTGTAGCTTCAATCGGATTGATTCAATCTGATATACATTATTGTTATTGGTAATCATCATTTCCTATATATACTTATCCATGTGAATAATATATATTATTGTATTTAATACATATACATACATACATATATACATACATATATATATATAATCATTCATGTTAATATAATATTATTTAAATAATGATTACACCATAGAGTCTGTCATATTTATATGAGATCCAAATCTGCATTTGGACAACATCATCAATAACAATGGCTATGATTCTACATTTGTAGAAATGATCCTATAATTTAACATGGTATCAGAGCAGATTCGAATATTTAGGAATATCAAATAAATTAGAGTTTGTTGTGATAATCATTGATGATTGGAAGACCAAGCCACACAGATGTAGGTGCATAGTTGAATCAAATAATTCTGCAATCCACCGGCAGGTGAAGTCGTGAGATGGATAACTTTGTGCATAGTGAGACATCTTCAATTGACTTTATCCAACTTAGCGATCGATAAATTCTCTCTTTCTAAAACATCCATTTGAAATTCAAACCCATTAGAGCAGTGATGCAAAAAACACCAAACTTAAAATTCATATCATAACATGCGATATTGTTGTTGAGAAGGATCAAATGGATAAATGCATCTTCATAAATTGATGAAGTTGGGAAATCTAGCGAGTTTCCTTTGTTCTTCCAAATGCGTCCACTGTAGGCAATTGTGGAAATAAGAGAATGGCTCTCTACAAATAGAGCAAGGAAAGAGTGCCATAAGTAGGTAAACTAAAAGTGGAAGATGACAAAAACATGCATATACAACTAGTGATTAACCCATAAGGAGAAGACATACCCAACATGGAGATTAAGGCACGGGATTAGAATGAGATTGTAATAATTGTCTGGTACAACACATATAATATAAGGGGAGATCTAACTCAATAGGAGAGAATTATACTTTGATTCATTTTGGGGTACTTTGTACAAACAACGATGGAAATAATTTTTTTCCCTTCATCTAGTTATGTATACACACATATTGGACACTAGAGAAGGAAGAAGATAAAGAGAGATGGGGAAGAATGTAGGAAAGATGCAAAAGGTGGGCAAACACTAAAGGCCAGAAGCAATGAATGTCCATACATTTTGAGGATATGCATATGGAATTAATTTGATTTGAAAGCCATGAAAAACAAACCTCTCATTCGCTACTAATTAATATTGAGTTAGGGAATTAATATGGAGAGAGTTCCAATATATTTAAAAAAAACCCATTGCCAGTCCAGTGGACTAAGAGCAGCGTTCATTTCCTGTGCCTTATAGTGTCTCAAACAAATCAGAGGACCCATTTCAAACAAATCTAAATGATTGCTTGTGGATCTTGAGAGTGTAGAATATAGAGCCATATGCGTAAGAGAGGATAGCTACGGGAAGAAATTATCTGGAACGGACTCCAATTCACTACAGGGGTGCACTATGTGCATATCTGATGCCTTCGATCCACAGTGGATTTGATGGTCTCTATGTTGGGATTTTACATGCATCTAATGTCAATGCTCACTGGAATGTGCAGCCTCCATGTCTACCATTGAGATTAATATCCTGATGTCATTGTGTACTAATGACCAAGATTGGGTAGGCGAGTTTTCCATGCAAGATCGCAGATGAGGATGTGGAATTGTGTGATGGGACCAAACCGCACTGCTCTGTGACATTGTGCATGTGGAACCAATGTCAGATCACTATGTGGGAAAGGGCGTCCACCATTGGAGGAACTGGTAGAGGAAGAGAGCATCCACCATCATCATCCATTCAAACTTTACAATTGCGTTGATCTTTCACTGATAGAAATTGTCAAATTTTGCTATTTTCTTTTTTATTTGTGTGAAGAAGTCATCACGAGCGTACCTTCTATTTTGTATAATACAAAGTGGATCTTGTAAAAATCCATTTGCAGATAGTTCGCAAATGGATAGGGAGACAAGATGGGCAATAGAAAAGATATGGTAAAATCCTATAAAGAGAAGGGTCACTGTCCCAAACAACTTTCATACACCATACTAAAATAGTGCATAAAATATACAAGGGTCGGTTAAGGAAGAGGGAGATTGAGATTCAAAGGGAGCCTGACATTTCATTAGAGGCAAACTTGAAAGAGAGGAAGCAGATAGAGGATATGATTCAACCTTCAATGATTCAGAGGGAGTAAACTATGTTGAAATGGATTCTCTAATGATCATTAAGTTGTAGCAGTCAAGAGGGTTGTGATTCATGAATATACCTTGTAACTATGTGATTTTAATGGGCCTACTCCCTGTGTACATCATGAGGAAGTGATGACTTCTAAATGATGTCACTTATATTCGCAGAAGTTAAAGGAAATTTGAGTTTGTTGTGACTGAAGTTTTTAAGAATTCATTTGAACCATCTACGAGTCTCTCCTTGATGAATAAAACTTGATGTATGAGTTGTAGAGTCATTCATGTGACACAATCATACTTAATCAAGATATTGATGTATTGTGTCTATGAGTTTGATAAAATGGAAGGACATGTTCGCTTTTATTGTTAAACTAAATAAATGTTTGGACCTTCAATAGATGAAAAGAGCAAGTTGGAACTTAGAAAGGTGTTGTCATATTTGATACAAAATTGTTCAAATAATATAATGAGTGGAAATTTTACATTGTGGGGGGAATAATAGTCAATGTTCCATTCCCACTTGAACCTTATTTAGAGGGGAGATGTTCCATTCTCAAATAATTTAAAAGGACAATTTCTGAATCTTCATGTGCAGATAAGTATTTTTATCTTTTACATTTATCTACTCTTTGTAGTCTCTCTCTTATTTGTAATTCTATACATACTATAAGGGTTATTTGCTTTAATCTTTTCCTTTATGTTTGAGGATATTCTTACAGGAAAAGAAGGTTCATACTTTACATATGCTAGCAAATATTGTGCAGACTCAATCTAATAATAGTAGCTCCAAAGACCCTGATGATTAAGATGGATAAAGTGAGGCTCTTCAAGCAAACATCTTTAATGATTGAGACTATGAGATTCTTCTACATTAAGAGGGAGTATGACACTTCTTCTAAGGCAAAGTAGGAGCTTAAAAGATTGATACTTAGAGGGAGTCTAGAAAAACATGTGTGTAACTACATGATTTTGATGGGCCCACTCCTATGTATATCATGAGGAAGTGATGACTTATCACTAGAAAATCAGATATCAAATTTAGAGTGAGTCTGAAAAGAATCCTTGGGGAAGAAAGTCTCTAAGGGAGTAACTACTAGACCTGACTTCCCAAGATCATTGTTTAGAGGGAGAATTTTTGAGGTGCAATCATTTGTGAATGATATCTTCTTTGTTAGGAGAAGTTCTGAGTGAGACTCCTTGTAATGCATTCTTTTTTGTGAGAGATAATTAAGGTGAAAGCATTTGTACCACCCTCCAACTGGGTTCATGGTGGTTACTATTCTACATATGATATGTAATGAAAGGTGACGATATTTCATTGACATATATAAACAGAAGTAATCATTGTAAGATGACAATCTTATAAATGGTAGACCTGCTATCATGACAGACTTCATTAAATTGTTGTCCCAGAGTTTTATAAGTCATGATAACGAATAGACAAAAGGTAACCATTGTAAGGTGGCGATCTTATACATGGTAGACTTGTTATCATGGTTCTTTGGGCCCGATTTTGCCAGAAACTATGATAACCAACTCATCAAGGTTCTTTGGGTTGGATTTTGCCAAACACCATGATAACCAACTTGTTATGGTTTTGTGGGCCGGATCTTGTTGAACTCCATGATATAGTTACTATTATAGACCACACTTAAGGTGGTGTTTAGGCTTATAATAAAGTTATGGAATTTATTTCAATTGTGTGTTATAAAAGGTGAGATGACATCTCTTCATATACTTGAGAGCATATTGTGTTCTATATCAATCATCCCTTAACTAAGAGGGAGTGTTAAAGTTGTAGCTTCAGTTGGATTGAATCAATCTGATATACATTATTGTTATTGGCAATCATCATTTCCTATATATACTTATCCATGTTAATAATATATATTATTGTATATAATACATATATATTATAACATATATATATATATAGCACTATGCAATTCATGAATCTTGAAATGGTTAGTGGTAACCCATAAAACCATATGAGGTGAACAAATTAGTGTTCATGTTTGTGTCAAGATTTGTGGTAAACAAGTGTGAAAACTATGAAAGGTTGATGAGAACTATCTTTCATTTGAATCAAGATCATGAGCCACAAGAGCTGGGCTCACTATAGTTGAAAGTGTGAAGGTCTTTATTAACATTTGTGGTAGCTGTAAGAGAGATCCTTCATATGTGAGTTCTCTCTAATTGCATAACATCTCTCTTCATATCATTGAGTTGTGTCATCGAGCTGTTCATGTCCCTTGCTGCTCAGCCAGAAGACATCATGTTGTGTTTTATGTTGGTTAAGTTATTCTTATTTCTTCACCTTTCTAAACGCTGTGATAGGATGATTTGGCACATTATGTATGACATGGCATCACATTTCTCAGCTAACTGTAAATGCCGTCGTTTCATGCCTTGGCCTGCCAACAGTTCAAGGATTATTGTTACCACAAATTTATTGAAGAATAATCGGTGCTCATAATGGTAGTATTTTTGTATTCCACTATGTGTCTTTTCAGCTGTCAGGAAGTTCTATGGTTCCTGTCTATAAAAGAAAAGGCAGTATTATTATGATGTTATTGAGTGTGATTATCAGGGACATCATAAAAATGGTTCTATGTGAATAGTTGGTGTTTTCTTCAGAGCTATTGTTTTTGTATATGATCAATGCTCTTATTTAAAGACTTCTCATAGTTAGAAGTATCAAGGCGAGACTTCTGATTGTTGTTTAATTCTGTGCTGTATAGCCAATGAGCGTTATCAGTCAATAAGGTGGATAAGTCTTATTGATTGAATGTTTAGTGTTTTTCAATCATAAACAAGAAGTTTTTGTATTCGTATTAAGAAATCAATGAAGGATCGATATTTTTGTGGGATCAGTTTTCCAGCCTCAAGTGGACGGTTTTCCTATGATAAGTGCTCATGTCCTCTGTCCTCCTGTGTTTTGAGTTTAGTATATTGCATTTCCTTGTATTCTGGTTCAAAAACATTAACAGTTTTTACCATGTTCACAACTTAACACTAAGGGTTGGGGGGGAAATGTTAGAAAACCTACATCAGAAAGAAAGACAGAAATAAGTGAGTTAGCAAAGAAATATATTCACAAGGCCCACTGTCCAACTCCACCTCTTTTCCAGCAAGTGTTGATGGGGAGAAACCGGCACAGTTGATAATACTACTACTTTAAGTAACTGCCTTCTACAGCCTTCCCAGCTTGCTCTTCACAGTTACCCACTCCCGTACTTTCTTTCTTGCAAATGGTTCAAGATTCCCTCTCTAGTCAAGACTTGCCTTCTATTCAACTGAGGTTTTGCATTCAAATCCTCGACTGACTGCTTTGCTGGCATGGAACCTCCGTTGTTTCTCGTGTCGAACTGGGCATGGGAGTTTTGCTTGCCATAGGGGGCCGCACCTTTGCAAGATCGCTCGGAGGGGAAGATAAGTCATGGCCATACTATAATGTCCCCATTTTGGAGGTAATTTGATTTAATTAATTTTATTAATTAAGTTGTCCAAAATAATGAATATTTTATGAGGATGACTAATTAATTATTTTAATTAAATAAATAAGTGGTATTAAGTTAATTATTTATAAAGTTATCAAATAAATAAATATTAAAAGGTAACTTTATATTTAATTAATTTAATAAAGTGACTTAAATAAAATAATATATCATAAAGTCACTTAATAAAAATTAAATAATTTCTGGAAGCTTCTAAATTTTGGGCCAACCTCTTGAGGAAAAAGTATGAATCGACATCATGGACCTCATTCTCATCATCCAAGAATTGATGATTGTTTGATGTGATTATTTGGTGGAGAAGCCAGCTAGGGTTTCAGCCATTGGAGGATCTTTGGGGACGAAAACCCTCATTGGTTACGCAATTTTGAGGCTCTGAGATACAAGCTGAATTATTGCTGATTGTGGGCTTTACTTTAGAAGTCCAATCTTGTGCTTTACGGTGGAGATTATTTGAGTACAATAGTTGATGTATTATTGTACTTGCAACAGCTGATGTATTGTTGCATTTGATGGAAAAGTTACTTCAGCAGCTGATGTATTGCTGAGATTGATTATGTTATTGAGCAAGATCATTATAGACCTTCATAATCTGCTGTCATGGAGGTTGATCAGCCTATGTGAGTCTCATGTTTTTGCTCATACCTTTTGATTGAGGAGGCCAATCATTCTAGGTATTGTTGCATTCAATTCCTATCATCGAGACAATCGTTTTAGGGGCAAATTGGAAAGCGTTTGGTGCTGCAATTAATTATCTAAACTTTTGCCAAGCAAGAACAGGGGCAGCAGCTTTAATATTTCGATTTGAGCTTGGAAGGTGCCTATCACATTGGATTTTTATTGTTCCTTCATCAACAACATTGGGCTTCATCATTACCAGTCATATGACCCTTGTATGTGAAGTGTTTGGTGAAATTCTTCGAGCCTTCAATCAGCATTTTAAGGTCAAATTTGAGCAAGGTCATTACCGTGGTATCAGAGCTCTGATTTTGCCATCCTGTGGGAATTGATTTCATTATTTGTATGAGATTATTATCAGAGTGATCAGTATTTCTATTTCCCAGCGATGGATAGACACAGGAGGTCGAGTTCGGGAAGTCGACACAGTAGTAGAGGGAAGAGAATAGAGTTAGATGCTTTGGTGGAAAGTGTCAAAAAATTAAGATTGCATCAGCAGCGACTTGCAGAGAGATTGTCGGATCCGGCTACAGTTGACAAGGCAGCAAGATATTTGACTTTTGCTTTTAGTAGGCCGACATCAAGTTCGCAGGGGAGAAGACTTGAGTTTTCTCCGTCCGCTGATTGTGACATTGATGTACCATTATCTAGTTCAGCACCTACTATTACCATCCGTAGTACTGATGATAGTTTTGTTGCACCAAACTCAGTGGATGTTTCTGTGCCACTGGAGGATAGTAGTGTCGAGCATCACCGAGTTGAGGCTCCCAGAGCAGTTACTGTGGGTTCTATAGAGGCAGTTGATGCTACAGTCATCTCTGATCATTTAGATTCTTCTTTGGAGGGAATTGTCATTGGGGATGTGTATGTCAGCTTCAATAGCATGGCTCCAGTTTAGGAGGCAGTGGCTTCCTGTAATGACCCTTTTTAGGGGTCATTGTCTATGTGCAACTTTTCTTTAATTTGTATCCCTTTATAATATTTCTCTCTGATTGGTTGTCTCTAACATACAATATGTTATCCACACTGCATATACAGGCTGAAGAATTATGTATAACTGTAGAGATATAGCTTGTGGCTAATATTTGTTTCTTGTATACCTTGACTCTCTGATAAAAAGGTTGTCATTGATCTTTACTTGGGAGACTATGCTTCTAATGATACCATCCCAAATATAGAAAGGAATAACTTGCATGTTCGATTATTGTTGCTATCAAGTCTGCTCAATCCAATGCTCCACCCGAGAAAATATGCCTTCTATTTGTGTCATGAGACTTGTATTTATATCCTCCATCTATCATGAAAGGGTGAAATGCAATAGTTGTCACCCTTCATAACAAATAATAGAATGTATTTTGATTCATCATGATAATCATCTATGATTATTGTAGTCAACATAATAATAATTATATAACAATATTATATAATAGTGCTTGATGCACTACTATTCAATATTTATTTAATAAGTGTACATAATTTATTAATAACATTATTATTATTATTATGTGTACAATTGATATTCTTTACTAATATTATCAATCTTTTATTTATTATATTTTAATACTATTATCACATTATAATTATAATGTAATATCATACTATATGATAATAACATTATTATTTTTTTTTTTATTAATAATGATTTGACCTTTAATATTACCTCATTACCTTAGTAATGTATTATTATTATATCAATAATATATTATTATTTATTGTTTAATAATATATTATACCATAAATAATATATCAATATTTCTTTTAATATATTATAACATTAAGAAATAATATATTTATTTATTCATAATAATTTACTTATATTACCCAAATTAGGGGACATGACAGTCCGCCCTTCCTCAAATTGTTTGTCTTCAAGCAATGATTGTTTATACTAAACCTTTATTGTGAATTCAATATACAAGTTATACACTGGAATGAAAGAATACATAAGGTATGCATGTGGTTAATGTCATAATGCATGAAGTAAATATCTGAGTGCTTGCAAACAGAAAGCATACACGAAGAAGACACATTAATGCATGAAGACACGAAGTATACACAGTGTAGACACATGATGCATGAAGGCACAAAGCATACACGATGCAGACATATCATACATTCTTTGTTGATTTTCACAATGAAGTAGAGTAAAAGAAATGATGTATAAAATATACTTTCCTCATACACCTTTTGATCATGGACCTGCAACACAAATAATTATTAGCATATGATAGCTCTAAAGAAAGATGAGTCTTGTGATGATTCCTTCCCTTCTTATTATGATCATCTTGAGATGGTAGATTTACGGTGCAAAGGGCACGTGAAACAAGCTACAAGTGGTTCCCTAGAGGATATCTGTCATGTGCTCGAATTTACTCCGCCTCTCCCTCCACTCACTCCCTACCTTAGGATATCATAATGTGGTTGAGAAGATTAATCTAATGAACATAATTATTTGACACAGGAATCTTTCTCTCTCCTTATTACAATCATCTCGAGATGGTAGATTGACGGTGCAAAGGGCGCGTGAAACAAGCTACAAGCGGTTCCCTGGAGGATATCCGTCAGGTGCTCGAATTTACTCCGCCTCTCCCTCCACCAACTCCCTATCTTAAGATATCATAATGTGGATGAGAAAATGAATGTTAATCTAATGAATAGGAATCTTTCTCTCTCCTTATTACGATCATCTTGAGATGGTAGATTGACGGTGCAAAGGGCGCGTGAAACAAGCTACAAGCGGTTCCCTGAAGGATATCCATCAAGTGCTCGAATTTACTCCGCCTCTCCCTCCACCCACTCCCTATCTTAAGATATCATAATGTGGATGAGAAATAGATCCCTATTTCATCCGTATGAGTTTTATACTCTTCTATCTGATCATTATTTAATCCTAATTATCATATTATATTATAATTATCATATTATAATATGATAATTGATTATTTCCTATTGATTTGAAAATCAATCCCATTATATTATAACTATTTAGTCAAGATATTGACAGTAGGAGTTAGACTATTCAATAACAAAATATGTCAATAATGGGAAAGATACTAATAACTATATCTTGTGTTAACAATTTTTCATATAATAACAATATAACAATTTTCCATATAATAACAATATATGAATAAGATATAACTTACCTCCTTACCATACCTTATTACCATTATGCATTTGAAGTGGTGATTTAGAAGTATGGGATAACTTCTTATCCACTTTTCCTTGTGTATTTCCTTGTGTATATATATACTCAATGTATATATTTTAATATGTTTCTCATTATCAGTAGAAAATACATTGAGAAATCTATCATTCACTTAAATTATAGATTCATAATGAAATAAACAAATAGTACTCACCTTAACATTACCTCAATATTACCTTTAACAATATTCTCTTTAATCTTTTGCCATGCTTTCCTTGTAACTCTTTGCACGTATATCTCTTCCGATATCACTTACCATTGTAATAATAGATTTATATCCTTTATATGATTTTGTAGTCCTGGTCGATCAATACTAAGCGTCCTCTTACATTTTATAAAATTTGTTATTAGACGGTACTCTTGAATACTCAATAATTATAATATCCAAACAAATAATTTCATCTCTATCATCAAACACTAATTTTATCTTTTTCTCATTATTTAAAAAAAAACATTTATATTTATATTCATATTGACCATTATGAATTATTTCATATACTTAATAATATTATTAGAATTTTGTTTCAAAATAATATTATCATAAAAATTAACATAATTTTATAAATAGATAATTTGAATTGATACTCTTTCAATTAAATAATCATACTTAGCTTATGGAAGTCATTTTTGTACTTACCAAGCATTTTCCTTTGTTTCTTTAAATTGCATTTATCCTCTCTTCGCAATCAACTTAGTAAAATCTTTGTTGCTGCTTCAAATTCCAATAATGCCTTTATATGGATACTTTTCTGTATGCTTCAGTTGGGTTTCTCATTTTAATTGACCATTCTTTTCTGCCACCTTAGAATTTTAGGGTTTCAACAAGACGTTCCTTCTTTTGTCGTGCAGGAGTGGCTATGTTTTTGAGTAATCCCTTCTTTGGCTGCGTGTGTGGACTGTATAAATTTTCCTTCCTATTGGTGCGCAAGCATGTGCTGTGTCTTATAAAGATTTTCTTCCTTCATTCAATAATTATTGAGAAGTAACCTCTTGTTATCAAGTCACATACTAGTGAGTATGGAGCAGATAATCAACTGCTTATTTGTTCTTTCCAAACATTACCACTTGAATTGGATGTTTGCAGACAGGTTCCAAATCCAATATTTTCCTTATATCATCCCTTATGTACGGATGTCAGGAGGAGTATGTGATATAAATGAAGTGTGATATTCCTTTCATCTTTGCATGGTGTTTAAATGAAAGAGGAAGTGGTCCATAGAGACTTTAAACAACAACGCTTGAGATGAAAGTGTGTGTTTCACCTTTGTGTTTTAAAAACTCTTGGAATATTTAGGGCATGTTATAGTCATATTAAATCGTGGGTATGAAAGTTGAACACGTAACATTGTGTAGTGGAATAGTCAAACACTTAATGACATTGGGAGTGTTGAAATGGGACTTGAATTTGGAGCCATTTACTCTCAATCCTTTGTATTATTTGATTATGGGTAAGGGTTCTTGACCAGACCTAAGGGCGATGAATAAGGGTGGTGAATTCTGTGAGTGATAGAGAGCCATATCATGCCATAACCCACACAATTCTGCAGCGCTCCTGCTAAGAGCACAACCCATGGGTATGATATTCCATAAACAAAACCTGATATTGCGCAAATGTCTTTGCACCCGCTGATGGTGTCCAAAGTAGACTGATCATATTTAAAATTGGATTTAACCGTTCTGAGTAGAGACCAAACGTGTATGATGATCCGGTTGTGTATTGGATCCCCACTCCTGCAACAATCACAAACCATTTGCTCCTCTGTTGTTGACTGGATATGGTTCAGATTCAATGTTTAGCGTGTGCGTTTGCTGTACTATCACCGACTGAGAGTCCGTGCCTAACCTCAAACAATATTGGATGCTTTAATAATTACAATTAGTTCCTTCATAATTGCTACATCCAATCTTATTTCCTACACTATGTATTTAATTACTGGAAACAAGAATCAAAACTGGTCTATAGAACAAGTCTTCAAATGATAGCAGGCCCAATTCTTTTCAATGGTGTGGATGCTCAACAATAGATGTCGATGTAAGTCTTGTTAGCTGAGTCAATCATTATATTCCTTTGACTGAAATATTCTTTCAATTGTATCTGCAGTATCTTATTTCAAATGATGCTAATCATGTCTGGAAGAAAATTTTATCTCTAGCCGACCATTTCTTGGACTGAAAAGTTTCTTACATGGCTCCTTCCATCTCACTACTATTAATATGCTGACTCAGGTGCTTGTTACAGCTGATCTATACTTTAAACATTTCCTTGTCAGCAACATGAGCTTTTTTAAATATTTATATATAGCAACTAGTAAATAAATATTTGAGTTTACGTTAGACTCCAGCCCCTATCAAATAATCCATTTTTAAACTTGACGCCATCTATGCACTATCACTCTCTTTCACAACGGTACTCTATATTCAATATACTACTATAACACTCTTTTGTATGTAATTGCCATCTTAACTTACGAACTTTCCTATTCGTAGTTTTCATTTCCATCAATGATTATAACTTTCACCATTTATGTTCCTGGGTAATCTTATTGGTGTTGGCTTCAATGTTATTTTTCTTATTAAGGACAATGATAATAACTCTCTACATAGTATATCATGATGCGACTTTGATATGCTCCAAAACTTTGACCTAGTGTATATGTTAGTATATTGGTGTTCATCATTCCACAGTATTCCTATCGGGTATGGTATGGTTTGACTCCTCCTTGTAATAAGATAATGGTTGTTCAACCTTTATTGGTATGTTATCTTCTAACTTTTTCCATATATCTGTTCAATCAGTGATGATCATATATATCAGATTGATGTTCAAATACTCCTTCATTGGTTTCCTCTCTACCTCCAATGTCTTCGCATTAATATCATAACACAGATATTGTGTTTCAATGATTTCAAACTTCATCAAGTGACCACTTTCTACAGAAACTCTAATTTGACAGATAACATTAGACACCCGTCTCATACCTTCACTACAAGCAAATATCTCTATACATTCTGAGCATCATTTCTTGGCGATGTAATACTTCATTCATATGATGTCATTTTCAATGACTTTTATTTAGAGGTATAATTTATATTGTTCAACTTAGAAATAGTTTTCAACCAAGTTGCATCAAGCTTCATATATATTTGTCCCTGACATCAATTTTCACCATTATTGTTATTATTACATGCTTGTAGAAATTATCGATCTGTAAAACTGTTCAAAGTATTTCTGTAATTTCCTTCACAGGTTGGCAGGAACTAGGCTCTGATACCACTTGTAATGAACCTTTTTAGGGGTCATTGTCTATGTGCAACTTTTCTTTAATTTGTACCCCTTTATAATATTTCTCTCTGATTGGTTGTCTCTAACATACAATATGTTATCCACACTGCATATACAGGCTGAAGAATTATGTATAACTGTAGAGATATAGCTTGTGGCTAATATTTGTTTCTTGTATACCTTGACTCTCTGATAAAAAGGTTGTCATTGATCTTTACTTGGGAGACTATGCTTCTAATGATACCATCCCAGATATAGAAAGGAATAACTTGCATGTTCGATTATTGTTGCTATCAAGTCTGCTCAATCCAGTGCTCCACTCGGGAAAATATGTCTTCTATTTGTGTCATGAGACTTGTATTTATATCCTCCATCTATCATGAAAGGGTGAAATGCAATAGTTGTCACCCTTCATAATAAATAATAGAATGTATTTTGATTCATCATGATAATCATCTATGATTATTGTAGTCAACATAATAATAATTATATAACAATATTATATAATAGTGCTTGATGCACTACTATTCAATATTTATTTAATAATAGTGTACATAATTTATTAATAACATTATTATTATTATTATGTGTACAATTGATATTCTTTACTAATATTATCAATCTTTTATTTATTATATTTTAATACTATTATCACATTATAATTATAATGTAATATCATACTATATGATAATAACATTATTATTTTTATTTTTATTAATAATGATTTGACCTTTAATATTACCTCATTACCTTAGTAATGTATTATTATTATATCAATAATATATTATTATTTATTTTTTAATAATATATTATACCATAAATAATATATCAATATTTCTTTTAATATATTATAACATTAAGAAATAATATATTTATTTATTCATAATAATTTACTTATATTACCCAAATTAGGGGACATGACACTTCCTCAGATAAGCCCGAGGCTTCTATGGAGTCTCCCAGTGGTGTACTTGGTGATTAGAGTATTACAGAGGGGACATTTGATTTCAGTTTGGGCTCCAACATTGTTGGTGTACAGGTTGACGATGAGTCACGTGTACAGCGATCCATGTCTGCAGTTGAGATTCCTATAGGTGATGTGAGAGTTGTTAGTATGGACACATCTGAGGACACTTTCGAGGATGTTGTGAGTTGCATTGGTGACGATGCCCCCTGTATGATATTGAGTGATGACTGCGAAGAGAGTTTGAGCTCTAACCGTTTTGATATTTATGATAGCAGTCGCAGTATGGGTTCAGTATAGGAGACAATGTTATATTCCTGTGTTGAGGATGTGAGCATGGAGATTTCTAGTGACGACACTCAGGATGGGAGTGTTATAGATGTTTTGTCTCATGACACTCCATACTACAGTATAGCTTATCCATAGGTCGACGTCGAGCTGTGTACATGGTTAGAGTCGATAGAGGAGATGCAGTTAGAGGATATATACCCTAGCATTTCAGATTCATCTGTTGTTGTGAGTGAGGATGATGAGTGTTGTAGTGTATTTGGATTTTTATTTCTGACTTGGGGCATAGATTTAGCGTCGACAGTTGGTGGAGATGGGTTCCTTGATTCAATGTTGCCAGAACCCATAGATGAGGATGAGGTAGAGTCTAAGTGGCAGGAGTTTGTTTTAGCCAAGGCTACCTTGTCAATTGAGGGAGTTACTTTGTCAATGACCCCTAATGATATTTGTCAAGATCTGGACTCTCACTTAGTTGCAGAGGACGAGGGAGCTGGAAATTGTGATGATGAGATAGTTTCAGCAACAGCTTCTTCGGAGTTAGATGAGGATGAGTCTGATGCTTGCGTTTAGAGTGTGGAGGTGTACTCAGATGTAAGTACATTGAGCATTGGTGATCTTGAGGGGAGTTTGTTTGATAGTGTGGACGGCGTATTCGAGACAGCTCATAGGAGGCCTATAGTACAGAGTCACCATGTGACTGGCCAGTTGAGAGTTGGCGAGAGAGATATCACTACTGCTCTTGAGCATTTTGATACCGCTTGTCAGTTGTTGGTCATTACTAGTTGGGTGCTTCTATGACAGATGAGTCCAACGGTGGTTACTTTTCTTTGGCAGAGGTTCATGCCTTGCGTGAAGCTGTCAGGGTTTTGAGACAGGATTACTTACAGTTGGTAGCCGACCGTGATCACCTAGTTGAGTAGGGGAGTATAGCCTATGAGGCACTCTTGAATCGTGAGGAGGAGGTGAGTGAGCTTACCCAGGAGCTCACAGCGACTACTAAAGCTTTGGAGGACACACAGCGAGATCTACAAGAGTCGCAGTTTCAATTAGAGGAGGTGACCGTGGAGTTGGAGCATTTGCAGTCTACACCAGCCCCAAACCTAGTTCATTTGTATATTGAGTTGGTTGGTGGTGAGTATGCTCCTGCAGTTGTTACTGAGGAACATGTTGTTGGGGCTAACACAAATATTCAGGATTTGGGAGTACCTAGTCCTGATGAGTTTGGGATACCAGTGGAGTCAAGTCTCCAGATTGATTCTTCTCACACAGATGATAGTGTGGTACAGTTGGCCGTGCCACCTTTACAGAGTGATCAATTGTGGTGTGCGGGGGAGTATGTTGATGTTTCCTCGTATAATTTTTACTGCACTGAACCATTCATGGAGTATTTGTTGGATAGTGCAGGTGTTCGTCTGGACTCACATAAAGTGTCAGAAGGTGTTCTCATCCGAGGTACTAGTGCTATTCGTAGATTGGTTGGGGAGATTATAGTGATCCTTTCTACTATGCTACCTCACAGGGATTTTGAGGTGGGGTTTGTTGAGCGGATTGCACAGGGTCCTATCCAACCTAAAGCCACTCAGAGTCAGAGATTGGAGCCATCTGCTGATTCCCAATTCGGTGATGGTGAGCCAGTAGCGGAGTTGGGGGGTTCCTACTGGCATTATACGGTGGGGTATGCTCATCATTTTTCTTTTGACCTAGAGATAGAAGATTTGATTTCACACAAGTGTAGATCGGCTCCAGTGTCTTACCATCCATTATGGGATGGATTGGCACCATCTTTTGCAAATGGAATTGGCAGTTTCAAATTACACAGCCTACAGTATCGACACATCCAGGATAGTTTATCAAAGATTGGATTTTGTGGCAGTGACTCAAGTACCTATGGCTATTGTCATATCCACAGTGCAATTGGGTGCAAATGTCAGTTAGACAGGGACTTGAGTTTTGACAAAGTCGATGTTTCAGTTGGCTTGAGTTCCGCAGAGTGGTTTCTTCTATCGGCATCTACAATTGGTCTTCAGATGATTTTGTCAATGATGTTAGTTGTTTGGGTGTTGAGTGCAGTTTCTCAGTTGCTGATTTTTGTACTGTTGATGCTGATGATTTCTTCAGAGGAGCTGTTTGGTGATGATTGGGACATTACATAGGTCTTCACTTGGGATCCAGGTGGAGGAGAATGGTACTTGTTGCTGAGATTGCTTGGGGACAAGCAATTTCAGCAGGGGCGGACTATAATGTCTCCATTTTGGAGGTAATTTGATTTAATTAATTTAATTAATTAAGTTGTCCAAAATAATGAATATTTTATGAGGATGACTAATTAATTATTTTAATTAAATAAATAAGTGGTATTAAATTAATTATTTATAAAGTTATCAAATAAATAAATATTAAAAGGTAACTTTATATTTAATTAATTTAATAAAGTGACTTAAATAAAATAATATATCATAAAGTCACTTAATAAAAATTAAATAATTTTTGGAAGCTTCTAGATTTTGAGCCAACCTCTTGAGGAAAAAGTATAAATAGACATCATGGGTCTCATTCTCATCATCCAAGAATTGATGATTGTTTGATGTGATTATTTGGTGAAGAAGCCAGCTAGGGTTTCAGCCATTGGAAGATCTTTGGGGACGAAAACCCTCATTGGTTACGCAATTTTGAGGCTGTGAGATACGAGCTAAATTATTGCTGATTGTGGGCTTTACTTCAGAAGTCCAATCTTGTGCTTTACGGTGGAGATTATTTGAGTACAATAGTTGATGTATTATTGTACTTGCAATAGCTGATGTATTGTTGCATTTGATGGAGAAGTTACTTCAGCAGCTGATGTATTGCTGAGATTGATTATATTATTGAGCAGGATCATTACAGACCTTCATAATCTGCTGTCATGGAGGTTGATCAGCCTATGTGAGTCATGTTTTTGCTCATACCTTTCGATTGAGGAGGCCAATCATTCTAGGTATTGTTGCATTCAATTCCTATCGTCGAGACAATCATTTTAGGGGCAAATTGAAAGGCGTTTGGTGCTGCAATTAATTATCTAAACTTTTGTCAGGCAAGAACAGGGGCAGCAGCTTGAGTATTTCGATTTGAGCCTGGAAGGTGCCTATCACATTGGATTTTTATTGTTTCTTCGTCAACAACATTGGGCGTCATCATTACCAGTCATATGACCCTTGTATGTGAAGTGTTTGGTGAAATTCTTCGAGCCTTCAATCAGCATTTTAAGGTCAGATTTGAGCAGGGTCATTACAGAATTTTAGTCATTTTGTGGAGGTTACAAGTTGTTTTAACAACTTGCTAAGTCTAGAATTAGGTAGAACTATACAAAGGAATTTTGTTCCTTAATTTCGGAGGGTTTCCAAGCAATATTTTATCAATGTGCACAGCTCTGACAAACAATAAGTCCTCATTAAAGATATCCTTTTTGGAATGCCTTCAAATGTCAAATTGCGTCCCACTTCAAAAGATACAAAAAAAATCAATTGAATCATTACCACCAAGCAGAAATCCTAGAAAACAAGGTATCTGCAAAGTAGCCTCCCTTCACTGAAAAGATCTGCCTAAGAAATTATTATGTTAGATTTAGTTCAGTTAATTCAGAAACAACTTATAAACATGTTTGTGAGAATCATTTTTGTCCTAAAGGTTTAAACAATCCAAAAATACAATTCATCCGATATTTCACTGTACTATGTAGGATTGAAATAAATCTAATTTATTCAAAACAATTTCATTGTTTGTAGCAACAATTTCATTGTTTGTAGCAACAATTTCAAGTCAAAAAAGATTGTCTAGAGATGAAATGAATAGAATATAGGTCTAGAATTCGTTCTAAAATGAGTTTCAAAGCATGATGAATAAATACTTTTATTAAGCTTTTAAAAATATGAATAGAAAGCAATAACCCTTCAATCATATATAAGGTAGTGCCACTGTAAAGATTAAAAATATATAAAACAGCAGACCTAAGATTTCAACAACTTTGGCCATCTTTTGGACTTCATTGGGATCGATATCAGGAGAAGATGTGTATCCAAAATAGATCAGTGTCCAACTCCCACAAAATTCTCTCTCTGTAACAGGCTTTTCCTCATAGTTAATTAGCTCGAAATGGCCTCCAATGGTAGGCTGGCTTACTTCCATTTTTATTGAAGGACGCTGTGAAGCTGTACAAGCAAATTATGGAAGAATTAGACATTCATATAAGGAAAAAAAAATACAGAATCCTTCTGTAAAAAGGATATCTTGTAATCCACTTTCATTTCTAATATGACAAACTTTGTGACCACCTTTCAAATACCTTTAGCAGGAAGACATCCAAACTGCAGTACTACCTAAGCATAGAATTAATGCACTCTCACATTTAAACAAAACATGTTTCCAGAACATTTCATCACATCTTTACAATAAAACACACAATTATCATGTATAGTAATCATCTAGACTATTGGTATGGGTTGGACAGGTTAAGGAGGTGGAACTAAGCTCTTGATGACTGTCCTGTAGCATACCGGGTAGGTATACTAAGATGTGTGAATATTACATATTAAATATATAACCCTATAGATATACAAATATGAGATTATAAATTAAATTTCAAATGATTCCCCACTGATGAGTTAATAGGTAATCAAAGGATTTGTAATTAGGCTAACTAGAATTTCCTTAAGTAGATTCCAAAGCTCAATTTCGTGGCAGCACTAGCGGCAATCCTAATGTACTGGGCTAGGATGGTAAATAGGGATTCCTCTGGATGCCTTATGAGGGGTGACACCTTTGTCTTAGCCCATTGGGAACTAAATCTAACAATGAGGCTTAGAGGAAAGCAGTGGTAATGGATCTTTCAATGACTTTCACTGTCAAAAGCAAAAAGCCGATTAGGGAAGGGTATTGGAACTTTCAACATTTCAGTAAATGTCTTTCCCAAATTGGAAGCTTTGCAGCCTTTTTGAAGAATGTGTATTAGTTGCATAGGGCTTGAGTCTTTGACAGTATCTTCTTCACTTATTGCCTTTTGGAATATAATTAGGTAGACTGATGTTGATGTTGATCAGATGCCATTATAAATACTTATTGATGAACATCATATGTCTTGGTCAGGTTTGGCAAAGTTCCTTTTTAATTTAAGACCTTCTTAGGTCCTAGCCTAGGATGATTTTGGTTCCTCAGATGGCTTACAGATTGGCGTTTGATTTCTACATGAATGCCCCTCCTCTTTTGGTGCCATCAATATTCATTATTTCGAATGTTGGAATTTCTTGGCCTCTCCAGAAGTGTCACTCAGACATAAGTGTGCAAAAATTTAGTTTCAATTCTCCATTGAATTGTCCGATGTCTTAATTATATATTTGTCTTGTGTTGGATGGTTGTGTGGTGCTCATTAGCAACTTCTTGTTTCTATTTTAGTCACTTGGCGGGATCCGGCCTTGCATTTTATTTCCACAAGGTTTACCATGGCAAAGAGGCATCTCTCTATGAGTTCTTGGATTCCTTCCTCCACAAATAAGTCTTTGATCATTATTTGTGCACAAATTTTCATTGTCTTGACTTTGCCTTTAAATTTGGCCATGAGTATTTTAGGTTTTCAACGTTATGAGGATAACTTGTTAATGTTGCATACATCCATTCAGTCGGATTTCATGGCAATATTGGAAGTCATTGTCTCCTTCACAGAAGGTCTTAGAAACAAAATTTGTCTTCTTCCTATAGTCTCCCCTCCAGCCTTGTATATGGATGGGCATGCATTTAGAAAGGGTAGTCAAAAATGAAAAGAAATCAGGGATTTGGAGTTTCCTGCAAGTGTTGTTGATTTGTAGGTTATAAACAAGAAGTTGTTAGTCTTGACTCTTAACTAAACCCGTGGAAACTCTTCAGGCATTCTAGTTGGACCCGCATATGGTGGTCAAGCATGGTTAATTGCTCATAAACTTGGCATTTCAGATGTGATGAGTGCCTTTATCAATCCCCTCATTGTTGATGTTCTGATTTTGGTAGAGCAACAAAAAGGGGACATGCATGGCATTTAAATTCTTTCCTTGGGTGATCACAAGGGCAAGAAAGTGAATGTTCCAACTTCCAAATCAGTTATGATTGCCCCCAAAGAATAGTTTGGTGCTCCTATAGTGGTGACAGGGTTGGAGGTTCAGCAAGCAACATCAATAAGTAGAAAGATCTCTTGTATGTCTTAGTTTTGTGTAGCTACTTTGTTCTGTTATAGTGTGCTTATAGTCTGGAGCATTTTGGTTAACCATTTTTTACAACGATTCATCCTCCCACAAATGGCGATGATTTTGGGTAATTGTCTTGTTTAGAAACCATTAATGTATGTTCATATCATGTCATAAGTCTTTTGTATTTCAAGGGTGACAAGTGAGGCCCCTCTATGTTAATCAGAAACATTAAAGAAAAAATCTAATGGGAATATATGAGAAGATGTCATGTGATCCATCATGAAGTGACTACTCATAAAGGTCATGCCATTAGGACATAACCCCTGGTGAACTTTAATAGTAATTCTCATGTTATTGCTTGAATGAGCACAAGATTTGTAAATGATTTCAATATAAAAAAAATTACATGCTTTAAAATAATTAATTAAATCATTATAATATTATAGGTAGCAATAACAAAGAATTAAAGAGGTCTCAATAATTTGAAATTATAAAATAACCTTAAAACACCTATGTTATTTTTTCTCCTCATTTTAAATTTGTTTTCTATTTGGAAATAAAAATTAGAAGAATTCATTTATTTCTATTATTTCTACTATATTAATTTTCATTATATATATGGAGATCTGGTTTTTATAGTTTAACTTTTGCACAGAAGAATGTAGGAGGTTCAATTTTGAGTCGGGATGGAAGCTGCTTCAAGATTTTCAGAGGCGGGCCATAGTACAGCCTGCGAAACATTTTTTCATGAACCCTAGATTCCAATTTCAAAATAGTAAGAATCGATCCAGCCAACATTAAAGAGGCAAATTTGAATAATGCTCAACAGAAGCTTGGTAAAAAACCAATTTTGGGTGCTACATTATCGATTGGTGCAACTACAGTCACAAAAGTTGCAGTTGGAGCACCAGAATTCCAAGCTATTAGATTTTTCGAAAAATGGGGAATTGTTGAACCCGATGAGGAATAGTCTACAATGGATTGATCAAAATAACACTCAATATTGGAGGAATGGGCATGACTAGGTTGGCTTTAAAATTTAAAACAAGTTTAGGCGGGAAAAATAGGGTTTTGTCTGTCATCAAAGAAAACCACCTCTTAAAAACTAGGGCAAATTTTCTACATGACTAAGGAACTCATTGGCTATGTTTGGGATAAGGGAGCATAGGAAATCATAAAGTTGGGGTCAAAAAGGACTTCCACAACCGAAGGAGACGATATTTGATATTTGCTATGGAACACCACCAAGGTCTCTAGTAGCTATCAATTCAACCAAGCCTCATGATCAAGGAAAGAGGGGGAAGCGGCAATATAATAAAATACCCAGTGCTAATGTGATTGCATTCGCTTCATCTCCAAGAATCCCTTTGGGTCCTAGATCAAGTCATACACAAAGGGAGAAAATTGGCTTTTCAAGAATGAGGCATGGGAAAAATGATGGAAATTCCCGTTCACCTACTTCCTAATACCAAATTAACAATACATATTTGGCAGAAGAAAAATATGAAGAAGAAAATTTATGACCAGGAGATAACTGTTAGAAATAGATCATACTGAGAGGGGGGTGAATCAGTATTCTACAAACTTTTGCCCACAACTGAATATTGTTAATTACTTTATTATTTGCATATGAAACTAAACCAACAATGTTGACCAGTAAATATAACCATTCACATAGAGAACTCATAACACCATTATTTGTTAACAAGGGAAACCCTGGCCAAGGGAAAACCCTAGTGGGGATGATATCCACTAGATGATTCACTAAACAATAGGATCATGTTAAGGATATTGACCCTGTTAGGAGTCTATGAAGTACATATAGTGTCTCAAGTCCTTGTTAGAGGACTAGGTCATGTTAGAAGCCTCAACCTTGTTAGGAGTTGCTTCTACCCTATTAGGATTTGGTAGAACAAATACAATGTATGCAAGAAGAGCCCACTACCCTCACATGCAATTATACAATTCAGTTCTTCACAAGAATAGATATACATAAATACTTTATGTCTGTTGTATTTCGCACTTGCTCTAATCATACATCAGATGTAGTTTGCATATCATCAACTTCACATCAATCATAAATCATACATATGTCGCATAGTTCATCACATATCACACACATCTTTTACACCTATCTTCACAAGATAAGATCTTTACTTATACCTCGCATCGTCATAATTTATTGCTTAGTCAGCCTTCATTCTTTCACACGCTTGGCATAATATGAAATACCTTATGGAATAATATCCACATAGTTGGCTCATCATGACTTAGTAATTATTTTGTCACCAAAATAATTCAAGTCGTGCAATCTAATTCTCTGCTATGCTCTGTTCTGCTCTGTTAAATGCCCATACTAGTATTTCAATCATAACTCGCTTTGTATTCTCTGTACACACCTGCACACTTGTATATGTCATCATGACTCTTTCATAGAGTTTTCCTTAACTGCTCATAATCTAATTCTCAATGAATTGTCCTTACACATCACATCTTCTCTCTGTGCTGCTACAAATTCTCTAATACTTAGACAATTTTCTATCTCTAAATATATAAACGAAATGTTGAATACATGTTGCCATAAATGAAAACCATCAACACATCTATCTAACCATATTGCCAACAATATCCCCCTTTGGCATTGATGACAACATTTGGGAAAATTGACGAAGTCCCAAAATGATGTCATACATAGTCAAAAATGCAAATCAAAGTAACTACATAAAGCTGCCTTCAAAACATAACAATTTTATTCATGTTTTGAAGGATCATTACATTCCTTATCACTCCTTTACATTGATACATAAGTGCATAAGTGTACGTACTCCCCCTTACATCTGCAATATACAACTTACAACTATACAATTTTCCTTTACATATTACTCCCCCTTTGACATCAATGGCAAAGGTGTCAAAAACCGTATCAACAAAAACTGGGTGGTTTGCTACTGATCAACTTGATATTCTGAAAAAGCAATCTACATATACAAGTTTCAGTCTTTCCACTTCCTTCTTCCAATTCTCCTTTACTGTATCCGAAATACTAATTAGTGCACATAGTGCATAAGATGCCACTTCAACTGCACTCAAGTCAATATAGGAAAATTTGTCATAGGAAGTCTTTGCTGCAAGACATTCCTCCAATTGCCTTTGCAAAATGCTGATTTTTGCTGACAAAATTTCTCTAAGACTAGAGAATCTCTCTGTTGCCTTCTCCTTATCAAATTCCAAGCCTCTGATCACATCATGTATCTTCTCAACTTCTTCTTTACAATCCTCAATACTGGTCCCTAGAAGTTGTAACTTAGCAAGGAGTGTTTCAAGTTCACTCAACTCACCCTTTATTTGTCTCTCAAAATCAGTCAGGTACTTGTATGACAACGTGCACTCTCCATACAATCTCTTCCCTTCATCATTGTGTTTTTTGAGTTCCTTGATGCTTCCATCAAGTGCTTTCAAATCATTTCTTACATTAGTGCATATTGTATCAAACAATGATGTGTCATGCTTCGCTTGTGCTTGCGTTGAAGCTACTTCTGCTAGAGTTGTGAAATCTTCATCAAAGATCTTCGCCAACTCCTTGGCCTTTGATTACAAGTCTTGATTTGCTACAGTTGTAATAACTATCTTCTGCATTCTGTCCAAGACTTCAATTAATGTCTTCTCCAAAGACTTTACAGATTTGTTCTTCTCAAACAACTTGCTCAGTAAGCTCATTAGTCCTTTCTGATCTTCATCATCTAACACTGCTGCTGATGGGTTAGCTACTGGTACTGTAACAAATATAATTGTTGGGGCTATATAAGGTATGTTAGCCTCATGCTGGAACACTGCCTTCCCAACTTCTGACTCCACATGTTTTAGATTGGGCAAGAATGTTGATTCTTGCATTATAATCTTCCACTTATGCTTAAGTTCAGAATCTTCCTTTTTCTTCTCTTCTTTTTTCTTTTTCTTTTTTGCTTCGTTTCTCGTCGTCTTCTTCCTTTTTCTTCTACTCTTCCACTTCTTTCTTCTCCTCCTCTTCTCCATCATCATCTGAGTTGGAGTAAGCTGTAATATTGCCAACAATATTTTGGCCATAGGCTGCAAATGGGTTTTCTTTTGTGTCTTCAGTTATGTGTGTACTATCCACTTGCATGGATTCAGTACCCATAACAATGTGGGTGGTGAAAGTGCCTGCTGTGTCTCCTCTACTTCTTCCTCATTTCTGGAAGGTACACTAACTTGCACATACACCGGGTTGTCAAGTTTTGACTACGCACTCACCTCTAGCACTGAGGTCTTGAATTTCACAATTGCATCCTCTGTTTCTTTCCTTACCTTCTCATAATTGCCTCCCATCAAAAAGAATTGCTCTTCTTTTGTTCCTTAGCAAAGGTTCAATACCCTTCAAAGTTTTGTTTGAGTCCTCCTTAGAGTCAACCTCACACAGTTTATTTATCATAGAAGTCCTCATATTCAGATCTTTCAATACTATCTTCTTTCTTTTTATAAGCCTATTATACAAATCTTCTAGTATCTTATTTTGTATATTCTCAAATTTCTTATTCCTCAAAATCATATTTCTCACTATGGCATTTTCCAACTACCTTCTATCCATATTACTATACAAGTTATAATACTTATTCAATTCAACAAAATTATCATCATTTATTATCTGCATGTTAAGGTTCTCTACCTTTGGTTTCCATGCTCTTTTTCCAGCTGCACTTTTGCCTTCCTGCGCATCTTGCACTACTAGTTATCTCTAGCTTCATCCTCAAAACACTCTAAATCACTTACTTGCATTGTTTTCCTCCTCTTTTCTGGTCCACTGGTGGTCTACTTGACCCTTTCCTTTAGTAAAGGTGCAGGTTCTTTCTTCGCCTTGACCAATCTCTTAGATTTTCTCTGCGTTGTAGGTGCCTCCACCTCTGGCTACTTCCTTGATTGATCACTTCTGGTTCTCACAAGTTGCACTTGTACTACTACTGCATAAGGTGCAATGGGGGCCTACGCACATGGTTGTGCCACTGTCACACCTTCTAAAGGTCTTGCTACAGCAATAGGAGTTGCTGCAATCACTTTAGACTGTGCACTTGCTCTTATTTCCATTGCAATGCCTTTGACCACATTAAACTCTGCTCTTGTCATTTTTGATCCCTTAAGGATAGAATCAATAGTTGTCTCTACTTTATTCTTGCTCTCCTTGCTGTGTAGTTCTAACTGAACTACTCTCATTTTCTCCTCATGTGTTCCCCATCCAGGGCACTCTATGTCCTTTTCTAAATGGAGTATGATCTGCACATACCCTTCTATGAGCTAGGCGCTCATCTCATATCCCATAGGTTCTATGAACTTTACCCTTGGTACCACAGCTTCCATATAGGTGTTATCAGTTTCCACCATGAAGCATATTTCATCCTTATAATTCTCCACCATGGCGGGCCGTATCCTATACCTCTATTTCATTTCAGTCTGGAAGTTTTTCATCATCCTGTCAATGTCATTATCTCTAACATTTTCTAATTTTGATCTATAGCATTGAATCATCATCTTCATTGCACACTCATTGCTATCCCAATTTGTCACACTAGGAAACTTCTTTGTAGCATAAAAGAATAAATGAGTCGGTAGGAACTCAAATCTGAAAACTGCACTCTTTTGTTTTCTTCAACTTTGCAATGTTATCCAACAATTGCAATCTGATAATCTCATATAGATTAACGTTTCTTCCTTGTACTGTCATTATATAAGTTGCATGCAAAAATCTAGCTGGTACTGTAATGACCCATACCTACAACTCCTCTAAAAATCAATATATAGCCATTGGAATCCTTGTACAAATGTCAAATGGAGTGTACTGACAAGGCTGAAGGTCATACAGTGCAGGTCGTACAGTATGTTATGGGACACCAAAAGTGTCATACGATGGGTGAGAGGTGATGTACGGCTAGCAGTCTGATCATACGGATCTATAAGGGGGCCGTACAGTGAAGTGAGAATGAAGTTGTACGGTTAGCAGAGTAGTCATACAGTAGGGAATATGGGGGTTGTACGGTGAGCATATGGAGGTCGTATGATTGAGTATATGGAGGTCGTACAGTTGGTTGGGAGGTAGTATGGCTTAGCTTGGAGGTTGTATGGTGAGTAATTGTAGTTGCGCAATGTTGTGAGAAATGGAGGAGGTACGGAAAAAGAATGATGTCAAATCTGCACTTTAACCTATTAATTCCGAACTCATCAGACAATGCCAAACAAGAATAGAGATTAGAACACAAACAACCTTCAATTAATAATTGCCAAAAGATAGTGCTCCAATTTGCCAGATCCGAGCGAAGTGTCACATGTGACAATGGAATAGGGTGAGGTTGAATCCCACAAAAACCACACGAGCCAAATAGAGAAGATCTTTCACTTCTGAAATGGCGATCGAAACCAAAACTCGAACAGAAATTCGCAGTACAAAGAAATAATCCAAAATTGTATCCCTACAACTACCTACAAGCCGTGCTTAAATACCCGTTAGAAAACTTTTCGAGGGTGTCCAAAGATAGCCAACAGCTACACTTACCTATGGAAACAAAACTAAAATGGGTCTAAGATATTTTAAATCAATTGGCCCATTAACAAAGATTTGATTAATAAACTATTTTATGACAAGGATATTACAATCCTCCCATCCCAAATTTTGCTTGTCCTCAAGCAAACACAATGTCAGATGTTGTAGAATGTGCTCAACTTCCTAGGTTATGTCATCCAACAGCAAGTGTTTCTAGCATACCAAATATTCCTTCACTGTTCGGTTTCGCAAAGTCTTCTCGCGTACTTCAATAATCTCGGCTAGTTCCAATTTAAGTCTTCCTTCTTCATTGAGTGGTGGTAGGTCTGTAGCTATCATGACTTTCTGTCCCACAACTTTCTTCAGGCAGGAAACATGAAAAACGTTATGAATACAGCTCCCCTCTGGAAATTCCAGCTCGAAGGAAACTTCACCGATGCGGCGAACTACACGATAAGGGCCATAAAATCATGGCTTCCATTTTTCTTTTCCCTTTTCTTTCAATGAGGATTGTCAGTATGGCTGAAGCCTAAGGTAGGCCAAGTCTCCTACCTCGAAACTCCTCTCTATTTGGTGTTTGTCGACATACATCGTTTGTTGATTTTGTGCCCTTTGTAAGTTTTTCTTCAGGTATCTTAGAATGTCCTATCCTTCCTAAAGCCAGTCTCTCGCCCTTGGTGTGCAATTGTCTCCTAGAATTGTGTCGATGAAGGAGAGGGGTTCGTACCCGTATAGAGCTTTGAATTGTGTCATCCCAATGGACATGTGGTATGTGGTATTGTAACAATATTTCCCTAGGTGTATCCACTTGACCCATGCCTGTTGTTGTGCCGAAACGTAGTTCCAAAGGTAACCTTTGAGCCACTTGCTCACAATCTTCATTTGTTCATTTGTCTGAGGGTGGTAACTGGTACTTGGTGACAATTTTGTCCTTGCCAACCAAAATAGTTTTGTCCAGAAGATAATGGTGAATCACCCATCCCAATCACTAACAATGTTTCGGGGTAACCTGTGCAGACAAAAAACCTCTCTAAAAAATAGATCGACAACTTGTGCAACCTGAAAATCTGAGGGGATGGCAAAGAAATGTGCGTACTTTGTCAATTGGTCAACCACCACGAAGATACAATCCTTTCCGTTCACCTTGGGAAGTCCAGTTATGAAATCCATCAAGATACTTTCCACTTATGTTCTCGAATTGGTAGAGGTTGCAGTAACCCGGCAGGTAGAGATGTTCGGATTTGTTCTGCTGGCAGACTACACACTCTCTTATATACTGCAAAACGTCTCCTTTAAGTCCTTTCCATGCAACCCAGGTGTCCTACCAAGGGTGAGCGTGTACCTCCTTCAAGATTTTCTACTTCAATTTAGATTCCAGCTATAAAAATATCTGATTCTTATAGTGAATGATGTCATCCACCACTTTGTACCGATCCTCCTGGGTGTTGCCATCTATTAGCTCATAGGCAAATGTGTTTTTGGTATATTCTACCAACAAATGTGCTTTCCAGACAGCTGAAATCTGGGTTAGTAAGCAGATGGTGAGTTTCCTGGACAAAGCATCCACAACCACATTGTTCTTTCCTTTCACATATTCAATGTCAAAATCAAAATCCTAAACCTTGCTTACCCATTTTTGTTGCCTCTCTTTCAAGTCTCATTGTTCCAGAAAATATCTCAATCTATTGTGATCCGTTCGAACGACAAACATGGCACCCACCAAATACTGCCAGAATTTGGTTAGTGCATGTACGATGGCCAACATCTCTTTTTCGTAGATGAAATATAAGTGTTTTGTTTGCGTGAGCTTCCTGCTCTCATAGGCTATGGGGTGTCTATCATGCATCAGTACTACGCCAATGCCTTCTCTGGATGCATCGCACTCCATAATGAATGGTCGAGTGAAATCAGGTAAAGCAAGCACAAGACAAGTGCTCATTGCTTCCTTCAGCTTATCAAAAGTGAGTTGTACCTTTTCATTCCACTGAAAGGATCCCTTTCTTGTTAGATTTGTTAGTGATGCACTGAGCTGAAAGAACCCCTTTACAAACCTCCAGTAATAACTGTACAGTCCAAAAAATCCTCGCAATTCCGTGAGTGATTTTGGGGGAGGCCAATCAAGGATAGTCTGAATCTTCTCCTGATGAACTTGAATGCCATATTTACTGACAACATGTCCCAAGTACAATATTTCTGTCATACCAAATTGACACTTGGATTGCTTGGCGAACAAAGACTAATCCTTCATGATCCTTAGGACTTCATCCAAATGCTTCAGGTGCTCTTCTCATGTCCTCCTATAAATAAAAATATCATCAAAAAATACCAGTAAGTACATATGCAATTATTTGTTGAAGATACAATTCATGCATGATTGGAATGCAGCAGGTGCATTTGTTAAACCGAATGACATGACTAGGAACTTATAGTGCTCGTAGTGACAATGAAAGGTTGTCTTTTCTACATCTTCTTCCCTTATGCGGATCTAGTGGTATCCAAAACAGAGATCTATTTTCAAAAAATAGACTGCACCATGTAATTCATCTAGCAACTCATCTATTCTTGGAATGGGATAGCTTCTGATGGGGACACAACCCAAGAACCAAAATGGACACAACAGAAAAGGGGAAATTATATTAACTGAGAAAATAAGCTAGTACAAACAGTACAGAGAAAATAAACTTCAAAACATGCCCTAAGGGCTTACAATAGCATAAATCTGGAGATAATTTCTCCTTTCAGTACCTCCTCTCAAACTCCACTTTGAACTGCCTTTTACAATGCCAAAAATCTCCTTAAATAGACCCCGGAGGGTTAAGGACTAGGAGTACATTCTAGAAAGTGCTAGTAGGCACCCACCGACCAAATAGAAGGTTCCGGAAGCTGCAGTAGAAGTCGGCGCAAATTTAGAAGAATCCAGAAACGGTAATCGAACTTCCGGGAGGCATAACTTTTGAACCGTAGCTCCGATTGACGAACCGTTTACATTTTCGGAAAGCTGTCGAAGCGCTCTATAGCCCTATGGAAGAGCTTCGCTCGTCCCCCATTTTTCGACCCTTTTCGAGGTCATTTAATGCCCCTAACCTGACTTTGAAGCATTCTTAGGAGGTCTCCCAAATCCGAAAAACTGCAATAACTTTCAAACCATGGGGCCTATTGACCTGATTCTTTTTCTGGAATGCTCTAAATCACGATTACATTCATCTGGCCAATTCACGCCTTCTAGTTTACCAAAATGATGGCCCAATTACATGCTCCTATTTTTTTGGGATTTTCAAACACGCTGATAGTGGAACTGTGAGAGTTGGAACCTTTATTTGACCCAAATGGGTATCCAAAAATGAAAACACATGAAACAGAAACTAAGTTGAAGTATATTTTTTTTTTGGTGACACAGGATTGCCCTTACACCTCTGGATGCTCCTGCATCAGACACCCAGGGTAGATTGAAATGTGACCCTGTCACTTTATGAATGGTAGAGGAAATCCCAAATGGGAAACCTCAGCTGCTGAAATCCAAGTTGAGTCCTCGATCGGTCGTCCTTTCCACTTCACCAAATACTCTTCATACTGCCTATTTTTGGTACTCCTACCCACACGATGATCTAGAATGTCTTCTATCTCCTCCTTCTTAGAAGCAGGAATTGGACATGGCTCTAACACCAGCTCCTCATCTGCACCATCATCATGATACTCTGTTAAATCTGCAATGTTGAAAATGGGAGAAATGTGAATACCATCTGGCAACTCCACCTCATATGCATTTCTTGAGTCATGTTTCTTCAAAACTTTGCAGGGGCCAAATTTCTTCATCTTCAGCTTGTTGTAAGTACCGGCTGGAAATCTTTCTTTTCGTAAGTGCACCATGACTAGATCCCCTACTTGGAATTCCTTATGTCTTCTCCTTTGATCAGCCCTAGCTTTATACTCTTGATTCATCTTGGTAATGTGTGTCTGAACCTCCTCATGTAGACGCTTGATATGTTCAGCAAATTCTTCCGCTTCAGCACTTGTCCTCTCCCCTTGTTCTATCTTCCTCAGCTCTGGTGCAGTCCTTGGGCTATTCCCATATACAATTTGGAATGGTGATTTTCCAGTACTCCTATTTATAGAGTTATTGTTGGCAAACTCTGCTTGTGGTAGAATCAAATCCCATCCCTTGGGCTTATCCCCAACTAAACATCTCAGCAAATTGCCCAGACTCCTGTTTACCACTTCTGTTTGGCCATCAGTTTGTGGGTGATGCGTGGAACTGAATTTCAAGTCTGTTCTCAACTTTTTCCACAATGTCCTCCAGCAATACCCCACAAATTTAGTATCTCTGTCAGAAACTATACTCCTTGGAAGACCATGTAGTCTTACCACCTCTTTGAAAAACAAGTATGCAATATGGACAGCATCATGAGTTTTGTGGCATGGAATGAAATGTGCCATTTTGGAGAACCTATCAACTACCACAAATACTGAGTCATTACCCCTTTGTGTCCTCGGCAATCCAAGAACAAAATCCATACTTATGTCCTCCCATGGCTTTGATGGAACAGGCAATGGCTGATATAGGCCAGTATTGTGACTAAACCCCTTGGCAACTTGACAAACCTGGCAACTTTGTACAAACTTCTTCACATCCTGTGAAATTTGAGGCCAAAAATAATGTTCTCTAAGAATGGCAATGGTCTTATCTCGACCAAAATGTCCTGCCATCCCTCCACTGTGTTTCTCCTTAATCAGATTTTCCCTCATGGAACTCCTTGGAATGCACAATTGACTACCTTTCAACAACATGTCATCCTGAATCAAATAGTCTAACCACTTGGTTCTATCTACAGCAACAGGTTTTTTACAAGCTTTCCATGCTTCAGCAAAATCAGGATCCTCAGGGTACAAATTCTTGAGTTCATCAAACCCAACTACTGCAACTTGCATTACTGTAAGCAACAATTGTCTCCTACTTAGTGCATCTGCAACCCTGTTAGATTTTCCACTTCTATGCTTCAACACAAATGTATAACTCTGCAAGAACTCTACCCACTTTATATGCCTCTGATTCAATTTACCTTGGCTATTTAGGTACTGTAATGCCTGATGATCAGTATACAAAACAAATTCCTTTGGCAATAAATAATGCCTCCATTTCTTTAAGGCCTGAACTATTGCATAGAACTCTAGATCATAAATAGAATACTTCTTCTTTGCATCATTCAATTTTTTACTAAAATATGCAATAGGCTTACCTTCTTGGCTTAATACAGCCCCAATAGCACTGCCACTGGCATCACAATCCACCTGGAAAACTTTTCTAAAATCTGGAAGTGCCAACACAGGCTGTTTTGTTACCTTCTTCTTCAGCAATTCAAAACTTCTTGCAGCTGCAGTCCATTTGAACTCTTTTCTATCCCCTCTTATTGTATCAGTTAGTGGTGCACATATGCCACTGAAATTCTTAATAAACTTCCTATAAAAACTAACCAGACCATGAAATGATCTTACCTCAGTAGTAGACCTTGGAGTAGGCCATTCCAAGATGGCTTTTACTTTCTCCGGATCCATTTTGAGACCTTCAGGTGATATAACAAACCCCAAATAGACTAACTCCCTTTTTGCAAAGATACATTTCTTCAGATTAATTAATAGTTTCTCTTCCCTTAGCCTTTCAAGGACACTACGAATATGCAGTAAATGTTCTTCCAAAATCTTGCTGAAAATTAAAATATCATCCAAATAGACAATAACAAATTTTCCCAAGAACTTCTTAAGTACCTCATTCATGAGCCGCATGAAGGTGCTTGGGGCATTCGTCAATCCAAAGGGCATGACTAACCACTCATAAAGACCCTCCTTGGTCTTGAAGGCTGTTTTCCACTCATCTCCTTCTCGAATCCGTATTTGGTGATAACCATTCTTCAGATCTATCTTTGTGAAGTACGAAGCTCCACTCAAGCAGTCCATAAGATCATCCATCCTTGGCAAAGGAAACCAGTACTTGATAGTTATCCTATTTATAGCTCGAGAATCTGTACACATCCTCCATTCTCCATCCTTCTTTGGTGCGAGTACTGCAGGTACTGCACATGGACTCAGGCTCTCTCGAATCAAGCCCTTCCTCAACAACTCCTGAACCTGTCTATTTAGCTCCTCTGTTTCAGTAGGAGTCATCCTGTGAGCAGCCTTGTTAGGCAAACTAGCTCCTGGAATCAGATCTATCTGACGACTGATTTGCCTTACTGTTGGCAATCCATCTGGAACATTATCAGAGATAATATCTCCAAACTGCCCTAGTAAATCTGAAACTTCAAGTGGTATTTCACTACTACCTTCTTTATCTTTCCTAGGAATCAAAGCATAGCACATATGTTGATGTTTCATGCCATCTAAAAACTTCCTTCCATCAACAAGACAAATCCTAGCACTGCTACATACCTTTTCACCTTCCTTTTTCATGGGCTTCAATTTGTGGCGAACTCCATCCTTTGTCAGAGAGTATGTGTTTGCATGTCCATCATGCACTGCATGTCTATCAAACTGCCATTGTCTACCCAACAATAGATGGCAAACATCCATTGAAATAACATCACAGAGAACTTCATCATGGTAACTTCCAATTTTGAATTTTACTAAACATTGTTCACTTACCAGGACCTTATGATCATCTTTTACCTAAGCAATCCGATAGGGCTGGGGATGTTTCTCCCTCTTGAGCTTCAGCTTAGAGACCATTTCTTCTGATACCAAATTATCAGTGCTACCACCATCAATGATCACATCACAACATTTATCCTCACACTTGCATCTGGTACGGAACAAACTCCTCCGTTGTCCTGGTTCAATCTCACCACTTAGTAGGACTCTTTCATTTACCAAAGTCTCTCCTCTTTCTGCATCCTCTGAATGTGATGATTGTGCATCCTCATCCACATGAGCAACCCTAGCTTGGCCCTCAACTCTCCTATCTGTCCTTTCTTGTCGTTGAGGGCATTCAAAGGCATGATGACCTTCTTCATTGCAATGGAAACAGGTACCACGGAAGCCTCCTCTTCCTTGTCCACGTCCTCTACCTCTTCCTCTCTGATTTTCAAAGTCTTGGTCACAGGAGCGGTTGAAACCCTCATTCCTCTGGTTCCTGCTAGTACCCTCATCTTCATTTTTCTTTTGGGTTTCATTGCGGCCTCCAGATGACCTACCGCTTCCCCTTCCTCCTTGACCGTGCCCTCTTTGTCTTCCTTCAAACCTTTTATTTAGCTTCTCTTCAACTCGTAGGGCAAACTGGTATGCCTCTTCAACGCTGGTCATTCTTACCAGACTTAATTCCTCCTGGATGCTAGGTCGCAACCCACTGATATAACGAGCAACCTTCTTCTTATTTGCTTCTGCATGCCCTGCTCTAATCAAGAGTTGGTAAAATTCCTCTGTATATTCTTGGACTGATCTTCTTGCTTGCTTTAACCCATGCATCTTCTTAAACAAATCAAGCTCGTAATCCACAGGAATGAACTGCTTCTTCAATTTGTCCACCATGCGATCCCATCTTGTGATCTTCTCCTTTCCTCTTCTGTTTCTTTCCAATTGAACCTCTTGCCACCAGATTTTGGCATGGCCTTTCAGTTTGGCCTTTGCAAACTTAACCCTATCTGGGTCCCTAATATCCTCATACTCAAAGTATTCTTCCAATTCATTGATCCAATCGATCAACTCATCTGGTTTCAGATTTCCTGAAAATACACCCACTTCAATTGTGGGTCTTTTCCCAAACTTAGTAATGGCCCTAATAAGCCTTTCCTCTGCATGATTCAGAACTTCCCCGTCAAATTCCTCTTCTGGTCCCATTACTTCTTCTTCATTGTCATCCTCACTGTTGTCACCTGCGGCAACATTTGCTCCTCTTGCAATGCCTGCACCTACCTTTGGAGGGCTCTAACCTCCTCAGGATTAATAGCTCTGGCCCTTCCACCACGCTCTCTTCGTGGAGGCATCTTTTTAACTCAAACCCACAACCACACAGTCCTGGTGCAAACTGCCTCACAGTCGGCGTTCTGTCTACACACTCAGGAAAACTAGCTCTGATACCACTTGATGGGGACACAACCCAAGAACCAAAATGGACACAACAGAAAAGGGGAAATTATATTAACTGAGAAAATAAGCTAGTACAAACAGTACAGAGAAAATAAACTTCAAAACATGCCCTAAGGGCTTACAATAGCATAAATCTGGAGATAATTTCTCCTTTCAGTACCTCCTCTCAAACTCCACTCTGAACTGCCTTTTACAATGCCAAAAATCTCCTTAAATAGACCCCGGAGGGTTAAGGACTAGGAGTACATTCTAGAAAGTGCTAGTAGGCACCCACCGACCAAATAGAAGGTTCCGGAAGTTGCGGTAGAAGTCAGCACAAATCTAGAAGAATCCAGAAACGGTAACCGAACTTCCGGGAGGCATAACTTTTGAACCGTAGCTCCGATTGACGAACCGTTTACATTTCTAGAAAGCTCTCGAAGCGCTCTATAGCCCTATGGACAGCTTCGCTCGTCCCCCATTTTTCGACCCTTTTCGAGGTCATTTAATGCCCCTAACCTGACTTTGAAGCATTCTTAGGTCTCCAAAACCCGAAAAACTGCAATAACTTTCAAACCGTGGGGCCTATTGACCTGATTCTTTTTCTGGAATGCTCTAAATCACGATTACATTCATCTGGCCAATTCACGCCTTCTAGTTTACCAAAATGATGGCCCAATTACATGCTCCTATTTTTTCGGGATTTTCAAACACACTGATGGTGGAACTATGAGAGTTGGAACCTTTATTTGACCCAAATGGGTATCCAAAAATGAAAACACATGAAACAGAAACTAAGTCGAAGTATTTTTTTTTTTTGGTGACACAAGATTGCCCTTATACCTCTGGATGCTCCTGCATTAGCTTCTTCTTTTTTCTTATTGACCGCATGATAGTCCACACACATGCGCATCGTCCTGTCCTTTTTGACCAATACCACTAATGACGCAAAAGGGCTAGAACTAGGATGGATCCATCCTTTGCCGTTCCTGAATTGTCCTATTATCTCATCTTTGAATTTCTTGGGATGGCGGTAGGGTGCGGTTATGACCAGCTTGGCTCCTACTTACAACTCGATAGTGTGTTCAAACCCTCAATGAGGCGGCATGCCAAGAGGAATGGCTATAAAAACTCTGTCATGATTACTCAAAATATTCTGGAGATCACTATCCTAGGGAGGTGTTTGTTGCCCTTTTATAGGTTTTGCCAAGACAAAACAATGTGCAGCCTAAGCAACATCATCGTGCCGAAAAATTGCCTCCATCCGATGTGTTGGTGTTTGACAACACTGGAGGGTTTTCAATTATCCCCATGAGAATATGACATATCTAGGGGCAGCTAACTCCCATTCTCAACATATCATTTCAGACAGGGCCAACTTTAAGGCATGACCCTTCTTCTACTTCAGGCTCTGCTAAACCTAAGCGGGTAGACCTCAAATTCAAATGATACCGTACCAGTGCAAAATCATATCCCTGAATCTATTAAGCAGATTTTACCCTTATTTCTCTTAATGACACAGATCTACAGTAGCTAAATGCAAAGCTATGAATCTCATAAGCTGAGTGAGGGTTAAACATTTAGGTCTTTCAACATGAAAGGGAAAGAACGTTTGATTAATAATGTTGAATTCAGCAAAACTTCAAATATGCAGCAGTAAGACCTAATGATCCTGTAAACTGATCAGTGCCTTAACCATTGGGCAGATCTATGAATCAGATGCATACATATGGATATCTGATACCTATTTGTATCTTCAGATATCTGATCTATCCATTTAACTTGTAAATAGACATCCATGTTCAATCTGAATCTCATTCTTACATGATATCCTTCTCAATAAACTTGCAACCCTGTTGATTCCCTGAAGCATTTACATAACTCCTTGAGTCATAAGCAACAATAAAACAACATACAGCCTTAAGGGACTGCAACTATGACCTAAGCTCTTTGTTCAAAGATCATAAAACATTGAAAATTCACTGAGACTGGAGACGAGAATCAAAATGAAACTAATGAAATTCTTCTACTCTTTGTATTATTTCCTTGAAATTATACAGTCATATGCATGAAATGAAAAACATGAAACAACCTAACAGATCTAAACTATCTATATTAACCTTCTTAATGCTGATCATACAAGAGAGAATGTGCTAAAGAAAATGGTTTTACAGTAAAACACTAGAACCCCGTTGGTATTACCCAGAGAAAACTGCCAACCCCTACAAAGAATGAAAGATAGAAAAATATAGCAAAGAAAGAATTCCCGGATCTGATCTCAGAGTGACATGTGTCCACTTGGAAATCAATTATTTCCAATTGCAAAACCTCCTTCCTCTTTCCACAAATTGATCTGATTTGGTTTCATCATTACTTTGTAACTGATTTGCAAACTATCTCTTACTAAATGATGAAATCTTTTGTTTGCCAAAATATCTGACATGCCTTATGAAAATGATGGCGAAAACCCCATTTAATTGACTTAGAAATGACCCCAACTTCATTTTCACTGTTGGTTACTGATCTAGTAACTACATTTTCAGTTTTAACTCATTCCACTGAGAAGGCCCCAAATTTCACGTTTCTGGTTATAACTTGAACCCATGAATCTTTGTGCAAAAACGAACTCCATAATCGGAAAATTCGTCTTCTCACAATTCCGGCGATATATAACATCGCTCTGTTCGCCTCTCAGGAACCTCCAAAATCTCATTTTGAAAAATGTCCCCCTCTGGTAGAACACTCAGGTTTGCATTTTAAAATTTCAAAAAAATTTAATTATCTAAAGTTAAGACTTTAGAATAAATGCTCTTTTGATTTAAAATCTATGACGTGCAAGTTCGGAGGAAAAATATTAAATTTTGCATTTAAAAAGACATTTTATTTTTCCCTCTGATTTCAAATTCGAGGTCAACCCTCCATTTGACCAGCCCCACGTGTCATCTTGTGATTGGCCAACTCTGCACACCTGCCACTGAACTGCCACGTCACCATCTGAATGGGCCCGCTAACACGTGTCAGCAGCCCGCTTACCCGCTTTCCTTAACCGATGAACATCTTTCTTTTGCGGGATCGTGCCAGCCGTTGATCTAGGCCACGTGGCGCAATCCTGTGCGTCCACCTAAACCTGCACGTCTCTGCTACGTCATTGACAACTGGGACCTGCCTACCACATGTCGAAATCCCGCAATCCCGCTTTATTTCACTAGCGAGCACTTTGGAAATGCAGGCGTGCGCCAGCCCTCGGATCCGAACACATGGTGAGATCTTGCGCCATCTCCATTTTTGGCGCCATGTCATCACATGCATCATTTTGTTTAAAATTTTGTATATGATGACCTCCAGCTAGCATTTATGTCCAAGTTGGTCACGGGGGCCCCACGTGCAAGCTTGCCTTCCAAAAGGCACTTGTCTCATTGACATTAAGTCTGTTGAGTATTTTGGTATTTAAATTGCATAAATGTCCTCCCACGTTGAATGTGGGATATATGACTTTAAAAGAGTTCATGCTCTGCCCTTGCTACTTATGCCTTGCAGCTTTGTCTTGGCTGCGGATGATCTTCTTTTAACGCGGATTCTTCATCAGATCCTAAAGTAGACTTGTGAGAATCAAGGTCCCCTACATATTCAGAGTCTATATAACCCACTAATTGAAGTCCTGTTCTAGCTACATAGTGTATCCCATATGTATGTGTACCCTAGATATAGTGCAAGATTCATTTGGCTACCTTCCAATGAAGTTCATGTGGCTCTTGCATGAAGCAAGAAACCATGCCAACTGTAAATGAGATGTCAAGGCATTTATGTGTCAAGTAGATGAGGCTTCCAACCAACTATATATACAAAGTTGCATCAATAAGTGAGTGGAACACTTTGTTTCTAACTTAAGACCTGAAAGAAAGGGAGTAGGTGCAGCCTTGCAGTCACTCATGCAAAATTGAGCAAGTAGATCAAGAGTATACTTGGGTTGTGATAATGTAATCCCTGATGAAGATTGATGTATCTCGATACCAAGGAACTAGTGAAGTAGACCTTGTCTATCATTGAAAAACCTATCTTGCAAAGTAGCCTTGACACTTTTAATAATGGATGTTGTGCTCCCTGTAATGATCAAGTCATCAACATAAAGCTCAAGAAGCAAATGTGAATCATCCCTCTGAAGAATGTAGACATTCGGATAAGAATGACATCTAGTGAACCCTGCTAAGAGAAGAAAAGAATCCATCTTGGCATACCAAGCTCTTGGAGCTTGTTTAAGTCCATAGATAGATTTCTTCAATTTGCAAACCAAGGTAGCATCCTGTCTGGATCCCTGTGGCTACTCCATATATATCTCCTCATGAAGATCCCCATTCAAGAATGCACTTTTCAGATCCATCTGATGAACAATCTATCTCTGAGCTACTGCTATACCTAGTGTCAAATGAATAGAATTCATCTTTGCAACTGGTGCAAAGGTCTTAGTGTAATCAATGCCAAGTACCTGAGAGAAACCTTTTGCAACAAGTCGAGCTTTATGTTTGTCAACACTTACATCCGCTGTGAATTTGGTTCAATAGATCCACTTACACCGAACAAATTTTCTTCCCTTAGGAAGAGAGATTAAGCCCCATATATCATTTCTCATGAGAGAATTATATTCTTCCTCCATTGCTCTATTTGATTCTAGAATACCTGATGCTTCTTTGAATGATTATGGATCTGAAGCAATTGCAATATAAGCATGTGGGAGTGAGTTGTACTATGATCTTGTCCTCCTTGTATCTGAAGGATTCCCTGCCAATGGTCCTACGACATCCAATGTCTACCTAGGCCATCTAGGTATATTGGAAGAAGATGTAGTAGGTGTATCCTCAATCTCAACTGGCTGATGCCTCTATTTTGGTTGGGGACGAACATCTTCCAAGTTATTGTTATCACTATCACTCTCTTCAATGAAGGAGGAAGAAGGAGGAGTTGAAGAAGTAAAGCTTGGACAACTTTCTTCAAAATGTACACTCCTCCCATAGAATATGTCATGTGTCTCTAGATCCATCAACTTGTAAGCTTTATGTGAGTCTACATATCCAACAAAGATGCAAGGATTGCTTTGAGCTTCCAATGCCTTGTGTTTCTGTGGAGGTATGTGTGCCCATGCTGGACAACCAAAGATTCTGAAGTGCTTAATTGTAAGTTTCCTACCTATCCATGTTTCAAAAGGAGTTATACCATCCAAAGCTTTGTGAGGACTATTCTCAATATAGTTAGCACAATTCATTGCTTCGGCCCAAAAGATTTGATCAAGAGACTTTTTTAGCAGCATGCAAGTGGTCATCTCTTTGAGAGTTCTATTTTTCCTTTCAGCAACACCATTCTGTCGTGGCATATATGGTATTGAATGCTGAAGGTTAATTAAAGTCTGTTAGTCTTGTGTTCACATACTCCCCCCCATTATCTATTCAAAGAACTTTGATGGCTTTCCTTGACTGCTTTTCCACTTGAGCCTTGAAGCTAAGAAATCTTTCAAACACTTCACTCTTATGAGCCATGGAGAAAACCCAAGTATAGCGAGAGTAGTCATCTATGAAGGTTAGGGAAAAATCACCCAAGACCAAGAAGCTCAACAACTAGCACAAAATAGACCAATAGAGTATGATTAGAATAACAATATGAAGTTCAATTGATGTACAAGTACACTAGGAGTGCCTAAATATAGAGGCCTCTAGAATGCTTCTAGAATGTCTAGGAGTTAGCAATATGATAAGCCTCACAACTAAGCACATGTCCACTAAGAGTGGGTTATCCTCCATTGAGCATAGGAGTTAGTGCGATGATGAGAGGATAAGCCTACTAAGGTGTGTCATGTTAAATTATGTTGTAAACACCATGTGCTTAATTAAGAGTGTGAACAACTATGTTGTCAACATGAGAACTCAGTTAATTATGCAAACTTCAGTGTTGTAGACACCATGTGGTAAAATAGAGTTGCTTACTCCTGTGTTGTCAACAGGGCAACTCATATGAGTACGCAAACTCCTAAGTGTCTAAACTAATAAATTATAAAATAATGTACTTATCCTAAGTAAACTTAAGTAAAGTATAACTAATAATTATTTACACTAACAAGATAAAGTGATTTTTTTTAAATATCTACTTTAATTTATAGATTCTATACAGATGTCTAATCTCATCCAAGTAGAAAATGCAATTCTACTTTCTAATCATTTATATGCTTCCTCATGTTGATTGTCTTCCAAAAGTTGCTACAAACAGTAAAATTGACCCATAAAACACTACAACATTTGGGGTCAAATTGTGATGGCAATTTGCAACGACGGTGTAATTTGTGGTCATTGTATGTATTCAAGAACCATTTGTTTGTGTCACTATTGGATGACCCGTTGGGCGCATTTTCACAAGTTCTAGAGAATGTGCTACATGTTGAGGATGCTAGAAGCTATATTCACTACAAGATAGAAAGTATCGGTGATGATGATATTCATTAGGATTTGGGAAAAATGTGTAACAATGACATGATCTTGAAGTTTGAGTATGTGCACCTAGATGGCTTAAATCTAGTGAAGTATATGTTCTATACGGAATTCGACAATCACGATTGGACCCGAATAATTCTGAGTAGGGTACATGATGATTGTTGTAGCTAGGTGATGCGTATATTATTTTTGACAATGACCTAATCCATAAGGTCATAGGATTAAGTAACGAGGCCTACAATCATGTAATGGACACCCTTGGATGTCCCAAAAAAACTAAACCAAATTGCTGAAAGGAATTATGTCAAACAATTTGCATTCAACTTCTTATTTCTCTGTTTAATGTTTTAAACCCCTTATAACTCCGAAAATCAAACGTTTATTATTTGTTGTGTTTCGTGCATGGAATTGGTATCATACAACATAAACAAGAAAGAAACTACAATGATATGCAAAGTGGAAATGAACTGCTGCTAATAAAATGTTATTTTCAGAATTCATAAAACCAAATACATGGCAGATTTATCAACTCACTAATTACTTCAGCAGTATTGAAATAATACTCCAGCCCATGCTTACGAACTTGTTGCTACAATACTTTGTCCTCCAATCAGTCCACTACCTTCATAATACCATTCCCTCCAAGCGGCATAAGAGTCGGACAAGTAGTGAAGAAGATATGAGCAAAATATCAAATCTGCCTGTAGCCGGAAATGCAACTAAACTACCTGATAATGAAGCCAATTACAAAGAATTCCAAAGGCCAAACCCCAAGGGAATGACGTCTAGAATGTTACAAGAGAGGATAGACGTCCTCAAATGCCAAGAACAGAGCTGCAACTCACACACCAATTTCTTCTCATATTCAACCTGCCTAATGAAGCCACAAATGCTTCCTTTTATTCTATTTCCAAGGGTCCTCTCAACTCATATGGGCAATGTGGGATAAAAGATGTGTAATCTATAAAACATATATTAAAATACCCCTTATGTCTCCCTTGGGTACACATCACCATAAAATAAATATTAAAGTAACACTTTAATATTTTACCATTAAATTAGATGTTACTTTAATAAAACTTCAGGCATTAAAATGTATTAGCAATCGGACTCCGAATAATGCGAGTGATAGCTCATCGGAAAGCTCTCACCGAGGAGTATCGAATCCAATCACCAAAATTGACCTGCACTGTGTCCTGCCGACTTACTAAAAATAGTAAGTATGCCTGAAACTGAGTAATCAACTTCGTTTTGGCCCAAACTGGAAATGACTAGGCCAAAACACTCCAGGATCCCATTAAACCCTTCGTTAGCCCTCGGGACCATGTAGAACAAGGCTAACACACACACACTTGGTCAACTGCTAAAATGGGGACATTACAGTCCGCCCCCCTTGAAATTGCTTGTCCTCAAGCAATCTCAGTCCAGCCTGCTGAATAACCTGCTCACTCTCCCATGTAGAATCTTCCTCCGACAGGTCTTTCCATCTGACCAAATACTCCTTCACTATCCTGTTTCTAAGCTTCCTCTCTCTGGTGTCCAGAATAGCCTCGGGTACTAACACAAGCTTCCCCTCCTCATCCAAAGGGGGTAAATCTGCAAAAGGCACTACACTCTGACCAATGGCTTTCTTAAGCCTAGACACATGAAACACATTGTGCACTCTATTGCCCTCTGGAAGCTCAAGCTCATAGGCGACTTTGCCCACTTTGCAAATCACCCTGTAGGGACCATAAAATCTAAGTTTCAACTTTTCAGCTCCGCTCTTCTTGAGCGATGACTGTCTATATGGTTGTAGCCTCAAGTAAACCATATCCCCTACCTCGAAGCTACGCTCTATTCGGTGCTGATCAGCATACAATTTCTGTTGATTCTGGGCCTGTTGTATATTCTCTTTGAGCACTTTCAAGATGTCCTAACTATCCTGCAATAAGTTTTTGGCTTTGGGCACTCTACTGTCCCCCAAAACTAAATCCATGAAGCTAGGTGCTTCATAACCATAGAGTGCCATAAAAGGAGTCATCTTGATGGACATATGATAAGTGGTGTTATAACAATACTCTCCCATATGCAACCATCCGATCCAAGCCTTTTGTTGTGTAGTTACATAGTTCCTCAAATATCCTTCCGCCCATTTATTCACAATCTCTGTTTGCCCATCTGTTTGCGGATGATAACTAGTGCTAGGTGTAAGATCTGTACCACACAACCTAAACAACTCTTGCCAAAAAACACTCATAAACTTACTATCCCGGTCGATGACAATGAATCTGGGCAGCCCATGTAACTTGAATATCTCTCTAAAGAAAAGATCTGCCACCTGTGCTGCTGTGTAAGTGGACGGAATAGCAAAGAAGTGAGCAAACTTCGTCAAGCGGTCCACCACCACATAGCTGCAATCCCTTCCCTGCACTCGTGGTAAACCAGTGATGAAGTCCATCGAAATACTTTCCCATTTCCTATCAGGAATGGGCAAGGGCTGTAATAAACCTGCAGGAAATGTGTGCTCTCCCTTATTCTGTTGACAAACCACACACTCCCTGACATACCTCTGAACATCATCCTTGAGCCCTTTCCATGAAAATCGCCCTCGGATCTGCCTGTAGGTCTTGAAGACCCCCGGATGTCCAATTGTGGGTGCATCATGAAATGCCTTCAGTATCGCCTCTCTCAAATGTGATGATGGAATCAAATAAACCCTGTCCTGAACTCTGATCAATCCATCTATCACCTCATAGCGATCATCCTGTATGGTACCTGAAATCAATCCAGAAGCCCAAGCATCTCCGACATACTCTGCTATAATCTGATCTCTCCAATCTCTTGAAATCTCTGCCAGAGCACATAAGTGAGGTCTCCGAGATAAGGCATCAGCCACCACATTTTTCTTACCTTTGACAAACTCTATGTCAAAGTCATAAGCCTGCAATTTAGTCACCCATTTTTTTGCCAGTCATTAAGATCACGCTGGCTCATGAAGTATTTAATACTGTTGTGATCAGTCTTGATCACAAAACGTCCACCTACCAAATATGATCGAAATTTGGCCAATGCATGCATTATGGCCAACATCTCCCGGTCATAGATAGAATAACTTTTCTCAACTCCCTGGAGCTTCCTACTCTCGAATGCAATGGGATGCTTCTCCTGCATCAATACTACTCCAATCCCATCACCTGATGCATCACAATGAAGCTCAAAAGGCTTCGTGAAATCCGGTAGAGCTAGAACTGGACATGAAGACATTACCTGCTTGAAATGCTCAAAACACCTCTGTGCTGCCCCTGTCCACACGAAGGCTCCTTTCCTGGTAAGATCTGTCAAGGGTGTAGCAATCTATGAGAATCCCTTAACAAACCTCCTATAAAAACCACATAAACCAAAGAATCCCTTAAGCTGTGTAAGGTTTGTGGGAGTAGGCCACTCTACAATAGCTCTAATCTTTTCGGGATCAACCCGAACGCCATCTGCACTAATGATATGCCCAAGGTAAAGGAGCTCAGTCATGCCAAACTCACATTTAGATTCCTTGGCATACAATGACTCTCTCTCCAGAATAGATAACACCTCCTCCAGATGATGTAAGTGCTCCTCCCAGGTCTTACTGAAGACCAAGATGTCATCAAAAAAGATCAAGACAAATCTCCTTAGCTGCTTCCTGAATACCTGGTTCATACAACTTTGAAATGTAGCAGGTGCATTGGTTAGACCAAATGGCATAACCATGAACTCAAAGTGGCCATAGTGACATCGGAAGGCTGTTTTCTCAATGTCCTTTGCTCTCATCCTGATCTGATGGTATCCGGATCGCAAATCAATTTTGGTGAAGAAGCATGCCCCATGCAACTCATCAATCAGCTCATCAATCCTAGGAATGGGATACCTGTTTTTAATTGTTTTCTTATTCAGTGCCCTGTAATCGATGCACATGCACATCGTCCCATCCTTCTTCTTTACCAATACTACTGCTGAAGCAAAGGGGCTCTTACTGGGCCCCATCTCCAACAAATCCTTAATCGTCTTCTCTATCTCATCCTTGTGTTTATTAGGATGACGATAGGGAGTAATCATAACTGGTTTGGCTCCCTCCTCGAGCTCAATAACATGTTCCATCCCTCTGTCAGGAGGAACCCCATGAGGAATATCGCTAAATACTTTAGCATGTCTATCAAGTATCTTCTGGATATCTAGTGGATGACTCTTTTCTTGTGGCTCTGGTGAAGTTGGCATAATGTAGCATTCTGCCACCCACTCTATGTCATCATGACGAAAAAGTCTCTGCATTCTCCTCAAGGACACTACTCTGCAACCTCCATCTGAAAGTCCTCTAAGTACCACAGTTATGCCCTCATGCTGGAATCTCATCTCCAATTTCGCTAGATTGAGTGTGAACTCAACTAGTGAAGCCATCCATGTCATGCCGAGGATGACATCATAATCTCCCATGTCCACAACATAGAACTCATCCTCCAACTCGTAGCCATCTCCAAACCTGATGCGAAGATTAGATATCTTTCGAGTGCATAATAACTTATCACCGTTAGCCACCATGACTCTAAACCCATCATGCTCCTCTATCTGTAACCCTCTCCTGGCTACCAACTGTGCATCTATGAAGTTATGTGTAGCCCCAATGTCAATAAGAGATATCACTTTCTGCCCCTGGATAGTACCCCTGACCTTAAATGTGATTGCCTTTTGGGCCCCTATCAAGCGTGCCAACGATCTATCATCCTTAGGAATGTTGCTCTCCTCTATAGTGTTACCCTCATCTGAATCGGAGTGCTGATCCTCCCCTTCTGACTCTGACTCTTCTGCTGAAAAATACTCCATTTGATTTGCCTTAGCCTTGAGAGAACATTTATGAGATAAGTCCCAAGGCTCTCTACAATGGAAGCACAGCTTCTTCTTTCGAAGTTCATTCAAGGTTTCATTGTCTAGTCCTTTTGATCCTTCTTTGGGTTTGCTATACTCTTTCTGAAACGGTTTTTTGTCTTTGTCCTTGCGGTAGAAAGAATCTGTTGAATGGTTTTTTCCTTTGTATACCGAAGGGGCTAAATCTCGTGCCTTTTTAGTTGCTTCAGCTAAGGTGAGTGGATCATGTCCCTTCACCCAACCTCGTAATGGATCAGCAAGACCATCACAAAATAACACCACCAATCTCCTAGGAGAGATATCAGTAACAAGTACAGACAAGCGCTGAAACTCGGCAATGTAAGCATCCACAGAACCTAACTGTTTTAACTGTGCTAGCTCCTTGAAATGTAACTCGGGATCCTTAGTGTCAAATCTCCCAATCAATGTTTCGGTGAATTCCTCATAGGATGTAATCTGATTATGCCCCAAAGTCACCATGCCATGATGCCACCATTCATGTGCAACACCATCCAAGTGAATAGCCGCATACTTGATAGCCTCCTCCTCAGGCATAGGATTTAGCTGCAAGTATGTATCTACCTTCTGCACCCAAGCTCGTGCAGTCATCTTCTCTGAAGCATCATAATAAGGTAAAGAAAGTTTTCCAACTTTCTTCCTCAGCTCAAAGTTTTTGATTCCTCCCTCCTGCTTTAGGCATGTGTCTCATCCTCAAGTCCATATAATCTCTAAGAGAAATATCCGCCTGAAACTCCGGTCCACTAGCCTCCCAGTCCCTCCTGAATTGATCCTGTAACTCGGTAATCTGCGGTTCGTTTACTGGTTGAACCGGATCTCTGGGTGGGAAAGTGGGTAGAAGAGGTCTCGAGCTCGCAGTCCGCGCTGGGCGTGCAACGTGTCTAAAGTTATCAGCCTCATTCCCATTGTTGTCGTGTCCATTATTACCATTAATGTTATTCTCAGGACCATTGTTGTTGCCTTGGCCTCCATGGTTATTGTTTCCCCCGTTGTTATTGTTTCCCTCGTTGTTATTGTTTCCGTTGTTGGCATCACCTGGATTAATATTGACACCCATCTGTCTAGCCATGAGCTGCAACATCATGTCCATTCGCCTATTCTGCTCCTGCTGCATACGTTGCCCCTGCTCTAATGTATCCAGTAACTGTTTGAACAGTACCTCCCCCTAATCTGGACCAGCATTTCCGCCTCCGCCCAATCTTGTATTCCTGTCATCTCGATCACCCATTTTATTGTACTGATCAAAGAATATCTCCTCTGTGTCTGTATGGTTGGATTCAATGTCCACCTGCACGGATGTACTAGACTGTTTGCTTTGCAAGTCTAAAATCCTATTTTGTCTTGCGGAAATTATAAGACCCTTGTCGCATGCTCAAACATAAATGCTTAGCCTGTGTTTTTTATTTATTTCTGATTTTAGTGTTTTGACATTTCGTCAAACACTTTTCCTCTATCCGGCTGTTCCAAATTCCCTATAAGACCTCCACAGGATGGCAGGACTAATAGCTCTGATACCACTGTAATGGACACCCCTGGATGTCCCAAAAAAACTAAACCAAATTGCTGAAAGGAATTATGTCAAACAGTTTGCATTCAACTTCTTATTTCTCCATTTAATGTTTTAAACCCCTTATAACTCCGAAAATCAAACGTTTATTATTTGTTGTGTTTCGTGCATGGAATTGGTATCATACAACATAAACAAGAAAGAAACTATAATGATATGCAAAGTGGAAATGAACTGCTGCTAATAAAATGTTATTTTCAGAATTCATAAAACTAAATACATGGCAGATTTATCAACTCACTAATTACTTCAGCAATATTGACATAATACTCCAGCCCATGCTTACGAACTTGCTGCTACAATACTTTGTCCTCCAATCAGTCCACTACCTTCATAATACCATTCCCTCCAAGCGGCATAAGCGTCGGACAAGTAGTGAAGAAGATATGAGCAAAATATCAAATCTGCTTGTAGCCGGAAATGCAACTAAACTTCCTGATAATGAAGCCAATTACAAAGAATTCTAAAGGCCAAACCCCAAGGGAATGACGTCTAGAATGTAACAAGAGAGGATAGACATCCTCAAATGCCAAAAACAGAGCTGCAACTCACACACCAATTTCTTCTCATATTCAACTTGCCTAATGAAGCCACAAATGCTTCCTTTTATTCTATTTCCAAGGGTCCCCTCAACTCATATGGGCAATGTGGGATAAAAGATGTGTAATATATAAAACATATATTAAAATACCCCTTATGTCTCCCTTGGGTACACATCACCATAAAATAAATATTAAAGTAACACTTTAATATTTTACCATTAAATTAGACGTTACTTTAATAAAACTTCAGGCATTAAAATGTATTAGCAATCGGACTCCGAATAATGCGAGTGATAGCTCATCGAAAAGCTCTCACCCAGGAATATCGAATCCAATCACCAAAATTGACCTGCACTGTGTTCTGCCGACTTACTAAAAATAGTAAGTATGCCTGAAACTGAGTAATCAACTTTGTTTTGGCCCAAACTGGAAATGACTAGGCCAAAACACTCCAGGATCCCATTAAACCCTTCGTTAGCCCTCAGGACCATGTAGAACAAGGCTAATGCACACACACTTGGTCAACTGCTAAAATGGGGACATTACAAATCGTGTTAATGAGAAGAATGTTAGCAAGATGGAGTCAAATCTGAACACAAGGTTTGATGGAAGAAACATGAAGGTAGACTAAAGGAGTAAAGCTACTAAGCAAGATATTAGGGTACAAGTTCAACCATGGATTGAGGTTTAACTAAATACCTATAATATCCCCATCATAAAATCGTTTATTAATCAAACCTTTGTTAATGGGCCGATTGATTTAAAATATCTCGGACCCATTTTAGTTTTGTTTCCCTAAGTAAGTGAAGCCGTCGGCTATCTTTGTACACCCTCGTAAAGTTATCCGATGGGTATTTAAGCACAGCTTGTACGTAGTGGTAGGGATACAATTTTTGATTATTTATTTGTACTGCGAATTCTTGTTGGAGTTCTGGTTTTGTTCGCCAATTCAAAAGTGAAAGATCTTCCCTATTTAGCTTGTGTGGTTTTGGTGGGTTTCAACCTCATCCTATTCCGTTGTTGTATGTAACACTTCGCTCAGATCTGGCAAATCAGAGCACCGTCTTTTGGCAATTATTACTTGAAGTTTGTTTGTGTTCTAATCTCTATTCTTGTTTGGCATTGTCTGATAAATTCAGAATTAATAGTTTAAAGTGCAGATCTGAAATCATTCTTTTTCCGTACCTCCTTCGTTTCTCACAACACTTTGCCCAACTACCATTACTCATCGTACGACCTCCAAGCTAAGCCGTACTACCTCCCAACCAACCATACGACCTCCATATGCCCACCATATGGCCTCCATAGTCTCTACCGTACTTCATTCTCACTTCACCGTACAACCCCCTTATACCTCTGTACCTCCAAATTGCTAGCCTTACATCACCTATCCCACCGTACGACACTTTTGGTGTCCCATAACATACCAGACGACCTACACTGTATGGCCTTCAACCTTGTTAGTACACTCCATTTGACATCTGTACAAGCATTCCAGTGGCTATATATTGATTTTTAGAGGAGTTGTAGGTACGGGTCATTATAGCGGTATTAGAGCTTCGATCCTGCCATCCTGTGGACAGTGAATGAGATTTTATAGCTGGAAGGGAAGAAGAACCCATTCCATTAATAGAATGGCTGCCGAACTGGAACCCACAACTGTCAAACTCGTGGCACTACTGAGAGAGCTTGCGAGGAATCAGGCACATATCAATGATACTCAGTGACTCATGAAAGGGACTCTCAAGAAGTTGGCAGACAATAAAATATCTGGAGCACAAAATGGTCATAGCGGAGACTCGAACGTCGAGTAAAGCAAACCCTCATCCAGCACGCTCTCAACCTTCCATGCCATCTTTTCCACCACGGATGGAGGCACCACCCAGAGGGAAGCAACCGACCTTTGAAGAAATGCAAGACTAGCTGAGAGAAGACTAGAAAAATGCAAATTTGGAGGAAGATATATCCTACAAAGATTATGCAGATCTGAGAATGAGATATTCAAGAGGACGCATTCTCCCTCTCCATTCTCATGTTTTCTCTTTGGTTCTCCTTGTTCTTTGTTTGCATCAAGAGTATATCACAGAAATTCAAAACCAAGCTGCTCGTGTGGAGCTGTAGATTTCACAATGATTGTTCCACACCAAAACCTAGTCTTATATCTTCTGCTATAACCAGCTCATGTATTTTTCCATCATGTCATTTGCATTGTGAATGATGCTATATTGACTGGTCAAGTAACTTTCACTATGTTATTCGCATTGTGTGAAATGCATTTTCGATTCAAGTAAGATTTATTTTTCCTTTTAAATGCAATATTAGTATTGAGTATTGAGCTCGATTAGCATTGAGAGGCTACGGCCTGCTCCTTATTTCACACTTCTATTTTGGATCAACTGTTTACTTAAGCATCAACTGCTATAAGATTGGGACAAGGAATGTCCAACCAATGGAATTATATAATGCTCTGTGATGTGCAAATTTGCAGTGCAATATCCTCTATTTCTTTATTATTTGATACGTACAAGTTGTGTATGTTTTCAACATAATACCACAAACAATCTTCTGACTTAACAGAATCTCATGACTATCTGCAGTCTCTAGGGAAGCACCTAAGGCCAAGTAGAGCCAATTTTATATATATATATATGGGTGAAGAGGAGAGGAAATCCTACGAGAGAAAGGGAAATAAAACAATAAATCAGAGTAAAAATATTTTGATTAATTTATAAAGGAGAATTGCATATATCCAAGTTGGCTCATGTTTGTCCAAGATGTAATTGGTTGTCAAGTCAAGCGGTGGTGATCAAGTTGTCTAATACCTATTGTCCTGCATTTTGTCACCACAAAATGTAGGTAACAGTATGAAACTTTTTCAAATTAGTTTCGCATTTCTCTGAGTTTAGTTCATTATTTAATTGGTTAGTATTGATCAACCAATCAGTACCAATTGATATAATGGACTCTTTTACCGAAGGCTTTCATCAAGTCCTTTTCATTTTTCTGTTTGTCAAGCCTATGCTTGATTTTTGAGGCCTTCATCGTCCTTTTCTTTGTTTTTAAGTGTATGTTCATTGGTTTTTCGTCCTTCGGTTTTGCTCAAATCATGGCTTTCAGTTTCTCCTTTGATTTGATTTAACCTAGAGCTTAATCGGAGTTATCAGTCGAACGATATGGTCATTTTAGTGCCCAAAAAGTGGAACTTTTTGATCCAACAACACGAATTAAAAATATCATGTTATATTTTTAATTTGACATTCACTTTTTGAAAAATATAACTTAAATTCACTTTATGTTATGTTTTTAAGTTACTTTATCAATTATATTTTCACTTAAAGTAACTATAATGCACTTTATGTTATATTTTTAAGTTGAGTTACTTTTTTATTTTTCACTTAAGTGACTATATTAACTATATAGTTCAATTTAATTTTTGACATTTAAATCAAATGTTTTAGTAAATATTACTTATTAATGATATTTACATGTTATATTGCTTTTGATATAAAAGCAAACAAGACTAGGGGGTTGGCCCATTACAACAATGGCATGACTAGTAGAAAGTCAGCCAACAACCAGCAGACAACCACACACAACACCCTTAACGATTTACATTGAAAACAAAAGTAGCAGAATAACGGTAATAAAAAGTACTAGGGATCTAACCCTTAGGACCAGCAAAGTTTAATAGTTTAAAAAGCATATAGGTGGTCATCACATCGTACCACCTATAGCTCTAAACAAAGTTTAGCCAAAAAAACAAAACCATCAGCAAAGAATGGAGAGTGAGAACCAGCAGAGTACCAAACATAGCAAAAAACAAAAGGCCACTATGTGACATCTTTTTTCTTTCCTTTTCCCGCCAAGAGCACCTTGGCCCAGTCTTCAGCAAAAAAGCCATAGAGAAGCTTCGAGTCCTCCTTCCTCGGGCTATCCTCCTCCTATGCATCAGACAACATCTGCAAGGTAGTGGCAACCACGTGAGTCACCTTAAGGGTGAACTTTGAGAATAGGGAGAAGCCCTCCTCCACTGATTTGTACTTGTCTTTGAGCTCATGGATATCCTTCTGGGTAACCTCCCCTTTCTCCTTTGCTCCCAACTTTAACGCCTTGTTGTTCACCAGACTTCTGCTGCTATCCTGCACCACAAGATTGTTAGTGGGGGCCTTTAGGTTCACCAGACCCACATTTTTGGTCGAGGAGGATATGGTGTCTGAGAGTCAGACACAGTTTTGGAGTTCTCCTAATTGTCAGTAGGAGGCTAGGTGATGGTGGCAGAGACATGGGTGGGGTCAAGGGAGGGGTCCTTGATGGGATTGTTTTAATGACCCCTTTTTTGGACATTTCTTATTTTCCTTTAATTTATATTCTAGACTTCATAAAATCTCCTTTCTATCCCCCTTCCCGAGTTTAATACTTCTCTTATATATGATATGATGAGAAGAGACACATCTTTTCAATTAATTATTAATATTAATATAAGTTATTATTTATTAATATAATATTCTTAATATTAATTAATTTGTATATTATTAATATCATTTCAACTATTTCATATTAAATAGAATATAATAACTCCTAACTTAAATAATATATTATTAATATTAAGAAATGATATTATTAAATTTTAAGATTTAATACTATTAGATTATAGTATTTAGTTTATTTTAAAATATTAAGTTTATGAGGTAGATTAAATATTACAAATACAAACATTATTTAGTTATATCATTTCGTTTATTTATAGCTTTAACCATTATATATTACAATAGTATTCATTTATTTATTTATCTATCTTTACTTAAAATAAAGTATTATTAGTTATTTATAATTATTATATATTACTTTTTTTTATATCATAATAATTATTAAATATTATTTTAGGGGGGCTATCGCAGTCCTCCCCTCTCGAATTTGCTTATCCTCAAGCAATTGATTTGATCCTCATTAATTCATTGTCTGGATTCATTCTCTTTCCTATATATGTGTTAGACCCTTGCAAAGGAAACATGTTAGTATATAATAGCATGTACAAGAACATATAAATGAAGACACAAAGTAGACACATTAATGCATGAAGACGCAGTGCAAACACAAGGTAGATACATGAATGCATGAAGACACAAAGAAGATTCGAAGCAGACATATTAATGCATGAAGACACAATGTAGACACATAGTATACATGTTATAATCCTACTTACAATTTGAGATAAGAAAAAGGTAAGGAAATGTTTTACCACTTTGATCGAGAATGTCGTGCTCCTTTCTCCTTGTCGAGATCAAAATTCTTGAAGATGCATATTTTAAACAACTTTTCTATAGCTAGCACTATACCAACTTAAATAATATATTATTAATATTAAGAAATAATATTATTAAATTTTAAGATTTAATACTATTAGATTATAGTATTTAGTTTATTTAACAATATTAAGTTGTTAAGTTTATGAGGTAGATTAAATATTACAAATACAAACATTATTTAGATATATCATTTCATTTATTTATAACTTTAATCATTATATATTACAATAGTATTCATTTATTTATTTATCTATCTTTACTTAAAATAAAAGTATTATTAGTTATTTATAATTATTATATATATATATATATATATTACTTATTTTTTATATCTTAATAATTATTAAATATTATTTTAGTGGGGCTATCACAATTGTCCACCTCAAAATCCCAAGTTCCATCCAGGGTATCATCCCCCTTCTCCGCCTCTTTCTCTGTTTCAGCATTCCCCTTCTCCTAGTCGTCCCCCGAGTTCTTGTCACTCTCTTCAGAGTTAGTGTCATCCTCCTAAGAGCAACAAGTCAGTTGCTTAACTCTACAACAGGTTTTAGCAATCCCCAATTTCCACCTCCACCCTTTTTTCCATTTTAATCCTCTTATTAGCAGTCTATTTTGAGGCCAACTTGTTCTTCCTACCCTTAACAAGGGTTTGGCTAGGGAAGGCTCAAGGGTGGGGGCATAACTGCCACCAGCAAATTTCAAGCACAGGGGAGCATTCGAGGGGAGGACATTATCAAAAGCAATCACATGGGGCGGGCAAAGGGCTAAGTGGAATTAGAAAAGGCGAAACATATTATATTGTTAATATGATATGTAAATATAATTTATGTCCCATTTAAGTAATATTTTGTTGAAATTAATTTCACATGTGCTTATTAAATCACTTAATGTCATCAAAAGTTGACCTTTTTCATGTCTTTACATGTAAACTCCATCAAAAGTGGACCTTTTTCAAGCCATTGCATGTAAAATTCAACTTTGTAAAGTCACTCAAAAGTGGACCTTTTTGATGCCATTGCATGTAAACTCACTTGAAATATGCAATGACATCAAAAAGGTGAGTTTTTAAAATATGCAATAACATCTAAAAGGTGAGTTTTTAAAATATGCATACACCTCCAAAAGGTGAGTTTTTAAAATATGCATGTCATGTCCCCAATTTCTGCCCTTCCTTAGTGACAACATTTCTAGCAGGTTTGGTCTATTATCTGGTTCCCATAGGCCAGCAGAGCGTAGAGGGAACCAGCCCAGGGACTTGGAGAGTCATGCATGAGCTTCCCAAGTAGTTTGGAGCAGTAGACAACAATTTCCTACAATTTCGGAGGGGATTCCTAATTTGTAGGGATTGACTAGGAGTGGTCTACGAGGCATTTTGAGACCTCGACGAATGTTTTGGAGACTTAGAGTGCATCTCCTATTTTTTAGGAGGAACTCCCAGTTCAGTGACAGTTCTCTTAGAGGTGCACACAGCAGGGGAGTCATTGGGACTCAATTTTGGTTGGTTGGGGTTGTCTCCTACTTTTTAGAAGCATCCCTAGATTTTAGGGATGGACTACCAGTTGACCCATCTTGTTCGGCATCAGTCATAGACCGGTGACAAGGTCAGATTCATGTTTGATTGGTCATTTTTGGCCTTTTGGGACCATTTGGGAAATATTTTAACATATTTTAATATTTCCTAAGTTGGTGATTAAATAAATTAAATAAGGTTAAGTTTTAGCCATTTTGGAGTAATAAGGGGTTTTTTGGCCTCATCTGGATGCGCATCCTATGGTGTGATAGCTCATTGGAAAGGTCTCAAAATTCTCTAAATCTTTCTCTTTGGTCTCAGGGCATTTCAGTGAATGGAATTCTATCTATGAGGAAAAAGGTCATTTTCTAGTAACATGACCACTTTAAAGTAAAAAATTATAACATTTTCACTACACAACACCACTTGGAGACACTTAGGGTTCGATTTGCAATTGAGAGGGGGCTATAAGGAGATGGAAGCTTCATTCTAAGATTATCTTTTGCATATTGAAAAACTTGTTTTTGTGAGTTGGCTCTGAGAGAGCAATTCTTCATCTGGGACACAAACCCCAGGTTCTGGATTGGTTGGGACGTAGCCCTCAGCAGTTATTGGCATTGGATTCTTCAGACAGTGTGCGTTGCTATCAGGGATAGAGTACGCCATTCTTTATTGTGGATTCAGGTTGCAAATTTATGGTTTCAGCGTTACAGATTGATTCTTTCAGCTGGGACGTGATTCCTTGCAGTCTTACGGCTGCCATTTGCAGCAGTTTGGCATCATTGTTGGATGTAAGCTCCTTGGAACTGCATTGGATTTATTATTTGGCTTTATAAATTAGAAATCTGCCTGGTACGATTTATAGCAATTCTGATTTGGCTCTATGTTCTTATTTATTTTCAGTCTCCTCTCATGTTTATTGTTCATTATTCATTACTATTGTGAAAACTATCAAAAAACACAAAACAAAAACAAAACCTTCTGCAACTTCTGTCTATTCTCAAAGACCATCAAAGAAATCACAGGAAAATAGAGTTTATTAATTTAAAAACTACAGCAGATTAGCAAGGGCATCTATCAGGGATCTTTCAGTGGCATCAGAGCCTACATCCTGCCAACCTGTAGGGTTTGTGAGAAATTGTCACAACAGATTTTGGCATCTGGGTATTGGATAAAAAGTTTTGATAATTCATTTCAGCATCTGGGTACTAGCTAAAAAGTTTTGATAATTCATTTTGGCCTCTGGGTATTGGATAAAAGGTTTTGATAATTCATTTCAGCATCTGCGTACTGGCTAAAAAAATTTGATAATTCATTTCAGCATCTGGGTACTGGATAAAAATTTTTGATAATTCATTTTGGCATCTAGGTACTGGATCAAAAGTTTTGATAATTCATATTAGCAGTACAGGGTCGATTTTTGCTCCGACATGTTAGTTTCAATTGGTCAGCGTGGTAGTTCATTATGGCAAAATTGTTAAGAGATATAACCCTGTGGAAAAAATGGGAACAATCACAACAAAAATTCAAGCTTCAATTGCAGCAGTTCAATGATTCTATGTCAAGGAAATTTGGACATGCTAGTGGATCATCATCTTCTTCTAGAAAGGATCCATTGCCACTAGACAGGAAAACGGAAGTAATTAGCATACTTGAGGAGTATAATACTCTTCCTCAATATGTTAGGGAGAACTTTCATTTCAAAGATTACATTGACATGCATTCAAAAATTTGTCATAAGGTTAAGCTTGCAAAAAAGAAATACCATGCCATAGTTGATGATATGTTTTCATGTGAGAAAGAAGATTTGTGTCAACCTATCCATGTTCATGATAAAAACACCATAATGGATCAGTCACTTGCAGGCTATGCGGAAGAAAGGCATGAAGATGTGTTATCATTTGAGTTGCAGCCTATGAAAAACAAAAATCATTCATCATGTGGGATTCCTAAAGAAGAAATAACTCTAGATCAGGAGGAGACACATAGCACACCATTTGATTCATCAAGTTGATCACAAAATGGAAGAGATTACAATCATGGATCAGTCCATTAGGGATGCTGAAAGCATGTCTCCAAGGTCTGATCCCTATTCTAATTTTTGCAATAGTAGCTCTAGTCATGTGGTATCATCCATTTCACATGAAGGTAATGAGTTTGTTGAGTCTTCCTATGATGGTACTCAGGTTAAGTGTGTTGCACATGAGATTTATATTGTGGATTCAAACTACAAAGGTTTTGATTGTGTTTACCCCACCTTGGAAGATGTGAAAAAGGCTCAAGAGACGTGCAATGGATGGTCACATAGAGCTAAGAAGGCCAAGATGCTTGCTACCCAAGCAAGACAACACTTACAAGAGGACAAGGGAAGATGCAATCAGCTTGATAATGCAAGAAGACAAAGAGAGTCACACATTAGATCCTTATTTCTTCCAAGGGAAGAAAGTGAGGATGTTGAGCATACAAGGGAAGAACTTCTTGAGGTAAGTCCAGAAGAAGAGCATGTTGAGACGTGTGAAGAGGAAAAGAGTTATGATTTAGAAAATTCAGTTTGGTCTAGTTTGCATCATGAAGTTTATGACGTTCCTCTTTCAAGAAGCCCCTTAAAGGCTCCAAACAATGATGATATTAGTTTCACACTTGATGGACCAGCCACAAGTGTTATTTTCATTTGTGTGGAATGGAACATTATTGATTCTGATTTGGTTAGTCATGCATCATCTACAATGGAAGGACAATTGTTAAGATCATATGAAGCATCTTGTCTTAAAGAGATGATTAGGGAGACTAAGAGGCTGCTTACTAAGAAGATATTGCATTTTGATAATGTTTGGTTTGTTTGGAATACTACACCTTGGAGTTTGTTAGTAATGGAAAACATATCAGTTATGGAGATAGAGGTATGGATCAGATTTTGGGCAGCTAAAGCAGTCAATGGGACATGTTATATTCGTTTGAACACACCCCATGGACCAGCACCTTTAGAGGAGTGACCTACCTTGGAAGGAGAGGCAAGAGAAGACTGCAAAAACATTGTGGAAAGGTATGAACATACTTCTGATTTTTTGACTTTGAACAGCAATTCTCTTTCATCTCATGAGTCAAACTTTGAACCTTGGATTGGTTACATTCAAGCTGGGGTGTTCAAGTGTGAAGTTGATCCTTCCCTACCAAGAGTTGATGACACATTAAGTTGCATATCTAGTGGACCAGCCACAAAGAGCCTGTCTTTGTTGAGAATTAGAAGCATCTCTCATTCATCAATGGGTTTATCACCTCTTCCATATGATAGGGCAGTGATGTACCTTTTGATTGAAGATTCAAACTTTTTAAATATTACATGGGGCTTTCAAGATCAGAATATAAGGGACTTCGTTGGTTACATGGTTAAACAAAACATTTACTTAACAACCTTTAATGAAGGCACACTAATTTGCGGAAATATAGGTAAAGTTGCAGTAGCTGTTTGGAGGACTTGGAAAAGTATTCAACAAACTTTCCTTGCCGATGATTGGCTCATTTGTGAATTCCTAACAGCATTGGTCGTTGGTAGTAATTGTGGCTTCATTTGGAGTGAAGTTCTTAGTTGGTTAGATGAGGTACAGCTTCACAACAGCAACATAATGAGTATCAACATGGCGGAGGGATGTGTCAGTGCAAAGATTTGGGATCTTGGTATCAACATGTGTTGGGCATTTCTTCAGTGGATTCATGTTGAGTTGCTTCACTTTTGGTATACAGATGTTTACATCAGAGTAGCGCAATGGTTGAGTGAAGTAACATTTTCCAGATCGATATGGGATTCAAGAATTGATAATCCTACAATGTTGAGTACAAATGACACATGCTTTGATTTTTCTCATGATGGCATACATACTTCATCTTCAAGTTTTTCATCTGCATCCATTGATATGGTAGTGGTATCCTTGTTGATTGGTGACTCCATAGTCTTCGATTCCTTATGGACTAGTGGCTGTCCAAGCTGGAATCATTTACTACTTGAGTTGGCATTGACTACATCCATGATTCAGTATGAGGGGATTGAGGAGTGTTTCTTTGGGACATTTGTTGTTTGGCATTGGTATGATGACATCTATGATATCATTCAAGTTGCTGGTCAGAATTATAGCAGCATTGTTAGGTGGTCATTTGGGTTGGAATACTAGTTTATGGGAGTTCACTTTCACACCTTGCTGGTCTGCTTCATTGTATGTATGTTTCATGGAGTGCGGTTGAGATACTTCTTCATCTCATTCAGCACATTTGGTATTTTGGTTTGGGATCCGGGCCCAGGTCTCATTGATACATTGGTGCTTCAGGGTCCTAATGAATTGCTTCACAACTTGTGGTTCACTAATATTTATATTAGAGTGACGAAGCGTCAGCATGGTGGTTCCCTGTTGAGGCGGATTTGGAATCCTGAAATCACTTGGATTTGCAGTTCAATAGTTGAGGATGTGGAAGCCAATGTAGGCTTACTAGAGTTTCCGCCTTTAGTGTTCCAGTTTGGTTCTGTCAGAGAGCAGTTCATTGAGGAGTTGACAAAGTTGGTACAGTATTTGATTGCTCTTCCTTCAGCGGGTTTTCAGGAGGTTACTGGTTTGGGCGTAGTGCAGGACAATGTTTTTAGAAGATGGAACTACAAACCTTCCAGGATGGCTTGGGACCCTGGGATCATTCTTGGTTATGGTATGGACTTGCCTGATGTTTGTGGAGTTGGATTGACATTGCTTCAGGACAAGCAATCTTTGGGAAGGGAGGACTATCATGTCCCCAATTTCTGCCCTTCCTTAGTGACAACATTTCTAGCAGGGTTGGTCTATTATTTGGTTCCCATAGGCCAGCAGAGTGTAGAGGGAACCAACCCAGGGACATGGAGAGTCATGCATGAGCTTCCCAAGTAGTTTGGAGCAGTAGACAACAGTTCCCTACAATTTAGAAGGGGATTACTAATTTGTAGGAATTGACTAGGAGTGGTCTACGAGGCATTTTGAGACCTCAGCGAATGTTTCGGAAACTTAGAGTGCATCTCCTATTTTTTAGGAGGAACTCCCAGTTCAGTGACAGTTCTCTCAGAGGTGCACACAGCAAGGGAGTCATTGGGACTCAATTTTGGTTGGTTGGGGTTGTCTTCTACTTTTTAGGAGCATCCCTAGATTTTAGGGATGGACTACCAGTTGACCCATCTTGTTCGGCATCAGTCACAGATAGGTGACAAGGTCAGATTCATGTTTGATTGGTCATTTTGGGCATTTTGGGACCATTTGGGAAATATTTTAATATATTTTAATATTTCCTAAGTTGGTGATTAAATAAATTAAATAAGGTTAAGTTTTAGCCATTTTGGAGTAATAAGGGGTTTTTTGGCCTCATTTGGATGCGCATCCTATGGTGTGATAGCTCATTGGAAAGGTCTCAAAATTCTCTAAATCTTTCTCTTTGGTCTCAGGGCATTTCAGTGAATGGAATTCTATCTATGAGGAAAAAGGTCATTTTCTAGTAACATGACCACTTTAAAATAAAAAATTATAACATTTTCACTACACAACACCACTTGGAGACACTTAGGGTTCGATTTGCAATTGAGAGGGGGTTATAAGGAGATGGAAGCTTCATTCTAAGATTATCTTTTGCATATTGAAAAACTTGTTTTTGTGAATTGGCTCTGAGAGAGCAATTCTTCATCTGGGACGCAAACCCCAGGTTCTGGAATGGCTGGGACGTAGCCCTCAGCAGTTATTGGCATTGGATTCTTCAGACAGTGTGCGTTGCTATCAAGGATAGAGTACACCATTCTTTATTGTGGATTCAGGTTGCAGATTTATGGTTTCAGCGTTACAAATTGATTCTTTCAGCTGGGATGTGATTCCTTGCAGTCTTACGGCTGCCATTTGCAGCAGTTTGGCATCATTGTTGGATGTAAGCTCCTTGGAACTGCATTGGATTTATTATTTGGCTTTATAAATCAGAAATCTGCCTGGTACAATTTATAGCAATTCTGATTTGGCTCTATGTTCTTATTTATTTTCAGTCTCCTCTCATGTTTATTGTTCATTATTCATTACTATTGTGAAAACTATCAAAAAACACAAAACAAAAACAAAACCTTCTGCAACTTCTGTCTATTCTCAAAGACCATCAAAGAAATCACAGGAAAATAGAGTTTATTAATTTAAAAACTACAGCAGATCAGCAAGGGCATCTATCAGGGATCTTTCAGCATACACTTCTAAAAGGTGATTTTTGCATTAAAACACATCCTCTTGCCCTTCCAAAACCCGTTTTTGGAGAAACTTCATGCAATGAGCTCTCAAGAACATGCTTTTGGTGTTTTTGCTTGACTTCCTCCATGAAATTTCTTGGAATCTTCTCTATTGGGGGCATTTTTGCATCCTTTGGTATTTCCAAACATTGAATGTTGAGTTTTTATGCTAAAAACGAGTTCTTCATGATGATTTTCAGTCACGTTTTTCACCAAAAATGATCATTTTAGAGTGATTTAAATCACGTTTTTGCAAGGAAAAGAGGCGTTTTGGCATATTCAATCATTGTCAATACATGAAGGGTCACACTTTTGCATTTGGAAGTGAAAAACGACTCATATTATGCCTTCTATGAATCACATTTTTGCTAAAAACGCCCAAAAAATTGGGGTTTTGATCTACTTTAATGCGTTTTGAAGTCACTTTTTTGCAATTGGATCCATGTATTAACATTTGGGGAAGTCATTTTTGCATTCACAAGTCAAAAATGACTCAAAAATATGCATTTTTTGGCCACATTTTTGCAAAAACGGCCTGTATTTTGACATTAAAAAGTCATGTTTTTGTTCAAAAAATGGCATTTCCAGCCCATACCTTTGATCAAAAGGAGTCGTTTTGAGTTTTAGATGCATGCTATTGTCTTTGGAGACTATGTTTTTGGCATTCTCATGTCAAATTCGACCATTGAATGTCCATTACATGCAAGTACGAAAAAAGTCAAAGAGTTGTTTGAAAATCCAGGTTTGAGGAAGAATCAAAATCAATAAATCTTGCTATTTTGGCTCATAAATATAACCACCAAGTAAACATTTTCAAACTTGCTCATCAATTCGCACTTATCTTGCTATTTCTATGCATATTATGGCTTATTATTGCACATTTGTCCAAATATATGCCATGAATAGTGCATTTTTCCTTTAAAAATGATGAAATGGTTCATTTTCATGTTTTTGGTTTTTTCCCAAACTCCGAATTTGAATTTGCATGTTGAAGTGGTTTGCTTGTTAACATGTTTGAGTTTTTTTCCAAAGGTACGTTTCTATTTTGCTTGTTTGCTTTTTGGTTTTTCTTCATTTTGGAGAAGTTGCAAGTTCTTTCCCAAGAACTTGGTCATGTTTCACTTCATTCCACCTTCCATTTCATGCAAAAGCATCATCACATTTCATTTCCATCTTTCCATGTCACAACACTTCGCATCTCATTCGCCAAATGTGATTACATGCATTTCATCTCATCCATCATTCGCATCTACATGTAATTTCATTTTCCATTTCCATTTCCATTTCCACTCATCTCACTTTCCGCATCCAATCACACAACACGATTACATGAAAAGTCTTGCATGTAATTGCATCTCTAAAACCCATTTTTGATTAAAAACACTTTTAAGGTCAAAAATGTCATGTGCATGTTTCCCCATGTACTTTAACTTTACTTTTTCTCAAAGGCGTCTATAAAGTTCACTTTGCCTCAAGGCACATTGCATTCGTTTCTTCCATATGCACTTACACCTCCACAACCAAATACATGTCATTTCACTTCCTTTGTCATTATCCATTTCATCTCATCCTTCATACACACTTACATGTAAGCTCATTCTCCATTCGCATTTGCATGTCATCTCATTTTCCATTCTTCATTACATGTAATTCACTTTATGTGTAATGACATCTAGAGAACCCATTTTTTACATGGGGTGTTTCTCTTGCATCAGAACTGTCCCTATCCCATCTCTTGAAGCATCACACTGAAGCTCAAATGGTTTCGTAAAATCCAATAGAGCTAGAACTGGACAAGATGACATTACCTATTTGAAGTGGTCAAAACATCTTTGTGCTGCCTCTGTCCATATGAAGGCTCCTTTCTTGGTGAGATTTATCAACGGTGCAACAATTTGTGAGAATCCCCTAAGAAACCTCCTATAAAAACCACATAAACCAAAGAACCCCTCAAGTTGTGTGAGATTTGTGGGAGTAGGCGAATCCACAATAGCTCTAATCTTTTTGGGATCAACCCGAACACTTTCTGCACTAATGATATGCCCAAGGTAAAGGAGCTGTCATGCCAAACTCACATATTGATTCCTTGGCATATAATGACTCTCTATCCAAAATAGATAACACCTCCTCCAAATGCTGCAAGTGCTCCTCCTAGGTCTTACTGAAGACCAAGATGTCATCAAAAAAAAATCAAGACAAATCTCCTCGACTGCCCCCTAAACATCTGGTTCATACAACTTTGAAATGTGGCGGGTGCATTGGTTAGCCCAAATGGCATAACCATAAACTCGAAGTGGCCATAGTGACATCAGAATGTTGTCTTCTCAATGTCCTCTACTCTCATCCTGATCTGGTGGTCTCCAGATCGTAAATCAATTTTGGTGAAGAAGTGTGCACCATGCAACTCATCAATCCTAGGAATACGATACAAGTTTTTAATTGTTTTCTTATTCAATGCCCTGTAATCAATGCACATGTGCATCGTCCCATCTTCTTCTTCACTAGAAATACTGTTGAAGCAAAAGGGCTTTTGCTAGGCCTAATGTGCTCCATCTCCAATAGCTCCTTAATTGCCTTCTCTACCTCATCCTTGTGTTTCTTAGGATGACAATAGGGAGTAATCATGACCAGTTTGGCTCCCTCCTCGAACTCAATTACATGCTCTATCACCCTATCAGGAGGAACCCCATGCGGAATATCGCCAAATACTTTGGTGTGCCTGTCAAGTATCTCCCAGATATCTGGTGGATGACTCTAACTATGGCTCCTGTGGAGCTGGCATAATGAAACATTTTGCCACCCACTCTATGTCATTATGTCGAAAAAGTCTCTACATTCTCCTCAAGGAGACTACTCTGCAACTCCTATCTGAAAGTCCTCTGAGTACAACAGTTTTTCCCTCATGCTGGAATCTCATCTCCAATTTTGCTAGGTTGAGTGTGAACTCAACTAGCGAGGCCATCCATGTCATGCCAAGGATGACATCATAGTCTCCCATGTCTACTACATAGAACTCATCCTCCAACTCATAGCCATCTCCAAACTTGATGTGAAGATTAGATATCTTTCGAGTGCATAATAATTTGTCACTATTAGCTACCATGACTCTAAACCTAGCATGCTCCTCAGTCTGTAAACCTCTAGTGGCTACCAACTGTGCATCAATGAAGTTATGTGTAGCCCTAGTGTCAATGAGAGAGATCACTTTCTGCCCCTAAATAGTGCCCCTAACCCTAAACGTGATCGCCTTTTGAGCCCCCATCAATCGTGTCAACAACCTATCACCCTTACGATCGTCGCTCCCCTCCAGAGTGCTACTCTCATCCGAATCAGAGTGTTGATCCTCCCCCTCTGATTGTGACTCCTCTACTGAAAAATACTCCATTTGATTTGCCTTAGCCTTGAGAGGGCACTTATAAGTCCCAAGGCTCTCTACAATGAAAACACAGCTTCTTCCTCCTCAACTCATTCAGGGTATCATTATCCAACTTCCTATTATCCCCTTTTGGCTATGCATCCTGGTAAAAAGGCTTTTTGTCCTTAACCTTATCCTTCTTCGTATGTGAATCCGTAGGCTGATATCTTCTCTTAAAAGAAGAAGGTGCTAAGTCACGAGGCTTCTTAGTAGCCTCCTGTAATGTAACTAGGTCATGCCCCTTGACCCAACCCCTCAAGGGATCTGAGATTCCATCCATAAACAACATTACTAATCTCCTCTCTGAAATATCTGTATCCAATATAGCTAACCTCCAAAATTCACTGATATACGTCTCAACTGATCGCCACTGCTTGAGCTGTGCTAACTCTTTAAATTGTAACTCAAGATCTTTGGTATCAAATTTTGATGGAATATTGTCATTGATGTCAAGTCAAAGATATGAGGTACTTGAAGATAACTGTATGTGAATACGCATGCTCTTGAAGACAAAGCTTTCATATGATGAAATGGCTACTATTCAAAGGACCAAAGGATTAATAAGAAAGGAAAGATTATGTTACTCATGGTGTTACTAAATATAAATTATTGTAACAACATACTTGGAGCAGCAAACAGAGATATACATCGTCTCAATTAAAATCAATGGACCCAAAATATATACAGAATACTTTTATTTGAGGCAAAACATAGAGGAGTAAGGAACGGTGAAATGATAAAGGATTCAGCAAGTAAATGTTGCAACCACATATACGAATGAAGTGTCCATTTATAATGGATTACATAAAAACAATGATGGAGCAGTTTAGATGGAGAATATTTCATTGCAAATGGAAGTTCCAATTCAGACAATCAAGAGTCCTGGCTACAAACAGTGACTATAGTTTGAGGGGAGACATATGAATACAAGGAAGACGAACAATGGCAATATAAACCATCAAATAAAGAACACTGATTAGAGTGAGAGGAATAATTCAGATAAGAGAATGATTGTAATTGAAGTTTCAAAGACAAAAGTAATCAAGAGAATGATGAATATAGTTTCAGAACAACGCAGACACCACAGGAGCAAATATATTAGAAAAGCAACTAAGGAAATATGAGTCAGTTTATTATTTTTACAGCATTCAATATAACAAGCAAATTGTACAATACACTGGAACAGTTCATATGCAGATGATATCGAGAGAATCACAGCATGAGAAGAGTTGAATTCGGAAACAATGACAGAAAACATAGTCAGAAGAGATTATATTCAAAATATATGTGTTGAAGAAAAGCCATGCCAGATAGAGAAAATCCAAAACAAAAATAGTGGTGCAAATTTGTCTTATATGTCAGCCAACAAGCCATTCAATATGAAGCGATAAAATAAGTATTGAAGCTATAAACAAAAACCTGCCATGTCACCCATGAGTAGTGTGTTTGTCTTGTTTGAAGTTTGATAAAAACAAGTTTAACGAAAGGCTACCATGTCGTTTACAGAGACAGAATAAAGACAATATATCTCGATAAGAGAAGTAAAATTGTAGATTTATGGCAGGACACAAACCAAGATACATGTCAACAGAAACTCAATAAACAATGATAAGGTATGATGAAATTCGACAGTCAATACAGAGGTGTCATCAGGGCATCTAGAAGACAAATAAACCTAAAGTAGCCTCTGAGGATGATGAGATTTATTCAGGAAAGATACGATCATATATATGCAGTGACATGTAAACAGGCCTGGTATCGAATGAATCGTGGAGCAAGGAAATTAATATTTTAAAATAAATATTGCCCAGACATGAGTGGAAGACGTGAATCATAAAACAGGCATGAAAATGAATATTAACATTGGTAAAGACACACAAGTCAGCGGTTTGAATGAATATGTCTGATACGAACAATAGAAGGCAGTATTGTTTAATACACAGAAAACAATCTCATAACATATGGACAAGTTGAAGTTCTAAGATCATAAAATAAATCAAATGAAGGAAATGATTATTGAAAGTCATAAAGTTTTGAGTTATATAATTCAATTGTTAATTGAACTAGTAGTTATGAATCGACATCAGTTACAAAAGGGCACAACTCTTTCATGAAGAGATACATAAAGGAATATATATATATAATGAAGTAAAAAGTCATTTTGAAAGTGCAAAAATATAGAATGAAATATCTTAAGTAAATAAAAAGAAGACAGAATTAAGATGTGCAAAGAAGCTGAAATGAAATATATATCATATGTATATGAGTAAGTTGAGTGACAAAAAGAGAAAAGAGATACATACACAGATATAAAAGTGCACAATAATATATGTACAGATAAAAAAGTGAAATATAGGCAGATGTGAAAGAGGATGTGAAATATATGCCAGTAAAAGAAGAGTACGCGAATCCAAATTAAGAAAAGAGATATAAAGAAGAGAATAAAGAATTACTTAAATTGTCCATCATCAATTGTGTAAGCACATCGTCAAGGTGGAAAGAAAGTTTGTGTGCAGTGGATTGGTTCTCATGAAAACAAGCAAAGGGAGTTGGAGCAACCTGTAGGTCGAAGCCTACGAAGTGTGGGAGCCAGAGCTTCCAATGACTCGGTGCTCATAAACATAGAGGTCATAGCCTCTAGTAGGTTGAAGCCTACAAATCATTGTAAAAGAACAAAGTTTATATAAAAGCATTTATTGTCGTGGTTTTCTCCTGCATTGGGTTCCACGTAAATCACTGTGTTAATGTGTTCATGTGCATAATTGTTCATTTTAGCATTTGAAGTTATTGAGTGGATAAAAGTTTTAAATTGGTGAATTTCTTATTATACTGATTCACCCCCCCCACCCCCCCCCCATCCTCAGTATAATCATGTGCTCTTCAAATCTCTCTATGAGTCTCTCAATGAACTCCTCATAAGGTGTAATCTGATTATGCTCCAAGGTTACCATGCCCTGTTGCCACCACACATGTGCTGGACCATCCAAATGAATAGTTGCGTACTTGATAGCCTCCTCCTCAAGCATAGAATTCAGCTGGAAGTATGTATCTACCTTTTGCACCCAAGCTTGTGCAGTCATCTTCCCTAAAGCATCATAATAAGGTAAAGAAAGTTTTCCAACTTTCTTTCTAAGCTCAAAGTTTTGATTTCTCCCTCCTGCTCTAGGCATGTGTCTCATCCTCAAGTCCATATAATCTCTAAGGGAAATATCTGCCTGAAACTCCGGTCCACTAGCCTCCCAATCCCTCCTAGACTGACCCTGTAACTCAGTAATATGCGGTTCATTTATTGGTTGAACCGGATCTCTGGGTGGGAAGGTGGGTAGAAGAGGTTTCGAGCTCGCTGTCCAAGCTGGGCGTGCAACATGTCTAAAGTTATCAGCCTCATTCCCATTGTTATCATGTCCAATATTATTACCATTAATGTTATTCTCAGGACCATTGTTGTTGCCTCGGCCTCCATTATTATCATTGACCCCATTTCCATTGTTTGCATCACTTGGATTAATATTGACGTCCATCTATCTAGCCATAAGCCGCAACATCATATCCATTCTCCTATTCTGCTCCTCCTCTAATGTACCCAATAACCGTCTAAACATTACCTCCTCTTGATTTGGACCGGCATTCCTGCCTCCACCTAGTCCTATATTCGTATCATCTCGGCCACCCATACTGCTTTCTTGTTCAAAGAATATCTCTTTTGTGTCTGTATGACTGGATTCTATGTCCAACTGCATGGATGAACTCGACTGCTCGCTCTATGAGTCTGAATCTTTGTTGCCTTGCTCTAGTATGGCAGAAGTTAATGGCCTCTGTCGCATGCTCAAACATACATTCTTAACCTGTTTTATTTTGCCTTTAGTGTTTTGACATTTCGTCAAACACTTTTTCCTCTATCCAGCTGTTCCAAATTCCCTGTAAGGCCTCCACAGGATGAAAGAACTTAAAGGCTCTGATACCACTGTAATAACCACCCCTTTTTTTGTTTTTTGAGGAGACTTACAAACCACTAAGTATTATCAATTAGAGTGTTATTTTCAACATGGCATTTTGACAAAACACTCAGCAAACATAGAACAATAAATATGCAAAGTCTAGAACCTCCTTATTTGCTGATAAAATATGGATTTTGCAATAGAAATGTTTACATACAATCGCCTTATAGGCTGCAACAAATATTCAGACTGGTATTTAACAATTACAATGCCCAAAAATGAATAGTATGATGGAAGGAATCTGGGAGTAGATGTCGTAGTGATTTGCTGATGAATGGGCAGCCCCCCCCCCCCCCAAACTTTTATCAGCTAGAGTGTACAAGAAACTCAATGCAACACTGTTCGCGTACTGTAGCAACACTATTCACGACACTGTAGAAAAAACACTATTCACACACACAGTAGCAAAAACACTATTCACACGCACTGTAGCAAAACACTATTCACGCACACTATAGCAAAATCACTATTCACGCACACTGTAGCAAAACACAATAAATCCCATTGTGTATCCTAAATGAAAACACCCAGTAATCCTCCTGACTGTGTCTTTCAACAGCGAAGAGAATGCTAGCAAAGAGGGATTTCATCCTCCATGCTCAACAATTACATTTCTCAAAAACCCAATAGCACAATAGTAATATCATCCAAACATACCCCAATTCATTCTAGCCAAGAGAATATAAAGTCCTCCAAGAAGTTGACTTCATTTGCATAAGCATTGTGGGACAAATGAGAAACACCTTTTTAAAACAACTTTATAATAAAGTGACTAAATTAATAAGTCTTTTACTTAATTATCACTTTATAATAAAGTAAATTAACTTTGGCATTAAAATCATATGAGTCAAACTCAGAATACCATGTATGATAGCTCGTCGGAAAGAGCTCAACCAAATCCTCCAAGCCGAACACTACAAATTTCCATATCACTTGACTCCCACTGACTTACTAAAAATAGTAACTCCTGAAAATACTGTCAAATGAGCTCCCTAATCACTTCATTAGCCTACGGAACCTCCTGTCATAAGCTAATCTATTGACCTTGATGGTCAATTAAATAGGGGACATTACACAATAAAACACATAATAATAATTAATCTTGGCTTTAGCCTCTTACCAATCAAAAAACAAAAGAAATGTGTAAAACTGTATGAATTTCATGCCTTAAATTTTTTATTTTTTTGAGAAAAAATTTATTCAATTTTTTAAATTTTTGATATCCTTTTTTAACTATGAAAAATATAGGGCATAGTTCCCAACAAAAAAGTATACACAAATAATATTTTTTTGCTTTGATTTCAAAATATGTTATAGATGACATGTCTAGCTAGTGGGAAAAAAAGAAATATTGGTTTTTGATGTATATTTTCTTTGTTATAAGTACTTGAGGTCAACCTTATCAGAGATCAACGTTTTTTTTCTTCCATCAAAACTTCTCTATCAAATCTAGACATTTTTGAAAAACAATTACATATTCTTGGAGAGGACTCTCTCCTCTAGTGCTAAATATAGATTTTAAATTATTTATATGATTTATTATTTTTTTTCCTTTTTTGAGGTGCCATCTTCTCGAACATTAAAATATCTACTTATAATATTTTGAAATTACAACATATTATAACTAATCAAAACACTATGAAATTTATATGATGGTGATATTGAATCCAAGATCTACAAAAAGGTATTTTTAGTTTTTGAAAAAAGTGATTTTTGATAAAGAAATGAGATTTGACCAAAATAGGTTTAGAGGTCCAAAAAAGTGACACGGATCTATTTTTTACCCTCCTGCTACTATGGTATGGGCAATTTGGTGGGAAAGAAACAAACGTGTTTTTTGAAAAGAGAGCAATCATGTTAGCATAGTGACAAGTGGTATTGAGAAGTATCGAAAGTGGTTAATGCTAATCTTTTATCTGTCAAGTGCAATTTTTTCTTCTCTGACTAGGATGGACAAATAGTAAAACAATGAAAGGGGATCACAATACCTTTTTGATCGTTACCACAATGGAGTGTTGCTACAAGCCTACAACAATTGACAGGAAAAGCATCATAAAGGCTACCACCAGTTCAAAACTTTGTTAAAATAGATTTTGATGGCATTTCAAGAGGCAACCTAGGATTATCAGGTATTGGTATTTGCATTCGGGATCATAGAGGTGGTGTGTGTGCTCTTAAATCTTATCCCATCTCTCAAGGGACCAATAATACAGCGGAAGCATCCGGCTCACTACATGGTCTATTGTTAGACAAATGGGGGGAATTTCAAAAGGTGCACATCGAAGGAGATTCTATGGTCATTATTAATGCTTGCCTAAAAGGATCTGTGAACTACTGGAAACTTGCATATATCCTCAATCAAGCATGGAGATTAATTGATTCTTTTCAAGATGTTCACATTTCACACATAGTACAAGAGGTTAATCAAGTTGTGGATCTCCTAGCTAATTGGGGGTGTGAGGGACATTGCATGCATTCCTTATGTCCCAAAGATAGCATCAAATCTCATGAGCATTTGAATAAGCTGATTTAAACAAAGGCATTGCCATCTTTTTAGTAGTTCAGATTTTAGCAAGGACATATTGTCTGGGAGTGATAGGTAATTTATATTAAGGAAATGTTGGCTTTGTGATTATTTGATATCAAATGCAATTACAGGGAATGTAGGCAATGCTGATGGTGAAGTCATGCAGCATAGTTAAAGAACTTGAGGTGCTGCATCCTACGGCAAAGCTCCAAGTGCTGGTAGCTACAGCTAAACAGGAAGAGATTGGTGCTGGGTGGAGGACTGCATGGCTGCATTGCGATTCAGGGTATGATACTGAAAATTGACGCTGTTGGAATCATCAACTGTGTGGAGAAAGTCAAGATTGCAGAGTTTGGTGGAGGTGTGGATAAATCAGCTAGATAAACTAACAGTACTGTTCTTCTTCAGATTGCTGAAAAGATAGAAAATTATGCAAAAACAGAGGAGGCTGTTGTCCTGTATTTTGTCACCACAAAATGTAGGTAACAGCACGAAACTTTTTCAAGCTAGTTTCGCGTTTCTCTAAGCTTGAATTTGATATTCAATTGCTTAGTATTGATCAATCAATTCATTTCAATTCGAATATCAAATTGTTTTACTGAAGGCCTTCGTCAAGTCATTTTTGTTTTGCTTTCTGTCGAGCCTTCGCTTGATTTTTGAAGCCTTCACAGTCCTTTCTTTTCTTTTGAGTTTGTGTTTGCTTGTTTTTAGTCCTTTGGATTTGCTCGTGTCATACCTTTCGTTTTCTCCCTCCGATTCGGTCTAACCTAGAGGTCAATTGAAGTTGTGAGTCAAGAGATATGGTCATTTTAGTGCCTCAAAAGTGGACATTTTAGGTGCAACAGCGCAAATTAAAAAAATGATGTTATATTTTCATTTTGACATTCACTTTTTCAAAAATATAACATTTACTCACTTTTTGTTATGTTTTGAAGTTACTTTTCTTTTAAATTTATAACTTAAAGTGACTATAGTGCACTTTATGTTATAATTTTAAGTTGAGTTACTTTTTAATTTTTCACTTAAAGTGACTATAGAACTATATAGTTACATTTTAAATTTTTAATTTTTAAATCAAATACTTATATAAATGTCACTTTAACATAATGTTTATGTATTATATTGATTAATATGATGCATAAATGTTATTTTTTACCCATATTGTTGACATTTTTATAAAATTAAGTGAAATACATAATTTAAAAACCTCAAAGTGGACTTTTTATGTGCAAATGCATGTAAAAAACTATGAAAAGTGAAAACTTTTCATATTATTGCATATAAAAACTCACTTTGAGGATACTTTTCATGCCATTACATCAAAAGCTTGTAAAAGTGGACCTTTTTGATGCAATGACATGAAAAGTTGAGTTTTTGTGCTTGTGCATCAAAAAGGTGAGACATGATTTTAAAACATGTAAGTGACTCTAAAAGGTCCGATTTTAGAGTCTACACATTTTAAAATATGCAATTAGCTTCAAAAAGTGAGATTATGCATAAAGATATATTTTAAAACATGCAATAGACTCTATAAGGTCTGAATTTGCCTTCCAATATGTTTTGAAATATGTAATGAACATGAAAATGTCCTATTTTGTGAAAAAAATATGTTTTTCTTCCAAAAACCTCCGATTTTGATCATAACTAGAGATTTTCTCCGTGAATTTGGATGAAATCACTTGCATTCAAGGCGTTTTGGATTGGTAATCATTTTGCCTCCATAAAAAATCAGTTTAATGAGCCAAAAAAAGGTTTTTAAATCTCCCAAGCAAGGGCATGTTTCTGCAAAAAACTCCATAAATCTTCAAATTTGGAACACGTTTTTGCTTGGAATCAAATTGTTTTGGCCTTATTTGCTAATTACATTACATTGTGATCATTATTTTGGTGTTTAAACACCAAATCGTTTTGCTTGAAAATCTTGAAGAAACACGTTTTTGCAAAAAACGTCTCAAGAGCTTGAAATCTTCAAAACGTTGGAAAAGGGAGGATCTAGGGCACGTTTTGGCATCTTGTAAATTAATCTCCTTGTTTGCTGCCCTTCATCATTCGAATTTATATGATTGGAAAAGTTCTCACCATTTTTGAAGAAGATTTCAAACAAAGAGCATCATTTTCCTTCATTTTTGGCACTTATTCTTCATGTAAGTGGATTTCTTCTTTCTTGCAATTTAATTCATGCTTATCTTTGCTGATTTTCTGCATGAAATCGTTGAATGGTTGCCATTTGTAAAAATCTTTGCCTTAGAATGTGCATTTTTCCTTTAAATTTGAAGTTTTCTTTCATTTTCATTTTTTTGGTTCTTCCCCAAGTTTTAAATTCAACTTTAAACTTTGGATTGCATTTCATCTTGGCATGTTTTGAGTTGTTTTCAAAGGTATGTTTTTTTTCTTTTGTTTTATTTTTGTGTGCTTGTTTGCCAGTTTTTCTCCATTTGGAGAAGTTGCAAGCTTTTTTCCCAAAAACTTGTTTTTCCTTCTTTTCATGCGAAATCGTCATCATCTCTCAAATTCCATTTCCATGTCATTACATCTCACATCTCATCCAACAAATGCGATTACATGTTTTTCATCTCATTCGCCATCCGCACACACATGTAATCTCATTTTCCGTTTTCATTTTCATCCATCTCACTTTTCGCTTTCATTCGCATGACACGATTACACGAAATGTCTTACGTGTAATTGCATCCAAAAGGTCTGATTTTGATCAAGAATCACTTTTTGAAAAGTCAAAAAGATGTCATTTTCGCCTCTCCATATGCATTCGCACCTCCAAGAGAAAATACATGTTTCCGCATCTTTCTATGCTTTTCATCTTAGCCTTCATCCGCATATACACGTAAAATGTATTTTTCACTCGCACTTGCATCTCATTTCACCCTCCACCTTCCGTTACATGTTGCATTTACATGTAATCCATTTTCCGTGCAAGGACATCTTGAAAGCCCAAGTCACATTTTGAAAATCAGCAATCTCCATTTGCACGCATTCCCATGCGCCAAGAACTTCAAAAAAAAAAAAGAGAGAGGTAAAGGTGTTGATGGAAAGTTGTTTCGAGTTTACGTACGAACATCATTGAGAAGGTTTTCGAAAGTGTTAGAAACTCCATTTTGTGTTGATCTACACAGGAGAATTCATAACAACTTGAGCGAGAAAAGCTGGATCGCATCAAGTTTTCAAATGACAATAGACAATTCATCAAAGTCAGAGGTTATCAAAAGATGCAACACCGTGGTTATCAAGGTGAATGCAGTAGTACAAAGTACAGGAACTCTCAATCCTGTTATCATCTAGGATAGCATCACCAAGTACAAAGCCCTTCAGAACAATACATAGAATTGTTTCCTTCTTTTCCGTCTTCTTTCTTCTTCTTTCATGTTTGTAGTCAGAGAGGATGCATTGCATGAAGATGTGTAATTACATGTAATGTGAGTTGCATGTGTATGTAAAAGATGTAATGCAAGTTGCATGTGCAGTTGCATGTAACTCTTTATTGTCTCCTATAGTTAGACTAGGTCAAAGTTGGTTGAGTTGCTCCCACTTTTTCCTCCCCCTTTTTCTCAACTTCTTTGCTTATATAAAAGAGTGCCCCCTTATTGTTAAATCATCATTATCCTTATGCAAGAAAACTCTGGAGAAATTGTGCCAGCATAACTTTGTTTGTGTAAGCACTATTTTTGAGAGAAAGTGAATACAAAGGAGCATTTGAGACTTAACTTGGATTAAGTGAGATTGTAATTTGAGTGAATTGTAAGCTTTGTCTATGATTCATCCAAATTGTCTTTGATTCATATCATCTTGTGTTATTGGTAATTGTTCTAGTGAATTGAATTGAAAAGAGTTAAGAAACAATTGAAGCCCGAGCTTTGACCAGAAACAATTGTGAAAATCCATAGCTAGAAGCTTTGTCTATAGCTTGCATTTTCCTCTTAATTCGCAAAATAGTTAGAGTGTTCTTACTTTTAGTAGTCTTTGTGCCCTAATTGTAAAACTGTTACCATATAGAAGTACGACTGGACTTAGAGCCAGACCAGTACGTTTTCAGCTAGCCTTTGAGTTAGTGAAAATTTATCGGTATCACTATTTCCAGCTCTAATAGAAGTGTAGTTAGAGATTTACCTTGCCCATTATTCGTTCTACGAGTAAGTGGATCCTTTCTTGAAAGTTAAGAAGAAAGGATATTAGTAACACCCTATTTATAAATCTCTCAATTTCTTGGTTACCTTGAATTGATCCAAGGAACGGTGAGAAGGGGGAGCCTTCCCTTTAAGGTAGGAGAGACTCTGTCTCACATGTTGTGGCTAGTCATCCTATTTTGCGACTGAATTTTTACCCAAAATTGTTGGTTGCAAAATATCTACCCAACAGAGGCAAAAGTTGAAGATCTCTAGTAAACTATATTGCTCACTTTTCTTACCTATCCGGCTTTCCTAGTAGCCTTCTCTCCTTTCGTAGTTTAATGAGGAAGCAGGGTTTTCTTACTAGTTTTTTCCCTGCGGAGTTTTCAAACTAGTTTTTTAAATAATTAATTTATATAATGGCCCCGCTCATTTTGCCTCCAAAAAAAATTCATTAATTATATATATATATATATATATATATATATATATATATATTACAAGTAAATATTAAATCCTGTACCAATATTTCTACAATTATACCTAATTTATACATTTTGCATCATGTGATTGTTTTATGTCATTATATTCACTTCTAATCAAGCCAAACTATAAATGTTTTTTGAACGTGTAAAATATATTAAAAGTTTGTAGGTTTTAATAAGTATACTTAAGCCCTAAAATAGTATGTCTACAGAAAAGGCACATATGTTCACCTTCCTTAATCCAACTACGTTTTGTATTTTTTTTATTAGAATTAACCATTTAATTTTAAAACTATTTAGCAAACAAGTGCATAGGTCATCTTTTGGGAATTATCTCTGATAGTACATCCTTCCACATGTATTGGTCCATAGTAACTATAGGTATTGGCGTGTGTCTATGCCATGAGTATATTCATTTGTACATCTTCTTGACTGAATCAAAAGCAACTTTAAAGGCAACGATATTACGAAATGGTTGTAAAATGGAGCAAATTTACTGATAAGATCAATTTTCAGTTTATTGTTTAAATAAATGTATTTTATTCTTTTTTTATTTATTTAATACTGATGTAGTATTATTACCTTGCTACAAATCGATCTACTATAATTCTGGGCTGAATGTTATTGTTCTGGAAGTCTGCAATAAATTCTGGGGATTATATTTTATTTCTGCACTAAATAGCCAAGGAGTAGATTGCTAGAAAAGCATACTTAAGATTGTATTGTGTGTCTTCTATCCACAATCTTGCTCCTGCTTATATATTACCCAAGAGTCTTTCCTTTTCAAATAGATACAACCCCTTCTAGGTCGGCCCTCCATGAAACAAACTACTCCAAAAATCGGCACCCTTGCCTAATAGTTAATACTTAGTTAACTACAATAGTCAATAGAAGGCATATAAATATGCCTAGCAAATCACCAATCTGTTCTAAGGGAGATGTAATTATCATGAGACCATATATAAAGGAAATGACATGTATTTAGATCTATCTCATCTGAAAAATCAGAACATTAATATGATCAAGTTATCAGGATTTAACATACAAAAATTAAACTTGAAAATAAAACTTTAAAATCTTGGAATTTCAAGTTTGTACAAATTAATAGATGAAGATGAATGAAAACATTAGTTCCCTGCCTATAAGACAGCAACTAACAATATCGAAGGTAGTCAAATCACGGTGACTAGTTGATTCTAGTCTCATGGAATTTTTATGTTGCCTCCCTTTTGCTAGGTTCATTCGCATTTAAAAATAGACAATGGCTTTTTCAAGTAGAACTGGTTATAAAAAGAGTGATCCTTGTTGGAAATATGGGATACCAAGTGCAGAGGGAGGAGAAATTATTTGTAATCATTGCATGAGGTCTTTGACTAGTAGCATAAACAGACTCAAAAATACCCTTGCATCGATCACTGCAAGAGATATTACGCCATGTGACAAATGTCTTGAAGAGCATGAGAGGGAACCAAAAGCTTGGCTTGAGGCATATGGCCAAAAGAAAGAAAATAAAAAGAGGACAAAGCAATGAGAAACCTCTGAGGCGAATGAGATTCACCCCAAGACAACTTGTATTGACATACAATGTGCAAAATGAAATCAAACCGGGAAATTTAAAGTAAGGTTGTTGGGTCTATACAATGTACGTGAAGTTGTAGAGAATGGGGCAATCAAGTTGTGGACCCTACATGGAAGGGAGATTCCAATCGCGGTGAACTGGTCAAAGCTGAAACCATATCATGAATGGCGACAGAAAGATGAAGGGCAACCCGATTCAGCCAAGAATACCCCGTAGAAGGTCACTTCTATTATTCAGTGTTACACGAGGACACATCCCCAATATATTTTCAATCGTCCCTATCCCGGAAACGTCTCAGAGGTTGGGGAACCTAGGGAACTTTGACTTTAACTTCTACACAAATTATACTTTGTCTCTCAAAGTAACACAAATCTGGCATATGAATTATGTTGATTCTTATATTTTAAGGTTCTATTATATATAAGTACATGCTTTATCCATGTTTTCATATAAATATTTTAAATTTCTCTATATATTTTAATTTTCCCTAAGGTTATATAGCTGTCCCCATTTGTCGTCCCCAAAATCAGCAATTGTTTTTGCCATCTTGGAAACCCAGCCTATTGTCACCTATCATCCCTGTCCTGGAAACTCAAGGGAACATAGGTATTATTATATATTCATTAAAAAAATAAATTGAAAATTTGAGAAAAGAATTTGACATAGAGTAAACACACCATACAAAGGTCACCATACACTGACAATTGTACCAGGTGGCTACTATACGGACCCCAACATAAAGAGGCAAACACATCATAAGACACAATATGTGCGCAGGGAAGAATATAAGAAAATGCAGGACAAGAAATAGGAGAAAGCTCAGAAGAAAGGAACTCATTCTGTACAGTCCCCAAAAAATATGTCTTCGATGTAAGGTGTTACCAGCATGTGGACCCACAGTGGCTAGAAGTAGTTATATAAGTACCTACCATAAGTAGTGTGCAAAGGTGGAAGACCAAACACATATGCAATTGGCACACAGAAGTCTGCGAGGAGGGAAGAAGCAAGAGCATGATGTGGTGTTATAAGGAAAGAATGCAACTTGAATGCAAATGATTTGAGCACCACGAGATGAAAAGAAATAAAATATCAAAAGGCCTATGGTGAACATGGGCTTTTTATAAGTCTCTAGGGTGAACATATGATACGTCCCTATGGTGAAAGTGGAGCCCCTATGGTGGAATAGAAAATAGTCTCCACAGTAGCAAGAAGATTAAAGCAGAATAGAGCCTACGGTAAGGAGGTGAAGAGGCCTACAATGGGAACAAGGCTAATTGTCAAGGATGTTATCAAACCTCTAGAGCTACTGAAAAGCCACAGCCTTCACAAAAAATGTATAAGTAAATCCATCATGAGGAATCAAGGACTTAGAGAGGCTCCTAAGGTGAGCAATGGATACAGTGCCATTCAACCTTCAAATGGTCGTATGATCATAAAAGTCCTAAAGGGATGAACTGAAGTAGACCCTACATTGATGGTGGGGGTTACAAAGTGTCATTCAGTAATATGTGGACACACAATGATAGGAAGTGCACACAATGATAATCGCCTCTCAAACACGAGACGAGCCAAGCATGCACAATAGATAGCAAGGGTGCCTAGGGGGATATCATAAAAAGTAAAAGAAATATACCTTTATTTCTAATAAAATTATAATCTTACGAATATGATGCAAGTGTGAACTTCATTGCAAATCCACTCCCAAGAAGAAGCATGTTTATATCCATCTTTTGTGCAATCTTCTGAACATTTGAGCCCTCAAAGATTAGTTAATGCAAAGCATGAAATTCATCAAATCAAATTAACATCTAAACCTATTGAAATGAATTGCAAACCTTCTTTTATAAACAATTTTGTGAACCCTTTGAACTTATTATGGAATAGCTTCTGCAATAAGCTAGATGACTTATAAAAGTGACTTCTAAATATTACTTTCTTATTTTATTTAAGTCAATTACTAATTGAATCAATTAAAATAAAATTGTCCCTTTTAATATTTAATTTATTTGAATAACTTAAAAAATTATTTATTTATTTTGCCAAAAATGGAGACATTACATACCTCCCTTCCTAAAGATTGCTTGCCCCTAGCAATCCACACCTGCATGCTGAAACCCAATGCTTGGATACCATATCAACCCCAAGAACATTGCTTAGCCAATCCGTTGCACTACTCTGATGTAACTGATGTCAACCACACATCACAACAGCGTAGGAATTATGCCATCAATCGTGAAAATTCTTGGATCCCATGTATGAGTATCAGAATATATCTACATGGTGATTGGATAAGCATGCCTACATAAGTTCACCAAAAGGAGTATCCTCAAGTTGTCACCAACTTCTTATAATATAGTTACCCATGGGAATGCTCCACCTAAATCCCCCAAGTGAAATGTTCATCCACCTTTCCCACTATCTATGGTTTCTTGTTGCTCTAAACTGATTACAAATGGAATGTCCATCTACCACAACATTGTCTCTCTAATTTGTATCCAAAAATCGGGACCATATAGGGGAAGCAAATAGGAAGGCCTACAAGATTCAATTCCTTTGCAAGAAAAAAACACCTCACATCAATCATCCACTCCATTCCTGTGTCATTTGGGGCATAAAGACATCAAAAAAGATGTGCATATCTCACAACGTAATTACAGTGAAATGCATTATCATGCACAATTTGTCGACTAAGCAAATGAATCATAATCATCCTGCGCTACCCTTGTGTTATAATCATGCACATCCTTGGTGATAATGGAAACACTACTACCCTCAATTATTTCATTATTTTGAGCATCATATGATCCATCATTAACATGTTCAATTTTATAGCCCTTGAAGTAACCTCTTGTATATCTCTTCTTGCAAATGCTCTATACAACTACCTTGCAAACATAATGGTTTGACCTCTCCCTGGAAGCAATCGCGAGTAATCTAATTTTATCACTCCAATTGCTCAAATAAGCATTTGTAAGCTCGATGTTGAGACACCATCACTAGGTGTATTTCATCCCTCGTCAAAATGAACAATCTATATGAGGTATTCAATTGACTTATCTATGATATCAAAACAAGGTAGGGCTTGTGCAACTTCCTTCGTTGAGAGCTCACCCTCAAGAGTTGCTCCAAGAGGTGTAACTTGCTAGAAATCAAATGCATTCCCTATCAATTCTTTTTCTTCATGGCTACAAGTTGCACGTCCCTGTGAATCATTCTCCTCTTCTTTCAAGAGTTCAAACTCTTGATGTGTTTTCCCATCATTATTGCCAATGAGATACGAGTTTTCCACCTCCACATATAATTTACAATTAGCATCATGCTCACTTGTGACACTTGCTAAGGTAATAATCTCATTGCTAGAATCAAAATATTCCTGTACTAATTCTCTCACATGAAGTTCATCAACTCATGTTACTTGTCGGTCCTCATCTGTTATATCTCAATGTTGAATCTTAGTTGATGATGTCATAGAAGATGGGATTTCTAATTGAACCAAAGTAGAATGTGCCAAAATCAGTTCTAGACTAGGCTCATCTACCTAATTTTTTGTTTCACGTAGTGCCATTAAGGTAGTCTCTAAGGTGTCCTTAGTGTTCAAGAGCTCAAAGGTAAGGGTGTCTACTTCTTCCTTCTTCCTCGGTGCCTCTAACTAAATCTCTACAACATCGAGGAGACGATCAAGATCTGAAAGATGTAAAAAATTTGATTTCATTGTGTTAGTGTAAATAATTAATTATTATTACACTTTACTTAAGTTTACTTAGGTTAATGCATTATTATATTAGTTGTCATATAGACACCTAGGAGTATGCATAGTCATATGAGTTGTTGACAACACAGGAGTTTTCATCTGAGTTGTCATGTAGACAACACAATTGTTTGCACTCCAATTGAGCACATGGTGTCTACAACATCTCTTTACGAGATACACCTATGTAAGCTTATCCTCTCATCATCACACAAACTTCTGTGCTCAATGGAGGATAATCCACTCTTGGTGGGCATGTGCTTAGTTGTGAGGCTTATCACTTTGCTGACTCCTAGTCATTCTAAATGCCTTTATATACAGGCACTTCTAGTGTGTATTCATATGATATGCATTCTCATTATTGTTATTATGATCATACATTATTGGTTCATATTGTGCTAAGTACTTGAGCATCTTGATCTTGGCGTCATTTTGCCCTAAGGAAAATTCTTACACGGTATCAGAGCTATACCAAATTCTTACATGGTATCAGAGCTGAGGGAGCTTCATTTCATAGCTATTGGAGACCATTTTTGCTTCACCTCTCGGAGGGCCACGATTTAGATTCAAAGTATCAACAGTTATTGGAAGCGTCTAGAGGCAAAGCGGACCTCATGATTGTGTCTGGAGCTTCAATTCGGCGAATTTTGACTATAAATTTGCCTACCCTAGGCCATAGTCAAATCTGAGGCAAAAAAATTTTGCAAACCAGAACCTAAAGGCCCGATTTGCAAAATTGGTATGATCTCTTTAGATTTGTGCAATTACTTTTTAGATCTACATTTTTTATTTGCGTCTCTGCAAAAAAAAAAATTTGGATTTGCATTATTTTCCAGAAAAAATTTAGCCTTCTAGATCGGTAGGAGAGCAATTTTTATTGCAGGCAAACCGAGCAGTTAAACCTCAGTAACCTGCATCCAACATATTCTATACTACAGACAGAATATTCAAAATTCCCACGAGCTTCCAAACCGCAGTGGCTCAATATTCCAAACCACGGCCAAATCAACTAGCATACAAACTGCGACGAGTGGCTTCACAGCCACTTCGAACTCCGAGGTCTCCCATTTTTAAAAACCTCAGGGCCTGAGAACAAGGCGAATGTGGGATTAAAAACCCCACACCCGCTGTCGCCCACCCACCACTTCCTCTGCTCATATCTGCATCACTCCCTGGCGCCACCAATCGCTCTTCGCCACCAACATCAAACAACTCCTGCTGGCGACCACCACGTCAAAGCCCTTGGCCACATCAGCATCCAACACAGCAACGCCACGTCAGAGCCCCCGCCACATCAGCATCAAGTCAGATCCCAGTCAACGCCTCCGTACAGCTCTGTCAGCTCATACGTTGACGACATGCCAGCATTATATGATCTGCCACGTCATTTGCACGGATCTGCCACGTCGGCAACAAGTCATCTGACCGTATTGCCCAATCAGCCTACCTGGTCGGATTTTTTGTTGACGTCATCACTTGACGAGATTTAATTTGATGGTCGTTTGACCGTTACAAGCAGGCCATATTGCACTACTATGACAGTTGTTTGGACGTCAAATTTAACCCAGTGGTTTCTTGACGTCATCAAGGTAGATCCCTCACCATATGCAGTTTTGATTTGACAGTCCAACTTTAGGAGGCCATATCTCAGTCATCCAGACTCCAAATTAGGTGGAATTTAATTTGATATGGGCTAAAATTTCCTGAATTTTTCAATGGTGCTATTATTTTCTTGTTTTGGTGCACGAATTTGTCAGAAAATTCAATTTTTGGCGACTGTACCTATCCAATCCTGCATTTTGCAACTTCAAATGCTCCGTACGGGCTCATCTAGACACATTCAAGTTCCGTTTTTTTTTTAAGTGCATAATTTTTCATCTACTTTCCAGATCTGCAATCAAATTATAGGCTTGTGTGGATAGAAATACCACTTTCAAAACTAGGTCCTTTTTTGCATTGTATTGCTTTAATCAAACTTCAAAATTGTTATATATCTGAGCTACATTGCTAAGTACCAAATTTAAATTCCAAGAGGAGGTTGTAAACAGCAAAATCAAAAGTCCAGTTAGGCCCTAAATTGGCAAGTGGCTATTGTAATCGCACTGAATATAAAGTGCCTAAAGCATTCATTTGAGGGGGGGGGCGGGGCGCGGGGGGGGGTTGATTGAGTGAAAAGGTGGGGTGTCTCTTGGTGTGTTCCTCTTTTCTTGTTGTTATCTTTCTTTCCTTGCATTATGGGAAACATTAAGGTTCCAAAATTAACACCACATAACTATGCCACATGGTCAGTTAAAAAATAGTCTGAATTAATGAATGAAGAAGTTTCTCAATATGTAGATGGATCTCTTCCTAAACCCACAGGTGATCAAGTCACTCAAAGTGAAATCCGTGCTTGGGAATTGGCATATAGAAAAGCCCTAGGAATCATTAGGTTAGGGGTTGATGATAAGATCTTCTATCAGATCATAAAATATGATACATCCAAGGAAACTTGGGATGCCCTTAAAAAGCTATATGGGAAAGTGATTGAGGAGGATGTCTACAAGATTAAAGATAACTTATCTCCCTAGATCCTAAGAACTTTGATTCCATCTAGGACTTTATCATTAAGGTGAATGAGTTGAGAACAAAACTTGATGATTGTGGTAGTCTCATTAAGAATGAAAGGTTGATTTATCTAATTCAAAATAAGCTACCATCTGACTACTCCACATTTGTCTCTTCTTTCAACACCTCAAAGGCTACCTCAGGGGCTTCTTATAAGAAACTCACTTTTGATGACTATGCCCAGTTGTTAACAATGGGGATTCTCAAGTCTTCAAAGTCTAAGGCATTGGTGGCTAACAATGAGAGCTCCAAAAATCCAACTGGGTAAAGTTCAAACAACAGCAAGGGCAAAATGAAGAAATGGAAAGATAACAAACAAGGGGACACAGAAAAGTCACCACTTAAATCAAATCAACAACAAGGCAAGTCTTCTTCTAATACCAACAAAAAGGGGGACAATAATCAAGAAATGAAGAAGTGTGCCTATTGCAAAAGAATTGGTCATGATGAACATCGGTGTTATCACAAGCAGATTAATGAATTGAAAAACATCATGAAGAAGCATAATGTTCCATTGCCTAATGCTTATAAGGAAAAAGGGTCTTCATCCTCAGAGTCTAAGAGCAAAGGGCAAGCTTTATTCACACACTATCAGTCAAGAGGAATGGATTATTGACTCAGGTGCTACACATTACATGGGTGCTTCAAAGAGAGATTTTTCTTCAATGACACCTTCAGATGTACCTCACATCTTTGTAGGAGATGATACTAAAGTGGAAGTTGAAGGAAAAGGTGAAGTTGAGATGGAAGGTGGAGCGTTCAAGGATGTTCTCTATATTCCTAATCTTACCTCTAACCTTCTTTGAGTCTACCAAATCACTCACTATGGAGGTGGAAACAAGGTTGAATTTCTTCCAGATTAGTTGTTGTGGAAAGCATCAAAGATGATTCTATGGTTGCAATAGGTGAAGCTAAACATGATTCAAGGCTTTACACTTTCTCTTCCTTTGTGCCTAAATCTAATGCACAAGCCTTGTTAATGCATTCAGATACAAAAAGCAAACTGTGGCATGAGAGATTTTGACATCTCAACTACAGGTATCTTCAACAACTTAACAGCAAGAACATGGTTTTTGGTCTACCTTAAGTCCAATTTTCAGACGGTGTTTGTTCAGGTTGCACACTTGGGAAGCATCCAGAAAAAAAATTTGACAAGGGGAAGTCTTGGAGAGCACAAAGTGTTCTTGAACTAATTCATAGTGATGTAGCAGGCCCATTTCTAGTGTCATCATTTGGAAAATCTCGCTATGCACTCACCTTCATTGATGACTATTCTCACTATACTTGGGTATTCTTCATGGCTCATAAGAGTGAAGTGTTTGAACGATTTCTCACCTTCAAGGCTCAAGTAGAAAAGCAGTCAGGGAAAGCCATCAAGATTCTTCTAACAGATAATGGAAGGGAGTATGTGAACTCAAGACTTATAGACTTTTGTACTCAAGAGGGAATTGAGCTTCAGCATTCAGTACCATACACTCCACAACAGAATGGTGCTGCAAAAAGGAAGAACAAAACCCTCAAGGAGATGACCACTTGCATGCCATTACATAAGTCTCTTAATCAAGTTTTTTGGGCTGAAGCAATGAACTGTGCAAATTACATCCTGAATAGGAGTCCTCATAAAGCTTTGGATGGTGCAACTCCTTTTGAAGCTTGGACTGGAAGGAAACCTTCTGTAAAGCACTTTAGTGTCTTTAGTTGTCCAGCATGGGCACGAATACCTCCATAGAAACGCAAGGCATTGGAACCTCAAAGTAAACCTTGCATCTTTGTTGGTTATGCAAACTCTCATAAACCCTACAAATTGATGGATTTAGAGAAACATGAAATTTTCTATGGGAGGAGTGTACACTTTGAAGAAAGTTGTCCAAGCTTTACTTCTTCAACTCCTCCTTCCTCCTTCATTGAAGAGAGTGACAATGATGACAGTGACTTGGAAGATGTTCGTCCATGACCCAAACAGAGGCAATAGACAGCTAAGGTTGAGGAAATTCCTTCTACTTATACATCTTCTTCCACTAGACCTAAATGGGCTCAACAGACATTGGATGTAGCAGGACCATTGGTAGGAAATCCTTCAGATACTAGGAGGACAAGATCACAACACAACTCACTCCCTCATGCTTATATTGCAGTTGCTTTCGATCCTCAATCATTCAAAGAAGCTTCAAGAATTCTAGAATGGGATAAAGCAATGGAGGAAGAATATAATTCTCTCATGAGAAACAACACATGGGACTTAGTCTCTCTTCCTAAGGGAAGAAAATCGGTTTAGTGTAAGTGAATCTATCAAACCAAGTTTGCAACGAATGGAAGTGTTGATAAGTATAAGGCAAGACTTGTTGCAAAAGGTTTCTCTCAAGTGCCTGGTATTGACTACACTAAGACCTTTGCCCCATTTGCAAAAATGAACTCCATTCGTTTGACACTAGCTATAGCTGTAGCTCAGAGATGGGTTTTTCATCAGATGGATGTGAAGAGTGCGTTCTTGAATGGTGATTTTCATGAGGAGATTTATATGGAGCAGCCACAGGGGTTCATTCAGGATTCTACTATGGTTTGCAAGTTGAAAAAGTCTATCTATGGACTAAAACAAGCTCCAAGAGCTTGGTATGCCAAGATGGATTCTTTCCTTCTCTCCGCAGGGTTCACTAGATGTCATTCAGATTTGAATGTCTACATTCTTCACCAGGATGATTTTCACTTGCTACTTGTGCTTTATGTAGATGACTTAATCATTACACGGAGTACAACATCCATCATTGATAGTGTCAAGTCTACTTTGCAGGACAGATTTTCCATGACCGACTTGGGTCTACTTCATTACTTCCTTGGTATTGAGATACAATAGTCTTCATCAGGGATCACATTATCACGGAGTACAGTACCCATCATTGATAGTGTCAAGTCTACTTTGCAAGACAGATTTTCCATGACCAACTTGGGTCTACTTCATTACTTCCTTGGTATTGAGATACAATAGTCTTCATTAGGGATCACATTATCACAACCCAAGTATGCCCTTGATCTACTTGCTTGATTTCGCATGAGTGACTGCAAGGCTGCATCTACTCCATTTCTTTTAGGTGTTAAGTTAGAAGCAAAATGTTCCACTCCACTTGTTGATGCTACTTTGTATAGAAGGTTGGAAGTCTCATCTACTTGACACATACACGCCCTGACATATCCTTTATAGTTGGCATGGTTTCTTGCTTCATGCAAGAGCCACATAAACTTCACTGGAAGGTAGCCAAATGCATCTTGCACTATATCCAGGGTACACATACATAAGGGATATGCTATGCAATTGGTACTAGACTACAGTTAGTGGGTTATACAAACTCAGACGATGCAGGGGATCTTGATTCTCGCAAATGCAATTCAGGATACATGTTTCATCTTGGTTCCAGCCCCATTTGTTAGCAGAGTAAAAAAGTAGAACACTATTGCTCTTTCATCTACTAAGGCTGAGTATCAAGGAGTTGCCACTGCAGCTACAGAAGCTACTCGGTTACAGCATATTCTGGAGGAGTTTGTTTTTGACATACCTAGACCCACAATCATACATTGTGATAACCAAAGTGCCATTGAAATCTCAAAACATCCCGTGCAGCATCAACACACAAAACACATTGAGGTTCATATGCACTACATCAGAGAGTTGATTCATGAGCAAGTCATTGCACTGCAGTATTGTCCTACAGAAAAGCAAATTGCAGATATCTTCAACAAGCCCTTCACTGAGGTCAAGTATCTTCATTTGCGAGATCTCTTGGGGGTGCGAGATATTTCACTAGGGGGGGTCACATAACTCTTTTCTTTTGTATTGTACTTATCTCTCTTTTTGGGGGAGGGTTTTTCCCATGAGGTTTTCCCTCTTTCTTCGTTTTCAAATAGATTGCATTGCATTGCATCGCATTATATGTAGAACATTACATTTGTACATGGGTACTTAACATGGCCTACTAGCCGGGACCCATCATGCATTTTCATCATAGCTTTTGTGAGCTTAAGTGCATTCCCCTAAGTTGTACTTAAGAGGAGGTGTTAGTGTAAATAATTAATTATTATTACACTTTACTCAAGTTTACTTAGGTTAATGCATTATTATATTAGTTGTCATATAGACACCTAGGAGTATGCGTAGTAATATGAGTTGTCCTGTTGACAAGACAGGAGTTTGCATATTCATCTAAGTTGTCATGTAGACAACACAGTTGTTTGCACTCCAATTGAGCACATGGTGTCTACAACATCTCTTTACGAGATACACCTATGTAAGCTTATCCTCTCATCATCACACAAACTCCTGTGCTCAATGGAGGATAATCCACTCTTGGTGGACATGTGTTTAGTTGTGAGGCTTATCACTTTGCTAACTCGTAGTCATTCTAGATGCCTTTATATACAGACACTTCTAGTGTGTATTCATATGATATTCATTCTCATTATTGTTATCATGATCATATATTATTGGTCCATATTGTGCTAAGTGCTTGAGCTTCTTGATCTTGGCGTCATTTTGCCCTAAGGAAAATTCTTACATGGTATCAGAGCTATACCAAATTCTTACACATTGTTTTTATCCCTTTTTTAATCACCTACAAATGTGAGAATTCCTCCTTGAGTCCCTTTTGTCCCATCTCTGATTGTACCTCCCAAACGTGTTTTTCAATCATCCCATATACGTCATCAAAATGCGTAAAATATTATCTTTGGTAACTTTCAATTGATTCTCTAAAAATATGTGAGCTAGCAAATGTTGAGAGAAATTATATTCACATGAAGCAACTGATTGTCCTTCATTACACATATCCATGCTATTAATGTTGTATTTCATGCCCAACTATGTAGATGAAGTGGGAACAACACTATAAGCATCATGACTCACATAGGATGCGAAGTCGTCATCATTGGTTGATTAGAGAACATCTTTATATGGGCTATAAGTATGCCCATCATATGCACTAGAGCGATCAACCTCATACGATAGCTCTACCTCCAAGCTCCCTACCAAGAAACTCGTGCAATCAATAAGATCTTTCCCATGACTACATCTAGGATGCAAGTCACAAGTAGTCGGTTCCTCTTTCTTTCCCATCGCCTCTTCAAAGGAAGCTTGTAGCTTGTGAGGTTTCTTCTATCAAGGATATTCCTTTTGGCTTCATCTCTTTACTCTTCTTATTCATTTCGGTTTTCCCATGTAATTCGCTACCAGTGATTTTCTTATCTTCCTCACTACCCCTGCTATTGTGATGAGGTGTCTAGGTCTTCTAACAAGTGAAACAAATATGATCTTTACTTATTTGAATCCTGCTCTTTTTTGTATACCCTAAAACCTTAAAACTTCTACAAGAATGTATAGTACAAGATGATACGTTGTTTAGTACAATACAAACAATAGATGTTGATTTCTTAGGTGTATGCAACAAAAATCAACTATGTGGGGCCAAGTATCTGACAAGTTGGGAAATATATATATTCTTCTATTGCTCTAACAAGAGAGACATCATAATATCTCCCAATGTAACAAGAGACGTCTAGGCACCACCATTGTAAGTGTGTTGCCAAACTTTTAGTCCATCCCTTTTTAAGCTTCTCATCTCACCAAGGTGATACTCTAGCCTTTTCAATTACTAAAGCAACTACCTTCCCATTTGCTAGCCAGAGCAAGGTAACACCCCCAGTTGCAAGGAAGCTCTTTGATCCAACAGCCCTGCAATCAGCACTCAACATTCTTTCAACTAAGTCTTGGTTGGTGATGGCCTGTAATTTCACCAATGTTAAAATTCTGAAGAACCCATTATGAAAATCCAGGTTAAACTAATGTAATTAGGGTTTGCATTTTCATGATGCAGAGATCTTCCTAAAGAAACCCTAAATTTATGTCTATATGCATATTTTTCATGTCTTAACCCTCTTGTCTCAAATGAGTGTGCTACAGATTCCACGCTATAAAAGAAACATTAGAAATCTAAGGCGCCATGATATGACACAATTAATTGTCAAGTGTTCACAAAGTCTCCATGGTTTATTACAAAAGGTTAGTGCGAACAAGTGAGACCCTGCAATGTGGTTAAGAGATGGAGAAGTTAATGTTAACGCTTGCCATGCAACCCGAGGTAGTTGTGAGTTCGGAGGAGTTAACCGTGCATTAAGCTGACCACCATTAGATCAACAAAGATCAACAACTCCAAATGAATTTTGGGCCTAAATGTTAAACGACAAAAATTTTAGGAGAAAGTCTCTAAAATAATGACACTCGTTCGGCCAAAAAAAATAAAAGAATCAAAATTTACTTGAAAAGTCATCTAAAGATACAACCAAGGCAGTGAACGTAAGTTCGTAAAGGATTTTATGATAAGGTTTTATGCAGTGTAACGAGACTTGGACTCGGCTCGGACTCGGCAAGGGTAACTTGACTCGTGACCCAGCTCTTACTCGTGACCCGGCTCGGCGGTGACTCGGCAAAGTGAAAAACCTCGAAATTTTGAGATTTTTTAGGATTTAAAGAACATTCCATGCACCCATTATTGAATAAAGCATAAAGACACAATAACATCATTAAATAGAAGATAATTTGATCATAATGCACATGCCACATACTTAAAGTTAAAAACTTAAAACTTAAAAGTCAAACATCAATTACATATGTACAATACTACAAACTACAAAGTTACAAAGTTACAAAGGTAAATTGCTAAAAGTAAATACTATATTACTAGTAATTAAAGTCAAACTAAGATAAATCCATGCAAACCATCAAAATGTATATGTATTATCATTTATGCATTATGAAATCCAACACATCAAGATTCAATAATCATCATCAAATTCAAATGTTCCAAATGCTGATCATATATTAAGTTATTGTTAAACTATTAAACAAAAAGTTAAAACAAGACTATAAGTCTACAGCTATGGCTCCTAGTCGGAGTCCTCATCATCATCCTCATCCTCATCGTCATCGTCATCCTCATCCTCATCCCCAACCTCAGCCTCAACCTCAAGCTCAGGCTCAGTATAATCTACAAAATGCCTCTTAGTAAGGTGTCTAAGGTAGGTCCTGGATGTCTCAGTAGCCATAGCATAAGCTCGTGAGGTGCCTCTAGGATCAACTGTACTCTCTGCCTCTGGCTCTGCCAATCTTTGTGAGCTGCCACTAGGAACAACTGGAGCTCTCTGGTCCTCTACTGCCATAGCCACAGCCTCAGCCTGGCCCTCTCTATCTGCCTGGTCAAGCCACTGTAGGTCCTCATCATCAAAGACAGGATCAGTAGCCTCAGTGATCCAATCAGACTCTAGATCAACCTCCTCTAGAGTAATCGGAGAGGTGTCACTATCCAAAATCTCCCTGATCCTAATGCGCAGGTTGTAGTGCACAAAGACTAGACTATTCATTTTCTGCACAGACAACCTGTTACGCCTCTTCGAGTGGATGTGCTCGAACATGCTCCAGTTGCGCTCACATCCAGAAGCGCTACTTGGCTGGCTCAAAATGCGGATGGTGATTTGCTGAAGGTTTTTGGTTGAAGGCCCAAACATTTGCCACCATCTATCTGAATTTTGAAAAAAGGAAAACAAAAAAATATTAGTCTCATTTCAAAATTTGAGCTTTAAGTTTAAAGCTAGAAATTTATAAACTAGATTGTATAAGGCTGCAATTTTGTACGACCTTCTTTGCAAATTTGACTTGAAAAAATGGGCCCTGATGCATTATTATAGGCATCCATCTCAAGCAATATATTTGTGGGATTAGGAGACATCTTCGATACCACTGTGTTTAGGCCACTAAGAACCTCCTCATCTGCCTTGAAATCATCAAGGAAACGGTATGCCGGATTGAGGTAATAGGCTGCTGCGTGGATGGGCTTATGAAGCTGATTTTGCCATCTCCTATCAATTATGTCCCAAATAGGGCCATAGTTTTCCTCAACTCCTACATATTTGGCCTTAATAGTCTCCTTGACCCTATCCATGCCCTCATAAATGTAACCCATAGAGGGCTTCTCGCCATCAGCAACTCGTAGGAGGGCTACAAGGGGCTCGGTGATCTACAAAACAATTAAAATAAAAAACAATTTAGTGAATGATGAAACTTTGCAAAGTTGCACAATGAATATAAATCAAAAATATGTATGAGACAAATTAATTTATAAAATTTTAAGACTTAAGCTTTTAAAATTTTTAATTTAAATTTTAAATTACCTCCACAATCTTCGAACATGGCTCCCAAAAATCATCATCATCATAAATGCATTTTGTTGCATCTATCCCTGCAGGGCTGCTCGCAAAGGAGGAGGAACTCCATTCTGGACCAACAAACATGCACCTCAACTCTAACCTTGAACTCAGCAAGGATTTTAGTGTGATAAAGTTAGAGGCAAATCTTGTGATACCAGGACGAGCCAACTCCTTTCCCTTCGTGTATTTCCTCATAGTGCTGAGGACCAAGGCATGATTATAGATGAACTTACAAAGATTTTTGGCCTTGGTAATACATGATTTCACCCATACAAGCTTGCCAATATCCTCTAACATGAGGTCGATGCAATGGGCCGCACATGGAGTCCAAAAGATTTTTAGGTGTCTCTCCATCAATAGTTTTCCTGCAGCAATTTTAAATTAGTTAGTAAACAATGAAAAATTTTGATGTATTAAAAAACTTTTAATTTTCAAAATTTAATGAAAAACTAAAACTATTTTTTTAGAAGTAGAACTTAGAAAGTTAGAAGTTCAAATTTTACCTGCAGCAACATAATTAGCTGCATTATCTCTCACCACTTGGACAACATTGTCTTCCCCCACCTCCCTTATGACCTCCTCAATAGTCTCACATAAGAATTTTGCATTTTTCACACATGAGGAAGCATCTATGGACCTCAAAAACATGATGGATCCTAAAAGTGAAAATTAAACAAAATAATTATCATTCAAGAATCAAGAATCAATACTCAATAAAACAAAATTTTCGTTATTCAATATTAGTATACATTAAATTTTAGACTTCAAGAAGTAGAGCATGATGAATTACCTCCGCTAGAAACAAAAAAATTTAGGAGGGTTCTGGACCTCCTATCTGTCCATCCATCTGTCATGATGGTACACCCCTTTTGGCTCCGAATCTTTTTGTGGTCCTTCAACTCAAGTTTCATCTCCTCAACCATATCTAGCAAGAGGGAGCCACTCAACTCATCTTCAGTGGGGGCTTTGAACCCCGCACCACAGATGGAAACTGTATCAATCATCCCCTGCCAATAAGGAGTCCTATTACATTTATAAAAACATTTTAATTAGCATATTTCAAATTTTCAACATCAAGTTAAAAGTATAAAATTGAATATAAATTTTAAAACTTGAAACGTAAAACAATCAAATATAAATGAAGTTGAAAACTTGAAGTACCTGGCTGTTATAAATGGAATGTCGCAGAAAAACCAAAACTTGCAAATTGCTCTTACTCCAGCTTCATGTATCTCCCTATTCCAGCCCATGCTCTCAAGTGAGGGTTGCGCACCAGGAGTGGTACGCGGTACAAAAAAGTTGTCCAACTTACTAGATTTTCTGACTCTAGGACGAAGAAGAGCAGCACTACTAGAAGGGGCAGCAGCAGTAGCATCACTAGAAGTGCAAGGAATAGATGTAGAAGAAGCACGAGCAACAGAAGCACTAGGACAATAGGGGGGATGGGAAGAACCTTCTCCAACACAGCCTACTGACTCAGAAACATTTGCAGATGAGCGTGCAAGGGAACTAGAACCAATCAAAGCTAACTCTTCTAATTTTATTTGTTTTAATTCTTTTTCTTGTTCATATTTTTCCAAGGCTACATAACAAAAACATTGAGCCTCAACAGATGCAGCTCCACAAGGGTCAATATCATGACCAAGTAAGCCAGCAATATGGTATTTTAATCTATTTATCCCCCCACTATTAATGGTTTTGCAAAATAGGCATTTTGTTTGAGTTCTCTTTCTACCTAGAAATTCTATGGTGAACTTCCAACACTCATCTTTTTTGTTGCCCTTAGAGAGCTTGGGTTTTTTACCTCCAGAAGCCATTATGACATAATTAAGGAACAATGTAAAGGTTGCTGCAATAAGACATTTTAGACCAAATATTACGATTTCAGCATTGCATTTTATGAAGATCTAAAGTAAAAAAAAACTCATAAACAAACAAAAAAAATTCATGCAAAAAACCCATAAGCATAGACAAAAAAATATCAAAATCTAAACAATCAAGTCTTACCTCTTTCAAATGCTTTGGGAAGTGTTGAGAAGAGCTCCTATAAACTCCTTAATGATCTAAATGCAAGCTCCAATGTCACAAATGCAAGCTTTTCTCCTCCTCCTTTCAGCTGGTTGCAAAACAAGAAACCCCTATTTCTCTTCTATCTCTCTCTCTCTTTCTTCTTTTCACTATAGACTGTTATGGGAGCCCTTTTAGGGTTATATGAGTGAGATATGTAAAAAAAAAACATTAAAAAAAATGCAAAAAATTATATTTTTATGGCCCGGTTGCGTGCCCGTCACGGCCGAGTCAAGCAGGCCGGGTCACGCGAGTCATGAGTCATTGTGACTTGGCGAGGTCAGCGCGGCTCGCTGACTCGCCTGACTCACGTGACCCGCCGCGAGTCACGTTACCCTGGTTTTATGTCTCCCTAACTTAAGCCCAAAACCGAAGGCGCATGAACATTAGTTACATCAAAAGAGGAAGCGTAAAGGCACACGTCCATGGACAGTTAAGCGTAACATCGTATGGTCAAATCTGAAGACTTCTAGGGTTACACTTTTCTGCCAAGTGACTATGCAGGAGGCTCCACGTGTTGAAATCTTGCACAACCACGAGCCAAAGCTGTCAGAGATAATAAGCAGCAAAATGATGCCATGTGGCAATGACATGGCGAAGCACCCACGTGTAATATGACAAAGTTGGTGACAGGGATCAGGTGACCAATCACAAAAGGTCACATAGGAAGAGTCAACCAGGGTTTGACTAAGCTTGGAAAGGGCCTGAATTTGATTCAAACATATGAGTATTGTATATCAATAGAAAGGGGAAAAGATGAACTTTTCAATTTTGCCATCAAATCAAATGCACGCATTTTGCTTTCCTCATCATTGAGCAGTTTCAAGTCTGTGCTTCAAACAAATGATGAGATTTCAAATGGACGCTTGTCATGTATAGATTAGATCCGAGATTCTTCACTCTTCTATATCTTTCTCTTCTCTCTTATTGTAGGGAGGTTGATCCCAATCTATTGAGCAGAGCTAACAATATCCTCATTCCAAGTGTCATGGAGCTAAAGAATGTGACTTATGCAATGAAGGCCTATAGAGCTAAATTCGTAACTCCAAAGAAGAACTGATGCTCTGTCAAAAGCAAAGTAACGAGAATCGCCCAAAAATCGCCTGAATTGGCGATTCAGCGATTAGATTCAGCGATGGCGATTTTTTTGGAGTTGGAAATCGCCATCACCGATTTCATTAGGTGAATTGCCTGAATCGCCGATTTGGGCGATTCATCCAAAAAATCGCATGAATCGCCTAAAAAAACCGGCATGAATCGCCCGCGGCCAATAAAGTATAGACTTGTAAAATTTTAAAAAATTGCTTTTTTTTTACTTTGTTTTTGACCTATTCTCTTTGTTATAACCCTAAAGGGCCTTCTATTTGTTTAACATGAGTAGAAGAGAGGAAAAGTGAGAGAGAAGAAGAGAAAAGAAAAGCCATAAGTTTCTAACCGGCAAGAAGAAAGAGCACAAAAGAGATCAGCAATTCATTTGGGGAGGCCATCAATTGCATTGGGAGCATTAAAGAGCCAATCTCAACACTCCTCAACTCATTTGCAAAAGGTAAGTGCTCTTTTTTTTTTGCATGTTAGTGTATTATGCATTCTTTATTAAATTTTTATAGTTTTCAAGATTTTTAGTTTAGATCTTGAATGTTCTTTATTTTTACTAAGTTGCAAACTAAGGTTTGTTGTTTTGTAGCTTTTATTAGCTTCAAACTTTGATATTTTACATATAAATTTTTATTGCAGCAGCCTTTGCTTTCATTTTTCGCAAATTCGCAATGGGTAGAAAAAATGAATGTTGGAAATATAACGAAGAGTTTCCTGGAAGAACCAAATATCAAACAAAATGTATTTTTTGTAAAGAAAAAATAACTTTTGGGGGTATTTATAGATTGAAATACCACATTGCTGCTATACCTGGACACGATGTTACAATTTGCACTCACCAAACTCCTGAGGCAAAACGCACTTGCTTAATGGCATTAGAAAAAATTGAAAAAGACAAAGCCAATAGGAAAATGCAACTTGAAGGATTAAGGGGTATTGGCTTCCATGTTCCCGCATCCGCATCCGCAGCCGCATCCACATCTGCATCTGCATCTGCATCAGCTTCTGCATCTGTAGGTTGTGTTGGAGAGGGTTCTTCTAGCCCTCCTTTTTATCCTAGTTCTTCTGCTCGTGCTAGTGCTAGTCGGTCACATACTGAGACAGAGTCCCACACCAACTTATTGCAGCCTAGAGTGCGGAAAAACAGAATGGATAGTTACTTTGTGCCCCGCATTACTCGTGGTTCCCAACCCACGCTTGAGGGCATGGGTTTGAACAAGGAGATTCATGATGCTGCCAAAAAGGAGATATGCAAATTTTGGTACTTTTGCAACATTCCATTTATTGCAGCCAGGTAATTGAATCCTTTTTCGTTGTTTTCTTTTAAAGTTAAAATTAAAAGTAAAATTAAAACTTTAATTATATCTACTTGTTTTATAATTTGAGTCTTTGACATCTAAGTTTGTATTTGTGACAGGGCTCCTTATTGGCAGAACATGATAGATGTAGTTGCTATTTGTGGTCCGGGGTTTAAAGCCCCAACTGAGGCTAAGTTGAGCGGATACTTCTTGGATGAGATGGTAGAGGACATGAGGGCTGAGCTCGAGGAGAACCGAAAGGAGTGGATTGCAAAGGGTTGCACCATCATGACTGATGGTTGGACAAATAGGAGGAATAGAACACTCCTCAATTTTCTTGTATCCTGTGGAGGTAATTGATCATTCTACTTTCCTACATACATAATTGTAAATTTTGATTTGTTGAATGCTAATTTGTTGATGATCCATTTAATTTTAATATTCTAATTCGTTGTTTTGTTACTTGTAGGATATACCATGTTCATCAAATCCATCGATGCTTCCGCACATGTAAAAAATGCCACATACTTATGTGAGGCTATTGAGGAAGTCATAGCAGAGGTGGGAGAACAAAATGTGATCCAGGTGGTGATGGATAATGCAGCAAGTTATGTTGCTGCAGGTAAACTTTTAACTTTTCAAGTTTTGAAAATAAATTTATTTGAATTTTGAAATTTGAATTTCTAATTGACTTAAAATTGTTGTAGGTAAACTTTTGATGGAGAGGCACCCCACCGTATTTTGGTCCCCTTGTGCGGCACATTGCATTGACCTCATGTTGGAGGAAATTGGCAAACTTGAGTTTGTCAAGTCATGTGTGGAAAGGGCAAAAAAAATGCAAATTCATTTATAATCATTCATTTGTCCTTAGCACAATGAGGAAGTATACAGAAGGCAAGGAGTTAGCTCGCCCAGGTATCACGAGGTTTGCCTCGAATTTCATCACCTTGCAGTCCTTGTTGACATCAAGGGATGAATTGAGGAGCATGTTTGTTGGGCGGGAGTGGATTTCCTCTTCCTATGCTACAACCACTGCAGGGATAGATGTGGCGGATTGCATATTTGATGAGGATGGTTTTTGGAAACCCGCTAGAGAAATCCTGCAGGTAAATTTATTGCAATTTAACATTTAGTATTTTACTTTTACTTTAAGTTATATTATTTTATATTTAAGTTTTGACTCAAATTTTTTGTTTTACTTAATATGTAGGTCACTGAGCCCCTTGTAGCTTTGCTACGAACTGTTGATGGGGAGAAGCCCTCTATGGGCTACATTTATGAGGGCATGGATAGGGCCAAAGAGGCCATCAGAGCCCAATATGCAGGAGTGCAGGAGAGGTATGGCCCTATTTGGGACATCATCGATAGGAGATGGCAGAATCAGCTCCATCGACCCATCCATGCAGTAGCTTACTTTCTGAATCCGGCATATCGTTTCCGTCCTGAGTTCAAGGCAGATGCGGAGGTTCTCACTGGCTTATACACAGTGATTCAGAGGTTGAGTAGCGATGAAGATAGCGCTATTGCGATTGTTGAGCTAGACCAGTTCAACAATAAAGAGGGGCCACTTTTCTCTGGCAGGATGGCCATAAATGCTCAGACAACACTACAGTCAGGTAAAAATTAAATAATATATTCAATGTTCATGAATCTCGATTCTAAACTTAAAGTTGATTATGTAATTTTAGAGTTAACTTGTAATTTGTAAATGAGACTAATTGTTTCTATTTTCAATTTTTCCCTTATTGCAGATAGATGGTGACAAATGTTTGGGGCCACAACCCCAAATCTTCAAAAAATTGCCATTCGTATTCTGAGTCAGCCAAGCAGCGCTTCTGGATGTGAGCGCAGTTGGTCCATGTTCGAGCACATCCATTCGAAGAGGAGAAACAGGTTGACAGTGCAGAAGTTGAATGCTATTGTCTTTGTTCATTACAACCTCCGTCTTAGGATCAGACAGATTTTGGGCACTGACTCCTCTCCGATCATTTTGGAGGAGATCGATCCAGAATCAAAGTGGCTTACAGAGGTTGTGGATCCAGTCTTCACTGAGGAAGACCATGTGTGGGTTGACTAGGTGGATATAGAGGCTGAGGCAGCTAGAGCACGTTCTTCAGGCATTGGTAGATGCACACGTGCACGCACAGGCACAGGCCCTAGCGACATTCATGAGCCCATCTTACATGCGGGAGATATGGCTCGGCAGTCCTCTAGGACCTACATTAGACGCCTTGCTACTAGGCAGACTGGATACTCAGAGGCTGAGGCTGAGGCTGCAGCCGAGCTTCAGGATGATGTTGAGGATGATGATGATGACTATGAGTCTAAGGCTTGAGCTAGAGCCTTGCTTTTATATTTTGTTTACAGATATTGATACTGAATCATTGATAGACATATGTTTCAAACTTTCATGGATCTTCATCTTAGATTCTTACATACATTTATGATTTGATGTCTTATGGATCATCTTACATACATTCTATGATTTAAATCATTATGATCATTTGATTTCTATTTACTTCAGCTAGCCTACAATTTACATTTTAGATAACATAGTTACATATGTGATGGATTTTATGTTCCATGTTTATGTATGTTAAGTTTTAACTTCTATTTGATGATGTTATAGTGTGTTTAAGTTATATTCAATAAAAGGTGCATGAAATAAGTTTTAAATTGTTAAAATCTTTAAATTTAAAGGGTTTTTTCAAATTTGTCGATTCATCGCCGATTCATTGCCAATTCACGATTCGATTCGGCCTTGCCGATTCCGATTCTTGTTACTTTGGTCAAAAGCATTACATTCTCCCTACAAGATGTGACAAGTGTCACCCCTTCTTCCTCTCTCTCTTTCTGATGTTATAGCCATATTTGGCATTCTCCTCATAGGTTAAGGCTTTGTAATGGATGTCAATCCTAGTTTTAGAATACATCTGTTCAAAGTTGCTCTATGCGGTAATCATGAAATGTAACTGGCCAGTTTTAAAGGGCCTATAAATGTAACTTTTTGAGAAGTAAATAAGATCGGAAAATTATTATGTAGGTAAACCCCAGTAGCTGGGACTACTGTGTGAGACTCTACGTCTACATTTTGATTATGTCATTAATGTTAGGTGAGTCTTAGCTATTGCATGGCCTTTGGAATGAAATGTGTTGTTAATGAAAATTGTGGGATTGAAGGTAAATTGGGTTTTGTTGCTTTCTTTTGAGTGGTTATATGACTTATCACTATCATTCACACTATTTTCTCGTTTCCTCTATTCTATGCAAGTTAGTTTCATGTGCACGTTCATGGTTGTATGAAAAGTTTGGGATTTGGTTAATATTAGGTGTTGAGTAGGAAGTAAACTGTTGTTGTGTAATCTCAGTAACTTGGGCAATCTGGGTTTTTTTTAGTTAATCACATTCTCTCTTCTCATGCAATATGCATTAGTAGATAGTCTTGCATTTGTGCATCTCACATTGAATGTATAGAATAGATTGCATTGTAGATGTTAGAAGAGCTTAAAAGTGACTCATATGCATTCATGGTTGTGGAAGTTATGAGTCATCTTCTGAAATCCACCCAGATTTCTTTAAGTGTTGGTCAATCTAGTTATACCTCTTCTGCTCTCTAGTCAAGAGCATTTCTTTAAGTGTTGGTCAATCTGGTTATACCTCTTCTGCTCTCTGGTCAAGAGCATACTCCTAAACCTACTGACCTACCAAAAACAATATTCATTGCAAATCTTTGCATACAAGGGAGTTGTACCTTTTAATTCAGAGGTCCTTGATAGAACACCTACATTGACCCATTCTATTGCCAATAACTTTGTCTTTCACCACATTAGGCACATTTAGAGTCAGGGTATAGACCAAAATCCAAGGAAGCCAAACTGTTAACTAACAGTTTGTGGTGACTTTGTTGGGGAATCGAATGTAAGAGATCTTTAATTTACAACGCAAAAGAGTCTTTGTTGTTATCTTCCTTAGTATTTGAAGTTACAAGGGAGATAACAATATCCTATGTCTATTATTCACTGCGGCTTTACTGAAATAACTCTAAACTTGGCACTCATGCATTTGTTTGAGTTGTACCTATTGACCCATGAGGAAAAATGGTGCTTCCTCATGAAGGCCAAATCCCAGTTATATAGCCCAACCTTAGTTTCCAAGACGAACAAGAAGACATAATCAATCAATTGAATACATTCACCTGGAAAAACAAAAAATCCATAAGCAAGTATAGAAGAGTCAGTTTTGTACTAGAACAAGAAGCCAACGTTGAGTACAAGGATGGTGTGCTTTAGCAAAGAAGGTTGAGACAGCCTAAAAGCACCTATCTATGGACAAGCTAGTTCACCCTGGATCCCAAGTATACTAGGAGTGTTTGTGATCATGGTCAAGTCCATCCAGTGTTCAAAGGGCTCAGGAAAGCTGATTTTCCCATATTAGAAGACCCCCTGAGAAGAGGAAGAGCTTGCTCAAGAGACCCAGTTGTAGAAGGCATCTGTTGGGCTTTGTTTCCACCACCCCGTCCTGCCTCCTAGAGATGTAGCAAGTCCTCTTCCCCACCTATTTCTCAAACACAGATTCCGTCATTGTGTAACGCTCTCACCTTACATGGAGTTGTAGCTCCAACTACTGTCACTTTCTAGCTAATCCCAGTTATTCTACCTACATCAATGGCAGTGCCCTGGGGTAATGTTATTAGTCCTTTGGGCCTTGCTGCTAACAACAATTTACCAAGAGCCTCCTGGAAGAATTTGCCCAAGTTTGATGGCGATGGGAAGGTTTCTGCAGATGAACATATTGTTTCTTTTTTTGCAGCCTGTAGTGTTGTCTCTCCTCAACATGAAGATATGGCCGTAAGAATGTTTGTTGAAACCATAGTTACACCGCCCTAGGAGACGGGGGGACGGGGGGACAAGTTTCCGAGACGAGGGGACAGAGGGACCTTGATTTGGGGACGGCGAGGGGACGACGGGGGGACGGCGGCAGGGGACGGAGGGGTGGCGGAGGGAGCAGGGGTGTATATACTATACATATGATACTTAAAATGCTAGTTATGAAAAGATGTACTACAATTATAAAATATAAGATACATAGATGTAAAAAACTTAAACATTGAACAGTGCACTGAAGTTTTCAACTAGAACGTCATGATTCATGATCAAATAAGTTATAACAAACAAACAATGAACATTGAACATTGAACATCAGAAAATATTCAAAATAATAAATATTAGTCTATAAGACTATATATCAGTCTTCAGATCAATAGTATGAGTATCTAAATACTACTATCTAATAGTAATCAATGATCATATGAGTCATGACTCATGACATAAAGATGATTACAATTAAGTATCATGTACCATGAACCATGATATCAAAATAAGTATATAATGCAAACAAAAACTACGAGTCTCCAAGAGTCCAAATCAAAATGCCAAATCAATGATCAATGATCAATGATCATCCCCTGGAGGTTGAAACTCATCGCCATTGGAACTATCAGTCTCTCCAAGATCAAGAGCTGAAAAGGGAACACCAACTAGCCCTGTGGTTGGATCTAAAGCATCCTCCTCATCAATCTGCGATGGCTCCTCAGGCTCTACATCCCATCGTGATGCTGGGCTTTCCTTGTACACACTTGTGGTGCGGTCATTGATACGCAACACACTGTATACAGCCACTAGCTTCTCTGCTCTTTGAGAGGTAAGTCTATTCCTCTTAAGAGAGTGGATGAAGCTATATGTAGACCAATTCCTGTCAGAAGCTGAGGAACTAGAAACCTAAGTTGAAAAATAATTGGCTAATGTAAGACTCGAGAATTAGAAGTTGAACAATGATCATTGAACAATAAACAATGAAAAGTTAAAAGTTGAGGAACTAAGTACCTGGGACAGCAAACGAATAGCTAGTGTGGTGGTTGTAGATTTCGGTCCATAAGCTGACCACCACAAAATGGGATCCTCTTGTGCCATAGTCTTGATATCCGCCTTTGCCGCTTGTATGTAACCCCTAAGAGTAGAAAATTTGGTCCACTCAATGCGAACCTTAGCTGCTGTCTCAGGGTCATACATCCTATCTATGCACTTGAAGAACCCTTCCTTCACCTGAAAAAATTTAAAAAGTACAAATTATTAGCAAATAGAAGAATCAAGATACTAGTAATGTAAATGATTTTAATTTATAAAATGATAAGAATTTAAGTCTTAAAGTGTTATATAATAATAATATAAATCACCTCATCATCGTGAAGTGGTGTAACTCTACCAGGCCTAGTCATGTACCACCTCGGATTCAATGCATATGCAGCCATGTGTAAGGGTGTGTTAAGTTTGTCCCATCTACGCTGAATAATAGGCCAAATGTGATCATTGTAGAAGGCTAATGTGGGGTCCTTCTCTCGCACAACCACCCTCATCTACCCAAGCATAGAATCAATGCACTCATACACCTCTCCAAGTGTGGGCGCATCCCCATCTCCATACCTGATCACCTCGAAGACTGGCCTAATAATAGAGACAATGTATTTTGCATCGCTCCAAAATACATCACTCTTAACTATATCCTTCACCCTCATCCCCTGCTCTGACCTGGAACCATCCCACCTATTCCATTCATTTGTCATAACCATTAGTTGCAGTGGCTCCTGCAAATCAAGCATTCTCTCCAAGAGAATGAAATAGGATGCATATCGTGTCTCAACTGGCTTCAAGAACTCCTTGTTGGCGAAGCTCCTAAATAGTGCATGTGAGGTGTGGTGGTTGCAGATATACATCTGCACATCTCTAGCATCACTCACCACTCCCTTTATCCAACTAATCTTCTCCATGTCCTTTAGAGCATTATTCATACCATGCACACAACGAGGAGTCCACCAAATATGCCGATATGTGGCCTCAATAAGCCTCCCTGCAACTCTGCACACATGAGCTGCATCTGTCACTGTTGGACCACATTTTATGGCCCAATCTCCTCAATGGCTTCCCGAAGAATCTGAAACTGAAAATCAGCATCTTTTCGATGCCCCGAACAATCAACCGCCCTAAGAAAGAATGGGCCCTTTGTACATGTGACTATGACATTAATGAGTGGACGATGTCTAATGTCCGTTCACCCATCCATGACAATGCTACACCCCGATTCCTCCCAAACAGCCCTCATGGTCTCCATGGACTCACCAATCTTGGCATACTCATCATCCAAGATTTTAGTCCTCAATTTGTGCTCACCTGGTGGCACATATGATGGTAATCCCGCCTTCGCTACTTTTTGAAATGCCTCCTTAAAATAAGGAGACCAAGCAATGTGAAGTGGAACGCCATTGGCAAATAACATTCTCCCAATGTATGCATCTAACTTCTCTCTCGTCTGGGCTGCAAACAATTCTGCTATAGGGTTGTTGTCACTAGACTGTGCCCTGCGTTTCCCCTTGCTCGTCTCAACTGCTGCTACACCTATAGAGCTATAAGTAGAGGAAGGTACGGAGGCTGCCCCTAGCAATGAAGTAGATGAAGCTCTATGTTGTGGTCTAGAAGAAGACATGTGTCAGTGTTGTTGCCCCTGTATTTGTTGCTCATGCACCTCCTGTATAGTCTGAATCTGTTGCCTACCAACCAAAGTAGTAGGCACTGGAAGGCCCAAGTCCTCTGGAACTCTCCAAAGCTTGTTGAATTCAACTCTAATCTTCAAGTTTGTGGATTCACCCAAAAACTTACATGGTTGGACACCTTTACCTGTCCAAAAGAGGAAGTGTACATTCACTCTAGTGATGCTACCATACCAATCTTCACCACAAATATTGCATCTCCACTTTCTTGTGCCACCTGTTCCTTGTCCGCTTGTTATTCTAGTGGCAAATTGTTTTAAAGGAGATTTTGGATCAAACTTACCCCTAGCCCACTGTGCCAAAGCTGGGGAGGGGCAATCAGTAGATGGAGTACCAGATAGTATAAAACCAGTACCCATGGAAGTGGAACTAGTTTGGGCCCCTTGCTGATTTGGCCCAACCGGAATCGCAATGTCACTCTCATGGTCACCCCTCTCAACAGTGTCATCATCATCCTCAGCCCCAACCTCAGGCCAGGCTCATATTCGGCCACTATCTGAATGAAATTCCATCTCATCATCACTATGAGTATTCATTGTGACACTGCATTTCACAAAATGAAAAAACAAAAATTAATAAAGCTAAATTATTGAATTTATAAATGATAATCATAACCGACGACTTCCACTCTCTTCGCACTATATTTGGGAAAATATTAAAATTTTAAAATAAAAAAAAAGAGTATAAAACGAAAACTGACTTCCAATGGTTCTGTAGGATTTTGGCTTTTCTAAGCCGATTTCAGTATGTAAGAATTAACAAAAAAAGTTTTAAAATTCTTACAAACTGAAATCGGCTCAAAAAAGCCCAAATCCTACGGAACCATTGGAAGTCAATTTTCGTTTTATACTCTTCTTCTTTTTTAAATTTTAATTTTAACTTTTTTTGTTAATTCTTACATACTGAAATCGGCTCATAAAAGCCCAAATCCTACGGAACCATTGGAAGTCAATTTTCGTTTTATACTCCTCCTTTTTCTTTTCTTTTTTTTCTTTTTTCTTTTTTTTTTTCGTTCCCAAATATAGTGCAAAGAGAGTGGAAGTCGTCGGTTTAAACAATCAAAAATAGACATTTCAAACAGTCCAAAGATAACAGAGGTCGTCTAAACAAACAAAAACATTCATAAACATGCATTTCAAAAACATACAAATACGTTAGAAAACCTACCTTTTTCTTTAAAAACTTCAACAAGATTCGGTGAACCAGAACCCAGAACCACCCTCCTCTTCTTCTTGCTCCTAAACTCTCCTTTTTCACTTGCAAACACTCTCTTCACTCTTGCACAAACCCTTATCTCAGCTCTTCACTCTTCTTCTTCTTGCTGTTGCAAACAATGAGAAATGCAAATGTGAATCAAAATGAAGAATAGAAGGGTTTTAAACAAAGGAGGAGGAATGGATGGGCCCCACAATCCAATACAATAAATAAGAAACATTAAAACATTTTTAAAATGAGTTCAACTTTTTGTTTTTTTATGTCTTTTTTGCTTGCCGCAAGAGACGTCCAGGTATCCCCCCACAACGGAGGAGACTCCTTGGCGTCCCCCCGCACCCGTCTCGAAGACGTCTCACCGTCTCCGGTGGCGGTGGCGCTTTGAGTGGCGCCGCCCGAAACGCCAAGATGCCGTCCCCCCATCCCGAGGACGTCCCTGTCTCCGAGACGGCCCAGATTTTGGGAGGGGACGCGTCCCCATGTTACACTGGTTGAAACACAAGTTGAAAATGTGGCCGATTGGTTCCAACATCTTCCTATTGGACGCATCACGACTTGGGATGATATGCATAACCGATTTGAAGCTCACCACAAAAGCACAGAAGATGAGCATACATCATTGTCTCAACTCACTCAGATCAAAAAGGAACCAAGTATTCCCATGAGAGATTTCGTTGCAAAGTTCAACAAATTACTTAACAAAATTCCTGCTACAAGTAGACCAACTACAGATAATCAAAAGATGTTCTTCATTAGTTCTATGCCTCCAACTATTAGTTTTCAAATCAGAAGAGCGCATGTGGCAAATCTCCAAGCTGCCCAGATTCTGGTTGTAGAATTAGATGATGATTTGATAGCAGTCAGGAAATGGGAGAGAGACATTCAAAGTGGAACTTCAGCAGGCACTACCAACAACACGGAAGCAATGCTTTAAAAATTGTCAAATGAGATGATTGCCATGAAAAGGCAAATGGGTAAGCCAGCTCCCTCATTTCAACAACCTTATCAAGATATGTCCAAAAGACAACATAAAGGAAAGGCCTTACAATTACCACCTGCTCAACAAAAGCTTTCCATTGAGGCAACTCCTAAGAAGCAAAGCATGTGCATATTCCACTTGAGAGCAAATCATGATGGTGACTCTTTCCCTAAAATGAATAGATACAAGAAGATGAGTGCAAGTAATGAGCTAACAATGGAATATCCTCAATGTGAAGATGATTCTAGCCCCCCCAGTGACTCTGGAACATTTTATTTGGAGTACGAATCAGATTCGGAAAGAGGAGGTGACTATTTCACCACCTTGGATGGAATACAAATAACCATAACAACAAGAAGCCAGAAGAACAAAGGTCCAGCAAGCTCAATCCCTATTCAAAACAATACTCCTACTTCACCAATCATGGGTAGTACCTCTACCCCCTCTACATCAAAGGGAGAACTATCAAAAGCAAAGTCAAGTGGTAAGCCCAATTCCTCATTTGATATCATTCAATATTGTAAAGATGCTTGTATTCAAGTTTCTCCTCTAGAATACTTAAAGTCTAATCCTATTGAATTGCAAAAGCTAGTCTACTATTGTTAAGGAGGAACTAGTAATAAGGCTCATTCAAACGTCCATGCTGCTATTAGTGATAATAAGCCTAGTACCAGTACATTTCTCCCTTCTAATGAAGAACCAATCCTACCGATGTTGTTTAATGAAGAAGAATCTTCAGTCCTAGCTACCTCCCTCAGCCAAAAACCCGATCCCTTTTATGTGTCCTTACATGTCAATGGTCACAAATTGAGTAACTGCATAATTGACTCAAGTGCATCAAATAATGTCATGCCTTCTACTGTTGATCGTGCCTTAGGCTTGCTCTTAACTAAGACCTTTGGGTGTTGTTATTCTATGGATGCAAAACAAGTTCCCCTAATACGTCAAGTAAAGGATGCCCAAGTGGCCTTAGTTGCATACCCAGCAAAAAGAATGAAGTTGACCATCCATGTGGCTGACATCCCTACCAGCTATGGCATGCTATTAAGTAGGAGTTTTTGCAGGGATATGGGAGGTGAAATTAAACTAGATGAATCTCATGCTATTATTCCTGTTGGCAACAAAAATATCAAGCTTGAACTTGGAGAAAAGGCTAAATTTACAGTAATGAAATCTAATGATCCTAATGCTCAAATCTTGTTTACTAATTTCAGTATTCTAGAAGAAGATTAGACCCTCCTGATGATCAAAGAATGGACCTTAGAGTTTGATGGCAGTTGTGCAACTGTCGGATTAGGAGCAGGTGTGGTGCTCATTTCCCCTGAGGGAGATCTGACACAACTAGCATACAAGCTGCAATTTAAAAACACAAACAACATTGTTGAATATGAAGCATTACTTTTAGACATTACTATTTTAAAGCAAAGAGTGAAAATTTTAAAAGCCCAAGGTGATGTAAAACTCATAGTGAAACAAGTTTGAAGTCAATATGCTGTGAAAAACTCTAGACTTCGGAAATATAGGAACAGAGTCTGGGATGAGGTAGAAGACCTTGATGCCTTCTCTATACAAGTTGTTCCAAGGGAGTAAAATGTAATAGCTGATATGTTAGCTGCCTCTTCATCCCTTCTGTTACCTCATCCAGAATTCAAAGACAAAGAATACAAGGTTGAGATCCTCTTCAGACTAATGTATCTGATAATGCTAAATCATGGCAAGTCCTTAATGATGATAAGCGGATCCAATGCTTTCTAGAAGGGGTCGAACCTTTCACTAACCAGTACTTTGAAGGAAGTGAAAGCCCCTGTCAAGAGTTCTCTCCTAATAATAAGAAAGATTTGGAGCTAGGTGTGAAACAATTAAAAGGTAACAAAATGCCTAGACACCTAATCTCTTTAGAAAAAAATTTTAATAGACATGATGCATGTATCATAGGAGAAAGAGATAGGAAAGGTGGAACCTCAGATGATTATGAGGGAATGAATGTAGGCACTAAGTTTAAGCCTACAATAACTAACATTGGTAATAGTTGCTAAACTAAAGAAAGAACTAGAGCTAAAGCGTTGCTTTCTGAATATCAAGATGTTTTTGCATGGGGTTATTAAGATTTAAAAACTTTCAGGAATGGTGAGTTTAAGTACAAGATTCTCCTAAAGCCTAATGCAGTTCCTTTTAGGTAAAAGCAACACAACTACAACCCAATGATCTCAGATGCCATCTTTAGAGAAATTCGTAAAATGTTAGAAGCTAGGACCATTTATCCTATACACCATTCAACATTGATAGCTAATTTTGTCCCTATCAAGAAGAAGAGTGGGGAGATTAGAATCTGTGTGGATTTTAGAAATCTAAATCAAGCATCTCTCTAAGACAACTATGCTCTCCCCAACATGGATCACTTACTGCAGACAATGGCAGGATCTGAAATGATGTCCATGTTAGATGGATTCTCAGGCTTCAACCAGATTGAAGTAGATCTAGATGATCAATTTAAGATAACGTTCACCACTCCTTAGGGAACATTTGCTTACAACAGATTGCCCTATGGGCTAATTAATGTTGGAGCTACTTTTTAGAGAGCCATGAATACATCCTTTACAGATTTTAAGGACAAAATCATTGTTATCTATTTGGATGATTTGACAGTATTCTCCAAGAAAAGAGAAGATAATTTGAAGGACTTGGAGAAAGTGTTGAAGAGATGTAGGGAACATGGAATCTCCCTTAACCCTAAGAAGTTTGTCTTCTGTGTTACAAAGGAAGAGTTGATGGGCCACATAGTGTCTCAAGAAGGCATTAAGATTGATCCAAAACATGTTAAAGTTATCCAACAGCTCAACCTACCAGCAAGCAAAATTGGAGTTAAATCTTTTTTTGGTCAAGTAAATTTCTTGAGGCACTTTGTTTCTGATTCTCTATAATTACGTAGTGTATAATTGACATGATGAAGGGAAATCACATTTTTAAGTGGAGTGACTCTAGAAGAAAGGAATTTGATGAAATCAAAACTAACATACCCCATGCTCTTGTCTTAGTTCATCCAGATTATACCAAAGAGTTTATTTTATATTGTTATGCATTAGCCCATACATTGTCTGCCATACTCATGCAAGAAAACAAGGCATCTAAGCACCTATTGCTTTTATGAGTACCCCTCTAAAGGAGCTTGAACTGAAGTACTCCCAAGTGGAAAAGCATGCTTATGTTGTGGTCAGAGCCCTTAAGAACTTCAGATTTTATGTTCTACATTAACATTCAGTTGCTTATGCTCCTGATTCAGCAATCAAAAGTATCTTAACTCAGCAAGAAATAGGATGTAACTCAAGAGGAGTTTGGATAGCCAAAGTCCAAGAGTGTGACATTGAGTTAAAACCTACCAAGTTAGTCTGTGACAATGGTTTGTGCAGGGCAATTGCGGAAAATCAGGAGGTAAGTAAAGAAGAAGAAATCTCAAAAGTTCTAATGGTGAGCCTCCAAAATCCTTGGTTTTCAAATGTTGCTTATTTCCTTACTTATGGAGAGTGTCCCAATGGATTAACCTATAAGCAGAGAAGAGATCTTAGGACCAAGTCTGCCAAGTACGTCATTTGTGATGATCAGTTGTATAAAAGGGCAATTGATGGCACATTCCTAAGATGTGCAGATAAGCCTCAGCAGGAGAGATTGCTCGAAGCATTCCATAATGAAACTTGTGGGGGGCACTATTCTTCTACAGTGACAACATATAAAATTTTGAGGCAGTGTTATTACTGGCCAGGTATGTTCAGAGATGCCTATAAATGGGTAGCCCAATGTGAAAAGTGCAAAATGTTTGCTGGTAAACCTCAGTCGGTTGCCTTGCCATTAAGGCCAGTAGTAATAGAAGGCCCTTTATAATAGTGGGGAATTGATTTTATTGGCCCAATTAACCCCTCCTTTGCTGGACATTCATATATCATTACTGCTACAGACTACTTTACTAAGTGGGTGGCAGCAAAACCTACTAAGAGACCACCTCGGAAATTGTCTATGAATTTATGCAAGAAAATATCCTTGTGAGATTTGGTGTCCCACTGAAGCTGGTCATGGACAATGTTACATATTTTTCTTCAGTGGAAACTGTTGAATTATGCTATGATAACAGTATCCATTTGAGTCATTCTTCAGACTATTTCCCTCAAGGAAATGGTTGAGCAGAATCAAGTAACAAAACAACATCATGAGAAAGCTTGTCTCTGACAACCAGAAGAATTGGCACAAGAAGCTACATGAAGCTCTTTGAGCAGAAAGGGTAACACCTAAGAAGGCTATTGGCATTTCCCCATTTGAGCTAGTATATGGAGTTGAGGCTAGTCTTCCCCTTCCGTTGGAGCTATCAGTTTGTAAGTTGCAGCAGACAATTGAACATCATGTATTTCAGAGTGGTCTGGAAAAGCGAATAATGTACCTAACCAAGCTAGAAGAGGAGTGTGAAAGTTGGTTGACCATATCATAAAGCATCAGAAACGCATGAAGAGCTTCTTTTACAAAAAGGCGAGGCCAAGAAGGTTCATGAAAGATGATCTAGTCTTGTTGTGGGATAAGAGACGTGAACCCACAAGTATGCATCACAAATTCAATTCCCTTTGGAAAAGGTCACTTCAGAATTGTGCAAGTAAACCAGAATAACTCTTTCCTACTGGCCTACCCCACTAGTGAGGTTCTGTCATTTTCCTAGAATGGCCAAGACCTAAAGTTGTATCGGTTACACAATTGAAGCAGGTAACCCCTATGGTTAGAGTTAGTTTAAGTAGTTTTCCTTTCTGTTGTGCGCTCTAGTTTAGTCTCTTGCTTCCTTAGTTTAGTTTCCATTCTGTTTAGGGTTTAATTTAGTTGTTGTACCTGTAGTTTATCATTCCAACTGTGTGAAACGAGAGATGCTAGGTCCCTACTTAGGCATTTGCATGTCTGAGTCCCTAGTCAAAGCCAATTGTTGCTAGACTTTCAATCCATCCCATTTTAAGCTTCGATACTCTAGCCCTTTCAATTTCTAAAGAAACTGCCTTTTCATTTGCTAGCTAGAGCAGGGTAACACCCCCAGTTGCAAGGAAGCTCTTTGATCCAACAACCCTGCAATCAACACTCAATGTCCTTTCAACTAAGTCTTGGTTGGTGATACCCTGTAATTTCACTAGTGTTAAAATTCTGAAGAACCCATTACGAAAATCTAGGTTAACTGATGTAATTAGGGTTTGCATTTTCATGTTGTAGAGATCTTCCTAGAAAAACCCTAATTTTATGTCCGTATGCATTTTTTTCATGTCTGAACCCTCTTGTTTCAAATGAATGTGCTAAAGATTTTGCACTTTAAAAGAAACATTGGAAATCTAAGGTACGATGATATGACATAGTTAATTGCCAGGTGTTCGCAAAGTCTCAGTGGTTTTTTACAAAAGGTTAGGGCAAACAAGCGAGACCCTGCGACACAGTTAAGAGATGGAGAAGTTAATGTTAACACTTGGCGCGTAGCCTGAGGTAGTTGTGAGTTCGAAGGAGTTAACCGCACATCAAGCCGACCACCATTCAATTAACAAAGGTCAATGACTCCAAATGAATTTCGGGCCTAAATGTTAAAGGAGAAAAAGTTTTGGAAAAAGTCTCCAAAATAATGACACTTGTCCACACTCAAATTTATTTCGAGCCAAAAAAAATTAAAAGGATCAAAGCTTACTTGAAAAGTCATCTGAAGATATGACCAAGGCAGTAAGCATAAGTTCATAAAGGATTTTATGAAAAGGTTTTATGTCTCTCGAACTTACAACCAAAAAGGAAGGCGTATGAGTGCAAGTGCAACTTAAGGGTGGTCACGATGTTACATCCAAAGAGGAAGTGTAAAGGCGCACGTCCATGGACAGTTAAGCATAACATTGTATGGTCAAATCTAAAGACTTATGGAGTTACGCTTTGCTGCCAAGTGACTGTGCAAGAGGCTCCACATGTCGAAATCTCACGCAACTGCAAGCTAGAGCTATCAGAGATAATAAGCAGCGAGATGATGCCATGTGGCAATGACATGGCGAAGCACCCAAGTGTAATATGACAAAGCTAGTCACAAGGATCAGGCGACCAATCACAAAAGGCCATGTGTCAAGAAGAGTTAACCAAGGTTTGATTAAGCTTGGAAAGGGCTTGATTTTGATTCAAATATATGAGTATAGTATATAAACAAAAAGGGGAAAAGATGAACTTTTCAATTTTGCCATCAAATCAAATACAAGTATTTTGCTTTCCTCACAATTGAGCAGTTTAAAGTGTGTTTTTCAAACAGCAGGATGAGATTTCAAGTGGACACTTGTCATGTACAGATCAGATCCGAGATTCTTCACTCTTTTATATCTTTCCCTTCTCTCTCATTGTAGGGGGTTGGTTCCAGTCTATTGAGCAAAGTTGACAATATCCTCATTCCAGGTGTAATAAAGCTGATGAATGTGACTGATGCAATGAAGGCCTACATAGCTAAATCCGTAACTCCAAAGAAAAACTTATGCTCTATCAAAAGCGTTACATTCTCCCTACAAGATGTGACAAGTGTCACCCCTTCTTCCTCTCTCTTTTTCTAATGTTGTAGCCATATTTGGCATTCTCCTCATAGGTTAAGGCTTTGTAATAGATGATTGATCAAAAAATCCTATTTTTTGAATATATTTGTTCAAAGTTGCTCTATGTGGTAATCATGAAATGTAATTGGCCAGTTCTAAAGGGAAAATGTAACTTTTTGAGAAGTAAATAAGATCGGCAAATTATTAGGTGGACAAACCCTGGTAGCTAGGACTACTGTGTGAGACTCTATGTCTACATTTTGATTCTATCATTCATGTTAGTTGAGTCTTAGCTATTGCATGATCTTTGGAATGAAATGCGTTGTTAATGAAAGCTGTAGGATTGAAGATAAACTGGGTTTTGTTGCTTTCTTTTCAGTGGTTTTATGACTTATCACCATCATTCACAGTATTTTCTTGTTTCCTCTATTCTATGCAAGTTAGTTTCATCTGCATTTTCATGGATGTATGAGAAGTTTGGGATTTGGTTAATATTAGGTGTTGAGTAGGAAGTAAACGATTGTTGTGTAATATCAGTAACTTGGGCAATCTGGGTATTGTTTAGTTAATGGCATTCTCTCTTCTCATGCACTATGCATCAGTAGATAGTCTTGCATTGTTGAATCTCACATTCAGTATACAGAATAGATTGCAATGTAGATGTTAGAAGAGCTTAAAAGTGAATCATATGCATTCATAGTTGTAGAAGTTGCGAGTCATCTTCTGAAATCCGCCCAGATTGCAAGAAGTGTTGGTCAATCTGGTTATACCTCTTCTGCTCTCTGGTCAAGAGTGTGCTCCTAAACTTACTGATCTACCAAAAACAATATTCATTGCAAATCTTTGCATACAAGGGAGTTGTATCTTTCAATTCAGGGGTCCTTGATAGAACACCTACATTGACCCATTCTATTGCTAACAACTTTGTCTTTCACCACATTGGGCACATTAAGAGTCAGGGTATAAACCAAAATCCAAGGAAGACAAACTGGTGACTAACAAAGTGTATGAAAGGGAAACATCCTCAATATAGGATCAGACTCTGTGGGACTTCACCAGTATTTTGAGCAAGAAAATGAATTTTTTGACCCTTTCCCTTATCTACAAAAATGCAGAAAATACATCCCCAATCCCTAACATCACATCCTTTTCAACACTTTCTTTAGTACCTTAAACTTCTCTTTCTTAAGAGCCAAAAGAAAAGATCTTTGGAAGCAAAGAAAAGAAGATATTTTTTATTAGAATCTCCAGATGCAATCTTGCGACTTTCTTGCGTGCACAAAAGAGTATTACCATAAAAGTCTCACAAAGATGGTTCATGCAAAGCTAAAATATGTTGAATCATGCATCATCATACCTCTAGGAATCGCCCTCTTCTCATCATTGTAGTGAAATAGAAGGCCTACACTGATAAGCACCAATAGTGCGGATGGCTGCAACACCAAATTGCAATCTTAGTCTTAGATGTTCAATGTTTCATTATAAATTTCATGATAAGGTCAGATTTTAAACTTGTAAATCAAAAATATTTGAACTTGTGACCTTCAACATGCCTCAAGAAGAAATTATGGAAAACAAAATATTGCATACAAACCAAACAGAATTATACATGTTGAACCTTTCACAAATATAGAAGCCAACTCAGGCATACACGAGACATACAACAATGCCAAGACTCCATTTTCGAGCACTTTGACCAGATTTATTCTCCACTAACGAAACACGAACTTCAGATCCATTCTTCTTGGAATCTGCTGATGTTGTATATCTGAATACATAATTATTAGAAAAAGGAACCTGCATTGACAAAAGAGTAAAGGGATAATCATTAATAACTCAATATTATGACAAGAACATCCACAAGCAAAAAATACATTAAAACTCCAAATATCATCAACGAAATCCTGCATAAAAGTGAATCTTTAATGGTTCAATTTTAAAATATTAATACTACAATTCTAATTAAGTTACTTCCATCCAGTAATCCATTTGTATACCTGACTACTCTATAGTATGTAGGAGTGGTCAATGTGAAGCATCAGCATGATTTTGAATCTTGATTATAATATATTAAAACAACACAAACTAAACTTTCACAGTATCACTTAAATCAGGGCCACCGTCCAAGAGTACAGATTGTAACATACAATTCCATCATTATACTCTCAATATAAAGTTCAATAAAGTTTTAATTTCACATTTTGGAAAATTTATGAATTTCTTGTGCATTTGGAAACCAGCAGGATTGTTTGTAGGTGGTTATTGTGTGCTTCATAAACCACACCATCTCAGATGTAAAGGAGTTAAAAATACACTTCAACTAGATCTCCATCCACACACACACACACACACACCCCTCTCCTCAAGAATAGCATTGATGATAGTACCTCTTTGCAGCCCTAACCACATTTATTCGCAGCTCTCTGAGTTGGTACATTGTTGCTCTGCTCACATAATTGGCTTTCTTTCTGCAGAGTCTAATCCACTGTGATGTTCTCTACTAATAGCATATAGAAAATAGCCTAGAATGAAAAATGTGGCCAAGAGACAAATCCATAAATATTCTTATTAAAGAATACTTTTTTTTTTAAATATATCTTCAAACAATACACAGGCAGAGTAAAATTTTGTCAAATCAATACAGCCCCCTGAACATGCCCTCATAAAAGACTGGGCAGCAATGGCATTCCAGATGTCAGTTTGAATGTTGACCTGCTTCTTAATGGTTTCCATTCTTAAGAAGCCTGATCTGTGGCCAAAGGATTTCATCTCCAAGCCACAACTGCTGAAACACGTCCAGCCCAGAGGAAGAAACAATTTTGTTTCAAATTTATTTGAATGTTTAATCTTTTTCGCCAACACTACTTATACCCACCTTCCCTAATCAGTGACAGATACTAACAAGTTACCCCTTCAATGAACAAGTTAACTAGCAAGTTCACTACCCTGTTGAACTGATACCAACTGCAAGTGACTATGGTCCTATCTTTATTCTAACTGCTGTTAGTCCCAGTCTTTTTATTTGAGCTGTAACCAGGTCATGTACTCAAGTGCTGCAAATTAAAAGGGGATGTTAAATCTGCATACTACTATGCATTGTTTGCTTCTCGTTCCTACAAGCAAGTAATTTGGTTGTTGTGGAGTAGTTTTCATGAGCATAGTTACAAGACTCACTAGGACTCACCCAAACTTGATGAGTCCCAAAGTGACCAAGTCGAAATTCACTGGACAAAGCAAGTAGTAACAAGTAGACTTGGCCAAGTCAATGAAAAAAAGGAAAAAAAGATGAAATTTTGAAAATGCTTATAAATAAATGTATGAAATTTGAGCATTTTTGAATGTTTTGGAGGCATCTTGGACAAGGGTTAAAAGTGTTAAATACTAAAAAGGAGCAAGAGCTACCCCAACTCCAAATGAGTGGCACTGCCCCTTGACCTTACAAGGGGCATTACCTCTAGGCCCCCATTGGGAGTGCTACTCCCAAATCCATGCTCTAATTTTAAAAACTGGAAAAAAAATATCTTCTTTTCGGGCCATGCTGGATGGAAGAGCAACACATTTATTTATTTTTTATTCTTTTCCAATTAAATTTGTAGTAATAAAATTATATTTATACTTCTAGTTTGCCAAGTCAACCTTTATCCCAAAAGTAATTCTCCCAAGGCTGTAGAAACACTTGGAGACTTGTATGAGATACAAGTGAATGACTATGTTGAGTGATACAAGTTCCTTTTTACCAGCGTTACAGGACTAAGCAAATCTAGCAAGGCCTCGGTGAGTCCCAAGGCAAAGTGGGAAAAACAAGGTAAATTGCCTCTGGACTCGGCCGAGTCCTGATTGAGTCCTGGCTGACTTGCCAATGTAGCTGCCTCGGCTGACTCGCCGAGTCCTACTGGTCGGACTCTACCATCAGCCAAGGAAAAATAATAAGTTTTCCAGCTCAAGGGCAGGGGGATTTATTCAAATATAATAAGCATAAGTTGCATTTATTTTCTTTCTTATACTTTATGTTATATTTGTATAAATACTGTCAGGATGTTTGAGACAGGTTTCAGCTTCATAGGAGTTAAAATGCCAATTCTAGATTTTGGGAGTTTTCAAAAAATTCCAAGATCAGCCAAATTTCAGGATTCAGCATGCCTTCAATAGTGTTATCTCGCACAACTTGTCTTGGCTATTTGAGGTCAAATTGAAGCTGGAAGTATATGATGTTGTCTTCAGTGATGAAGACTTGGAGTGGGTTGATGAAGTCGGTCAAGATGTAGAAGCAATGGCAGTGGCGATGGCAATGGAGGAGGCTAGAGCACGAGAAGACCCAATGCAAGATCCTAATGTTACATCCCAATTTTCAACTCAATTTTAAAATGTCCATATAATCGTTGAGGCTTCACGAAAAGTCAATTAACATGTAAAATTAGTTATGTGAAATGGTAAGATGGTTAGTCGTTATAATTTTCATATAAAGACGACATGTTAGTTAATCGTTATGATGCTACTATATTGTTATCTTGAAATCTTGGGAAGTTGGTTATTCATCTTGGGAAGTGAAATGGTGGTTAGCCATTATGAAGGTTATGAATAATAACTTGTTAGGTAATTTTGATTTTGTTGAGGGTTATGATATAATCACGGAAAAATTCCCTTTCCTTGCAGGAGCACATCAAAGGGGGGTAAAGCATTGCCTAAAAGGAATTGGGCACGAGGGCACCACCTGTCACTGGGCAAATAGGTATGAGTCTTGAACCACCATGACTAAGGGTAAAGGGCTAGGCAAGCAAGAGTGTATGTTGGACGAACATGAGCTAGCCAGTGAAATTATATATCACTAAATAATTAAAGAAATCACTAAGCATAAATTGAAATATAATTTAAATTGTTACCTTTGATCATTGTGGAGTCTCCTGAGTATATTGACACCATGCTATTATGAAATCCATACTTGCGTATACATGTATATGTATATGTGCATATGTCAATATGATGATATAAAATAGATATATAATTAAAATACATGCACATGTGCGTAAAAATGTACGTACAATTAGAGATGGCATAATATCATAATGCCAAAAAATATTTTATATCATGTCGAAGTGGGGGACCCTTATATTTATCTTAATATTTTATTATGACTCCAAAACATTAGCATTGCCACCCTTAGCGGCATAATATTTCTTTTTAAAATTTTTGAATTCATAATAGTCTTGTAACTGCAAGTCGAGCTCATTTTTGTAACCGTTGCAAGGGGACTATATTTCCATCCCCGCGGGAGAGAGGACTCTCTCTTCCTCACATGTTCTTCGTCTCCATTCTCGCATTTTCTCTCCAATTCTCCTTGTTCTCTGTTTGCATCAAGAGTATATCACAGAAATTCAAAACCAAGTTGCTTGTTTGGAGCTGTAGATTTCACAGTGATTGTTCCACACCAACACCTTGTTAGTAAATAGATTGTCCTTCAAAGAAATAACGAAATAAATTTACTCTTAAATGCCCAAAGAGAAGAACAAGCATAACTAACAGTTGGATGAGCTATCATAGGCTGATAACCCTCCTCTGAATTGAGAGGTACAGCTCCCTTGTTGAAAGATTTACAACAAATTGAATAATAGGATATATCTTTAACCTAAAGATACAAAGGGCTTCTGACATTTATTCATAAACATGAATAAATGTGATTGCTAGATTTAGATCAGAATAAAGAGAGAAAGATTGGCGAATAGCCACATGACCATTCATCCAATCCTTCTTTACATTCAGAGGAAATAAAAGAAAACATTATTTATTCTACAAATTACAAGTAACCACAGGACTGCATTCAAAGTACAAAAGATGTGACCACACGATCATCATCAATCCAAGAAAGATATATTCAGACACAAAATCAGATCAATATAACCTTCTCTTCATTTTATACACAAAACAAAGGAAATCACACGATTTCCCTGTCCCTAAGATTACAAACAACTTTTGCAGAAAAATAAAATATTCGTCCCTTATTCCCCTGTTACAAAACAAAACATATGCCCCCCCCGCCCCCCCTTAGCAGCCACACAACATGCAGAAAAAGCAGGACCCCTTTCTTACATCATTCAATTTCCTATTTTAGACCTTTCCCTCTCTATGACCCTTCAGTTACCAATATAACTAATTCTTGGAAAAAATAAAAAATAAAAATTCTTAACTTCTTTTCGATGGTTATATTTTTGAGTAGCCTAATTACCACTTCCACATTAAAATTGAAAACCATCGACAAGAATGTTTCTCGGCCTTTCACATTAATTTTACAACATATGCATATATTGGAGAACCCGATACCTGCTAATGAAAGCTAAATTTGGTATCTATCTCATGGAAAATAATTCCTCATAATGTGTCAGGTCTACATACTAGGCATGTGCCCTTCATATATTGTTGCCAAGGTTATATGGAGTTTCCTGAGAACTGACCAATACATGAAGATCAATTAAACATGTGGCCTCAATACCTTCATATCTTGCCTTTTACAATTCCGTAGACAAGTTAAAAAGTGAGCTTTTATTATACGTGAAAGAAATTGGCATTCTATAAAACATTTCGCATGCACTATTTGTGCTTCCAAATTACTCCTCTCATGGGATTCCATTTCCACAGCTCAGAACTCATTGTAGAAGGATGAAGTCAATCATTATGATGCTTCCAAATTGATACACGACATTTCTTTCACCTTGTTGGTCATAGACGAATGACTTCATTCAATATTAGAGTGAAATTTGTAGGCGGCACTACACCCTAAAAACTCCAGTTCAATGGCTTCCGCAAGCACATAAACTATCAGGTGGCATTCTGTCAAACATTTCACATGTATATGTGTTTTTGCGTATCGAGTTCCTACCTATATCATTTCCTGACAAGTGCGAATATAGTCCTTGGCCACAGTTTGCGATGAGACACTTTGCTTTCGCATTGTCACCAAGCACAATGCGTATGCACAAACCGACAACTACTTTTTTTGGGTCTGCGCAAGAGTGGAACCCAATCTTATCTTTTGATTAACAAACTGTGTTGACACTAGACCGATTGAATCCTATTTCAAGGATTTTAATATCATAGTCCTGCACATTTCATACTTGGGAGACGGGTCAGAGATGTCACTTGCATGGGATTTCTCCCTATGATGTTCGGCGTCTTTGAAAACAGGTCAATTACTCTTTTACTCGTTCTAGTATTCTATTCAACAATTTGCATTCATGTTTTGAATGAAGCTTGGTGATATCATAAGGGTTGGCTGTGACATTGAGAACAAAACTAATTTATCCTTGTAGTGGGAAGCCTCCTATGCTGCATTACTAACCAGATTGTTCTTTATCGAATTCATTAATCATTGCTCCTCTGTATTTAACTATGGCATTCATTGGTGTCGTGTCTTTAATGTTCCTGTCGATCACTCAGAGTGTAGTCCCAAGAAAACAACGATTCGGTTGTATGAACCCAATATCACATACATGGATCCGTCTATGATGTAGACCTTCTATTGATAAGGGAAAGTTGTACTTTCTTCTTGAATGTTGATAAGGACTATCTACACACGAAATTTGAGTTGAGCCATGTGGGGAAGGAGGTTTGAGAGCATATGACTTGATTTTAAAAGTGTCTTCACCTTCTACATCGTGAGGTCATATTATTGCCTCGGTTAGCTTCATCGTGTGATTTGATATTTGTTGTTGCTAGCAGTGACTTATGGGGTAAGGTATTGTTCTTTTAATCCTTTTGATACCTTTGAGCAACTTGTATGCTGAACCCAATAATGGGTAGTTTGAGCATGAAAACACAATTTAGTAACCCATTCTCAAAGACCTTTATGCTTTCATAGTCTGTGTCCAATTTTGGGGTTTTTAATAGGCACTCATGGAAGAATAATAAGAGCCGCTGAATTTTGAATTTGAAACCCAAAATCAGTTTCAAACTCCAAACTTGAACTAATCTTCGAAGTGATGAATCTATATGTCAAATTCTAAAATCAAAGTTGCACGGATACAGATACAGATACAAATACGGAAACGGTATTGGGTACGGATACGGCCATTTATTAAGACACCCAATATGGATACAGCTGGGCACAACATTAATAAATAATACATATACATATATTTAACATAGTTTTCTAAGTTATTGTAGGAGATTTTCATTACTTCAAAAGTAATATTGACACATAAATGCTACATAAATATTTATAAGTTAATTTAACGCTTGACAATTTGTAAACACAGTAGAGTTGCATTAGAAGATAACCCAAAAACGGGTTGCTGAAATAGAAAAACATTTTATTTGTCTTTCTCATTTAGTGGAGGTTTTTTTTTAATACTATTTTTTTTTTAAATTGCTTTAATATATATATTTTTTACATTAAAGGGAAGATCTACATCAAATCTTTAAAAAAAGAAAACAAATCCTATAGTATTTGGTACAGTTGGAAAATCAAGTTTATTAGACAGACATGGGTACAATATTCGACGTGTATCCGAGCAGTATTCGATACGTTTCCAAATTGGATACGGGGATACGCGCGCCCAAGGAGGAACAGAGGAGTTTCTGGCAACTCTGTCTAAAATTCAAAGTTTTTAATTTTGGAATGACTTTTAAACTAACGAAACTGAATCTTACACTTAGTACCCCGTACTTCAAACTTGTAATGGTGTGCTTCTAATGAATTCAGATTCTCCGACTGAACTTTTGAATCTGCCTTATTGAATCGTAGATGTTGAACCTTCAAGCTTTGAACATATGAACCTAAACTATGAGACCTCCTTGAACCATTACTCCTACATTGAACCTCTGAATTGGCAAATTCTGTACTTTGAACTTGAACCTCTGAATTGGCAAATTCTGTACTTCGAACTTGAACCTCTAAACTTCGAGCTTCAAAGTTCGAGTTCAACATAAATTCAAAACACTGCCTTCTTTACAGATCAAGATTTACAACAGCATCATTAGCATAAAAAATCACCAAAAATTATTCCTATGGGGAAATTTTGAAGTTTAAAACTCAGGTGCGAAAGCATGCTAACACACCTAGTCTTATATCTTCTTCTATAACCAGGTCATGTATTTTTCTATCATGTCGTTGACATTGTGAATAATGCAATATTGATTGGTCACGTAACTTCCACCATGTTATTCGCATTGTGTGAAATGCATTTTCAATTCAAGAAGATTTATTTTTTCTTTTAAATGCAGTATTAGTAGTGAGTATTAAGCTTGATTAGCATTGAGAGGCTACAGCCTGCTCCTTATTTCACACTCCTATTTTGGATCAGCAGTTTACTTAAGCATCAATTGCTATAAATTTGGGAAAAGGAATGCCCAACCAATGGAATTATTTAATGCTCTATTATGTGCAAATCTGCATTGCAATATCCCTTATTTCTTTGCTATTTGACATGTACCAGTTGTGTATGTTTTCAACATAAAACCACAAACAATCTTCTGAATTTAGAAGACTCTCATGATTATCAGCAGTCTCCTAGGATGCACCCAAGGCCTATAGAGCCAAGTATAAATGGGTGAAGAGGAGAGGAATCCTGCAAGAGAGAAGAAAGTTATTATTCAATGCATTAAAATATATAATCAATTAATGAAAGAGATTGCATAAGTCCAAGTCAGCTCATGGTAATCCAATGTTTAGATCTTGATGCCTAGTCGAGTAGTAGGATTGATTCTCTAATACCAGGATGCTTAGCGGTTGGACAAGGTGTTCCATGTCTATTTCCAAGTAGGGAGGGCCTTTCTCAGATGAGATTGTGTGGGGATATTTAAGGTCCATGTTTGGGAGGTCAAGACCCTAACAGTGCTTCCCCTCTCCATCAGACACCAAGACATGCTAGTTGTTAGTTAAGACCCGAAAAAAGGGGATGTTACACCTGAGGCTGAGAGTGATGGATCCAACATTGATGACGAGGATTATGAGGATAAGTATGAGGATGAGGAGGATGATCATGATGAGCATGTCACTTAAGTTCAACTTCACACACAGGGAGAGATGATGGCTCTAGGGTCTTCCATGACCTATCTTAGGCATAGTCGTAGGAGGACATAGGCTACTATAAGCCTTTATTTTCATATACGTTTTGAACTTTTGATTCAATGGATTGCATGTTCCATGAATATTATTGACATTTGACAGTGACACTATTTCTTTTATGTTATTCATTTCAACTTTAAGTAATTTCTTTCAAAAATTTGCATTTATACTTGTGTGATCTATGAAAAGTTGTGGATGTGTGCAAAGTAGCTTCTATTTATCTCAACTATTGTGTATTTGATGTTAATTGGCTAAATGATGCATGAAAAGAACTTTAAATCCTTAAAAAATATTTGAATTTCTTGGTTTTTTTATTGTAGAGTCTGGTCACCAAGTCTAAGTCTGAGCCTGATTCAGGCTTGGCCGAGTCCAAGACAAGTCTAAGGCTGGTAACACCGCTTTTTACCATAGCATATGACTCAATATTGTGATTTTTGTTTTTTATGCTATCGCTATCATAATCCATGATTTCCATGCACCTTAGATGCTACATAACATTTTTATATCTAACAATGTTGCTTCCTTCAGCTACTATCACATTTAAAATCAGACTCGGTGTTAATGTGTTAGTTAAGTCGGATAAAATGTTATTGAAAATATAGATATATTCGTATAATATATCACTATAATTTTTCAATATATTATGTTGATATTATTATTATATAATTAATTAAAATGTAACATATATATAATTAAAATATTTGATATTTCTTAAATCATTATACAATAATAATAAACAATCAATAAATACCGACTAACCAAAATCTGTCTTGTCTAAGTAAGTCGACTGTCTTAGACAAATTAAATTTGTTTGGTTTGTTTTTAAAAGTTATGATCGGGAGCCAAGTACCTAATGGGACATGATTCCACGATGGAGTCACTCCCATCGTGGATGTGACTCCCCAGCCAATTGTAAATTTAAGAGCATTGACCTGCAAATAATACATTGAAAACATTGCATTTACCAAAGTCTTCAGTCTTTCAATACTGGTCATCGGTGCCTCCACATCGGTCCAACATATAACAGTCAAACCTTACACAGCAGGTACAATCTTTCATAAAGTACCAAGTGGGTGGGCCCATAATCTGCAGTGTATTAAGTCAAGATAAAGACAAACAAGATCCCATAGTACAAGGATTTAATCAAAATCAATATATGTATCGATTGCACATATATGTATATATGACCTTTCTATATAAATCTGTCAAAAGGCTAAAGAGCCCTTATATAGTGAAATAAATTGGATAAATCTGACAACAAAAACTTAACACTTAGCAAGCCCAAAAAAATGTAAAAATCTAGGACTCGAGAAAAACTCAGAATTATTTCAGCAAATTTATCAAGCATTTGAAAATACATAATTTCTTAGAAGTATTCTTCAAAAATGCTAAAAAACCCTAAATTTGCAGAGCATATGATTTCTCCATCATAAGTACATCAATGCTTATTTTTTAAAGACTTCACATTTTGGGTATACATAAATATAAAACTAAATCTTTCCTCTCCCTCCCCCTTCCTCTAGACATACAAGGTTCGAGAGGCCCACAAGAGTTACAACAGCAGCTCTCCACCTCCAGTGTTTCTCAGAGGCAGCACAAGACTTCCTCTCGAAGGAGGTTGTATCGTTTGGTTCTTGATTTCTTCTCCACAATGGAGGGGAGCTAGCTTGTGGCTGTCTGCTGCTCCCGCCTCCTATTGTTCTTTGTTTTGCACCATTTAGTGCTCCCATTGTTGGCTGGTTTCTTTTGTTGTATCTTGGCAGTCCCTTGGACCCCCTTTATGGTCTCTTGTTGGACATTAATAATTTTATCTTATAATTATTGAATATTTTAAATTATATTCTACAATTAGATTTTATTATTTTAAACATAGATTATATAGTATTGCATATTATCTAAGTTGCCATAATCACCCTCCCCAGGCCAAAATCGGTAGTTGGTTCACTCTATAGTTGGATTCAATTCAAAATCACCACAAACTCACCTCTCTTCTAACAAATTCGCTGCAAAGTTGATGTGCGGGACCCTGGTCGATTTGGCAACAAATTTGTAATGTCATTTGTTTTTCCGTGCAAACTTGGAATGACTTGTCAGTGAATTTGGTGCGAATGACAAGTTTGTTAACTTTTCTAAATTCATTTTCAATGTTTTTCTGGCAATAAAACGACAAACCTAAAAAGTGGACATTATTTCCTTCCTCCTGCAATGGCAACGTTATCTCACTACGTGGCGGCAAAAACATTTCTTCCACCTGCAATTTTTCTTTCTACTACGACAGCAATTGCAGAATTTTGTTCGTTGCTTTGTCTCCACTTCATTCTTTGCAGTTGCAGAGTTGAAACTTGGTAAGTATTTGCCTAGTCGGGTTAACATTCTTTTAGTTTTCTCTAATATTTTGATAAATTGTTTTTAGAGTTGGAACCTGCTTTGCTTGTCGCAGATGTTTTTATTTTAGTTTTTTGTCAGCTTCATGACTAAGTAGTCGGGTTCAGATATTTTTTTAGTTTTTTCTCAGATTTTTATAAACTATTTTTAGAGTTGAAATCTGCTTTGCTTGTTAGTTGTTGCAGATGTTTATTTATATAGTTTTTTTCCGAGACCCAGTTGTTCGATATTTGTCTGATTATTAATTTATTACTGTCTTATTGTGTATCGACAAATATTTATTTCTAGACACAGTAATAAATCAATAATCATTGTCTTTCTAATTATTAATTTATTATTGTCTTTCTGATTATTACTTTATTACTATGTCTTATTGTGCCTAAAGTATTAAAACTTAGACTAATAGATCACACTCCCTAAATTGTGTCTTTCTGCTTATTAATTTATTAGTTCTAATATCATTAATTTATTATTGTTTCTTTCTGATTACTAATTTATTACTATGTCTTATTGTGCCTAAAGTTTTAAAATTTAGACTAATAGATCACCATCCCTAAACTGAGTCTTACACTTACTCTAAATCTTTTGATGTTCATATTGATCACAGTCTTACTCTAAAATTTTCAATGTTCATATTGATCACAGCCCCTCCTGACTTTTCATTTTGTATTGCTTTGCCTTAAAATATTGCTACCATATTTTTAATGTCTAAAAATAATGTTAAACTTTGTGGCTTCTTATTTCAGCACTTTAAGTTTGAATGGCTGCAAGTGAATCTGACACAAGAAACCTCCACTTCAAAATAGACAAATGCTCCCTGTTATGGAAATATGTGGAAATGGTCAAACCAATGCCCAGTGGAGGAGGTTATATGTGGATTTGCAGTCATTGCAAAGAGGAATTCAGTAGCTCTTATAATAGAGTGAAAGCACATTTGTGCTTTATTCAGCAAAAGGGCATTAGATTTTATACAGGGAAGTCGAAAGTAAACGAAGTGCTGCCTAAAACCCTCCTTCCAAACCACATTGTGAATAAATATATTCAAGAACAAAAACAAGCTGATGAAGTTCTTGGGTGAGCAAATTCTTCTCATCCATTGCAAAGTGGTAGAACGCAAAATATCATCTATGTCTTCAACTACCAGTTCCAATGAACCACCTGCAAAGGGTCATCCATTCTTGCATACTCAACAATAGATTGTAAGTAAGAGACCAATGGGAGCCTTGGAAACATCATTTCAAAATGAAGCTATAGACATTGTCGATCAAGTCACTGCTAGATGCATCTATGCAAACGGATTGTTATTTAATGTTGTTCACTCACCGTATTGGCAATACATGGTGAGAGCGGTTAATGAGGCCCCAAAGGGGTTCAAAGGCCCTAGTTATGAGAAGATCCGCACTACTTTATTAGATGATGAGGAGGCTAGTGTAGAGGCTGCCATGCTGCCCATCAAGGATTCATGGACCGAAATAGGTGTGACAACAGTATTGGATGGATGGAAAGATGCAAGAAACCATGTTGTGGTGAAATTTTTTGCAATGTCTACAAAAGGGGCAATGTTTCTGAAAGTTGTGGATTGTAAAGGAGGGGTAAAGGACAGTCCTTTCATTTCAAACATTCTCATCCAAGCCATTCAGCAAGTTGGCCCTCAAAATGTTGTTCAAGTAGTAACGACAATGCCAAGAATTGTAGGGTTGTCGGCTTATTGGTTGAGGAGTGGTAAAAACACATTATTTGGACACCTTATGTTGTGCACTCACTCAACCTAATGCTGCGAAAAATTGGCACTAAGGTTGAGTGGATAAAAAAAATGTATGAAGAGGCACAGCATATCCAAATGTTTTCCATGAACCACCATATGACACAAACCATATTTAGACAATTCTCAAAATTGGAGCTCTTGAAGGTAAATTCAATTGTTTAACTTATTTATATAAATATGCTTTAGAAATCTGATCACTTTAGTTTAGTAAACTTTTTATATTTTTTAATTTTTTAATCTATCATTGTTTGGATCTTAAAATAGGTTATTGGCACTCGCTTTGCCTCCAACACTATTGTTTTGAGACGCCTTGTCAAGGTTAAAAAGGCGTTGTCTAGAATGGTAACCAGTGCTAACTGGAGCACATGGAGGCAATCTAATAGTGTCAAGACAGCTGCCATTAAGGCACTGATACTAGATGACTTTTGGTGGGATCGTGTTGAGTACCTTCTAAAGATCACGGAGCCTATATTGAGCATGATCCGATAAATTGATATGGATAGGCAAGTATATGATGACACTAACTCCATGATTGAGGATATTAGAAATATCATAAATGAGAAAGAGCAAGATCTTGATGAAAAGTTCTTCAAGGAACTACACGTAATCATGGTAGAGAGATGGAACAAAATGACTACCCCTTTGCATCTATGTTACATCCCAATTTTTGGCTCAATTTTAAATGCTCCTTTATAGCCATTAAGGCTTCATGAGAAGTTGAATGATTAGTTCAATTCGTTATTCATTATGGTTTCATATGACAAAGAAGTGATGGCTATTCGTTATGATATCATAGGAAATTGGAATAGTGGTTAATCATTATGATGATATATGAACTAGAAATGGATGGCTAATATGATCATATGCTATGATAATTTTGATTTCTTAAAATGATGAAAAAAATGTTATTACCATGAGAAATTTCCCTTGCAGGAATGCGGCAAAGGTGGGGAAAGCATTGCCAAAGAAGGAATTGGGCATGAGGACACCACCTACCATTGAGCCAACGGGTATGAGTCTTAACCACCATGTCTAAGGGAAAGCAGCTAGGCAAGCAAGGGCGTACTAAGGGACAAACATGAGCTAACCTGTTAAATTATATCATTTAATAATAAAAGAAGTCACTAAGCATAAATTGAACTATGAACAAGTTGGTATCTTTATAATTGTAATATTTGGTTGGAGCCTCCTAGTGTTTAAAGCATGTCCTCACATATCGACACCATGATAACTAAATAGTTGTACATGTACATACATGTATATGTCTATATACATAAACCAATTATATATATAAGAATGTGTATACATACTTGATATTTGACGTATATGTAAGAAATATATGGTTGGGGTTTACACATGTCCATGTATGTATGTGTATATATATATAGGTATTTATAGATACCATGATGTTATATATTAAGACAATATTATTATTTCTTTCATCCTTGGCCAAAGTCTTATTTATTTTGCCTTGAGCAGCCACAGTGCTAATTATTTCATCGGCCCTTATGTCATTTCAATGACCTTTTTAATATTAAATGTGTGTCACATGTATCGATTGCTTTTGTTTCTTTATAACTCCTCCACCATCACCTTCTTGCTCTTCTTGAAACTGAGTATGAGGAGTTATATATGATTGAGACTATTGCCTTTGGCATTAGAGGCCATTAATCGAAACTCCATCTTGACATTTCCATAGCCCCGATACCACAGTAGCAATTCCCATTACCACAACCACGACCCCCCGCGAAGTAATTCTCATCCTCATGGCCATAATACTTCTGCCAAGCATTTGTAACTCTGTGATAGGAAACATCTTCCAAACTGCAGAAGCTCTACTATAGTTTCCCTTTCACAAATCACAATAACTCCATTTTGGCATCCACGGATTTGCTCTTGGTCTATACTTGATTGCACCACAGTCATTATGCAAGATCGCTGCTATAGAAACTAGATGTTGAGAGCATGCACTTTTGATGATTAAAGGCTGCAATTGCCAATTATTGCCCAGCAAGCAGTGGATTCAGCCAGGTTATGCCTTCATCCTTTTTTTTAATCATGTTCATGTGTAATTATGACAAGAGATTTTGAATTCTGAAAAGCAGTAACTTAGTTCAACACAATGAATGTGCTAAGTAAACGACTTGAAAATTGGATTGTAACCCGATAGGGTGAAGATCGTATCAAACCTTATTCTTATACCAATAGTATATCAGACTGCTGGGTTCTAGCAGATATTGATATCACACCAGAATAATGAAACCATATCTGATATCATATTCACAACAAAATGAAATTTGTATTGAGTTTAATTTCACAACATTACTCTAACAACGGAACTGAACTGCGTCTCAAAGAATATCTTTCCATTGCAAGCTTATACATGGATATTATTCCATGTCTCTGAGATAAGGGGCAATACCCTCAAGGGAAAACCAATAATTAAAATACAAGTAACATGAATAAGCCCAGGTTGGGCAGAATGTAAATGACTGTGATATATTATGCTTATTCAATTCATCCAAAAAGACCAGCATGGTCAACATGAAGGGTGTGAATTGATAGCCACTAAAATTATGGAATATCCCTGCATGATAAGAGATAGATCAATCAGTAACATTAATCAAGAAATAAAAGATGTCATAAAAAACGTGTCAGCCAGATCTTACAGGACAACATGACATTTACTATCATAGACCACACTTAAGGTGGCGTTTAAGCTATGGAAAATTGTTTCAATTGTGTGTTATGAAAGATGTGAAATTTAGTCTCATAGGGAATTGAATATCATGCTGAGATAATATCTCTTCATATATTTGAGAGCATAATGTGTTCAACAAATCCTACCTCGCTAAGAGGGAGTGTTAAAGTTGTAGCTTCAGTCGGATTGATTTGATCTGATATTCATTATTGTTATTGGTAATCATCATTTTCTATATATACTTATCCATGTTAATAATTGTATACAATACATATATATATTATTGTATTTAATATATATATTATTGTGTGTGTGTGTGTGTGTGTACATATTATTATTACTCATGTTAATATAATTTAAATGACATTTACACAATATTCATGAGACATGTCCCCTCTCATATTTATATGAGATCCAAATCTGCATTTGGACAACATCAATTACGATGGCCATGTTAATACATTTGCAGATAAAATCCAAGTTATTCAACAATATAGACCCGTATGGAACATCATTGATCGTAAGTGGAACCGACAACTCCACCAACACATTCATGTAGCTGCCTACTTCTTGAACCCCAAGTATTATTTCTCCAACACTTTTAAAGCAGATGCAGAGATTAAAATCGGCTTGGACACATGTATTCGAAGATTAGTTGCTAATACGGACCTCCGAGAGCTCATACTTGATGAGTTGCAGAGTTACAAGAGAGAAGAGGGGCCATTTTTTTCTTCTCTTCATTGCAAATGTAGAAGATACACCTTGCAACCAGGTAAAAAAGAACGTGTGTTTAGTTTTATCATACCGTTTATTTCGCTCGTGAAGTTTATTGGAAGTTTTACCACATCATAAATGGTTTTTTTAATCCTTGTAGATCTGTGGTGAGAAGATTATGGTGCCACAACACCTAATCTTCAACAGCTTGCCATCCAAATTTTATGGCAGCTTTGTAGTGCTTCTGGCTGTGAGAGAAATTGGAGTACTTTTCATAACATACACACAAATAAATGTAATATTTTGACTCAAAAGCACCTGAATGACTTGGTTTATGTGAAGTACAACCTTCTCTTGCACAAGAAGAAGGTGAAAGGGCAAGCTTCATATGAAGCACTAGACTTGGATGATATTAATCCATATTCAACAGATTGAATTGCTCCTCCTGATGGTGAGGATGGAGATGTGGATGTGGGTGAACCTTTATTGATAGTTGAGCATCTCGCTAAGTTTGAGAGAAAAGTAGATGATTGGGATGCGGATGTGGCAACACGTGAGGAGGAACATGAGCTTGGTCATCCATCTGAGGCTTTTGTCGAGCGTGAGGCACCTATTAGGGCACTTGTCGAGGATGTTGGCATAGCAACTACTTCAACACCACCCACCCAGTAGCAACGATCTCTTTTGAGTTTTACTCATAGACGCAATTTATGATTGATAGTTTTAGTCATAGTTGGAAAACTCGCCAAATGCAAAAACTCGCCAAGCCCCCCAAAAGTTTAATCGGGAAAAACTCGGCGATTTTAAAAAAAAACTCGGGAAAAACTCGGGAACCTAAAAAACCGCTGAAATTTAATTAAAAATACATTTATTTTGCAAAATTTAATGAGAATATGCATCTAATAAGTTAATTAAAGACAATACAAAAGAAAGAAACAAAGTTTAGATATATATAAATGCATAATGCGTACAAAATTGCATTCTCATGCAGAATGCTCATGGTAGGAAGCAAAATAGTAAATTACTAAATAGTTTCAATCTGTCAAACTAGAAGTAAATACTAAAAGTCTAAATACATCAATACAATGTCAATCACATCTTCCTCTTTCCACTTGCACTAGCAGGAAAGCGAGGGGGTCTAGTCCTAGAAGAAGTGCCCTGCACTGGGATAGGGCGTGAGCTGCGTGACTGTGAACTCTGTGGCTGTGCCCCCTCGCTCGACGTCCCTACTGACTGGCTCGGCATCCTAGAAGAGGATGCATCTCCTCCTAATGGTAATGCCTGATCCTCGCCTGAATCATCATCATCCTCGTCCTCATCCTCAATGTCATCCATAGTGAACTGAAAATCAGTGTCAGCCTCCCCCTCCATGGCCTGCCTCTCCAAATCAGCGATCTCATCTGTTGTAAACAATGGACTTGGCTCCTGTGTTGTCCAATCAGAATAAGGAACTATCTCATCTAGATCAAGCGGACCAGGTAGTTCTAAGAGCTGTGACTTTTTTATGCGCAACTTAAGATTATAGTGCACATAAACAAGGTCATTAAGCCGTTTTTGAGTCATTCTGTTTCTTTTCTTTGTATGGATGGACTCAAATAAGCTCCAATTGCGCTCACAATGGGATGAGCTACAAGGTTGGGATAGGACTCTGAGAGCAAATTTCCTTAAATTGGGGGTATTGCCACCCCAACTTGCCCACCAAGCATCTGCAAAACAAAATTAAAAAAGTTATAAAGCAATAAAAAACAAAATCAGAAGCACAACTTATCAATTAGCAAAAGTTTTAAAGTTTGAAGCTTTACCTGGTGCTTGAGTAGATCTTGCTCTCTTTGCTAGCATAGAAGAGAACAAAGGACCCCTTGATTCCACATAGATTTGTTGTTCGGTCACAATAAGGTCTCTCTCCTCTTCACTTGATATCATTCTCTCAATGCATTTAGAGAGACCTTCCATGACCTCTCCATTAGGATCTGAGTAGGAATCATCAGCCCTAAAACAAACAGAAAATGATATCAAGTCTTACTACACAACCTTAAAAAGTAAAGTAAAATAAAGACTTATTAAAATCCCAACTTCAAGGACAATCAATTATCATAGTACCTGAATTTGGGATTGAGGAAGTAGCCTGTTGCATGAATAGGTTGGTGGAGCATATTGTTCCACCTCCTATCAATTATTTCCCAAATGGGGTCAAATCTGAGATTGTCCCCGTGATAGTAACTTCTAACAGCCTCTTTTGCCCTATCCATGGCCTCATAAAGACCTCCCATTGGGGATTGCTGCCCATCACATGTGCGCAAGACTAGAACCAGGGGTAGAGACATCTACATTTGAAATTTGAAAAATACAAATTAGTTAATAACATAGTAAGTTATGAATTGATAATGAAACTTGAATACACTAAAAATATAATGAAGTTAACTCCACAATCTCCTTAGCCTTTGCAAAAAAGCTATCATCGAAGACTATTCATGCCACAGCTTCTCCTTCGGGCTTCTTTGAGTAAGGTGAAGCAACCCAATCAGCACACACAAACATTTGCTTCAAAGCCAATATGTGGTCAAGAATACTTTGCAACGTCAAGAAGACCGTTGCAAAACTTGTCATAGCAGGTCTCATCAAATCTTTGCCTTTAGTGGCTTTTCTCATCAAACTGAGAACCCATGGGTGATTATAGATATATTTCGTGACTCGCCTAGCATCTTCCACAACTGGACTCACCCAATCAAGTTTTCCTATGTCCTCCAAAAGAAGGTCAAGGACATGTGCTGCACAAGGTGACCAAAAAAGTGTGGGATGCCTCTCTTGGAGGATTCTACCTAAAAGATTAGCAAAAAATCAATAATCAGTAACAAACTTTCCATATTTAGTATTTACAAATTACATCAAATCTAAATTGAATAATACCATAGCATTACATTCATGATTCATATTGATTCAAATATAAAAAAATTAAATCTACCTGCTGCCACATATGTTGCTGCATTATCTGTGATTATTTGCACCACATTCTCTATTCCCACCTCCATGACAACATTCTCCAACATTAAAGCCAATGTGGCTGCATTTTTCACTTTGTTGGAGGCATCGACAGATTTCCAAAACACCACATCATCTTTGCAAGTAATCAAGAAGTTAATAATGGTTCTACTTCTTCCATCTGTCCACCCATCAAATAAAATGGTGCAGCCATACTTCTTCCACTCTTTCTTTTGGTCTTCTATCAACAATCTTGCCCTACCAACCGCTTTGTCAAGCAACCTACAAAATTTAAGTGTAGTATTAAATAAAGTGTAAGTGTTAGTAAAAAATTAGGAAATAAGTTATAACAATTAAGATTTAAAATATAACAATGAACTAAAGTGAATCTCAATTATTTACAATTACTAAATAGTAAAATACTAACCTTCCACTCATATCCTTGCGATTAGGCGGCTTGTACCCTTTGCCTGATATTGTCATTGCATTCACCATATTGACCCAATAGGGAGTATCAGCGGCATTCATTGAGATATTGTTGAAAAACCAAAAATCAGCTGCTGCAATATCAGTTTGCTCATGCACCTCCTTAAACCATGCAGTGCCCTCTAATGATGGCTGTGCTCCAGGTTTGTTCCTGGGCACAAAATAACCACCTAGCCCTGATGGGGATCTGGATGGTGATGATGAAGAAGTAGGAGATGTAGAAGAAGTGGAACCGGTAAAAGAGAAATTTTGTTTGCGGATCCGTGGGCCACGAAGAGATCCTGGTATGTTCTCAAGTGCTTCTTCTTCCTCTTGCATATCAAAAGGAGCTCCTTCAGATTCAGCTATGGCTGCCCTCGTAGCTATTTTTGCCCTCTCCCTATTCAATTTTTTCTCTTCAGCAGCTGCAAGTAGGGCATGGATGAATCTTTTTTCTTCATCAGTTACCTTGAGACAAGGATTTGAGTCATGTTTCTTTATGCCTGCAAGGTGGTATTTGAGGCGGTTTATGCCTCCAGAAATAATTCTCTCACAAGGAATGCATATCACCTTCCCAATATCATTTGGACTTGGAGCTTCATAGGCATACCGCCATGCCTTATCTCTTACATTTTTAGGCCGAGTGCCAAATATCCAAATGGGCATGGTGTTTGTGGCCACTCTTCTTGTGGGTTTGTCATTTTTTTAATGGTTGACCGCTGCCCTACACATAAATATATAGAGAAATGAATAAAAAAAGTTAGAACTTAGAAGCTAGGGTTTCAAATGATTCAAACTTCAAACTTGAACCATATCCTTAGCAAACAACAAACTTCAACCATATCCTTAGAAGCTAGGGTTTCAAATGATTCAAAATGATTTTAAATGATTTGAAAACATTTACAAAAAACAACAAAAACAAAAGAACATTTGTTATAAAACTATAAAAAGTTTGCAAACTATGATAAGATGAACGTACCTGGAAAGAAATTTGTCTTCTAAAATCAGTTAGAATCCTCTACAATCCACTCAAATCCGCCTTGAATCACTTGCAATCAGCCAAGAATGCCTCCAAACCTTCTTCTCTTCACTCCTCAAGGTTCTAAACAATGCAAATACAAGAAAGAATGAGAAAAAACACACTCACTGCCGCTTAAATCCGTCACAGGCCGCGTTCACCAGTAAATCGCGAGTTTTTCATAAAAACTCGCCGAGTTTTTGCTAAAAACTCGCCGAGTTTTTGCCAACTACTCGCCGATTACTCGGCGAGTTTTTACCAGATTGCCGAGTTTTTAAATCAGTGAGTTAACTGGTTAAAAACTCGCCGAGCTAGGAAACTCGGCAAGTTTTCCATCTATGGTTTTAGTTTTCATTGATATTGAAACTTGAACATAATATGTATTCAGAATTAGTAGTTTCATGGAGTTTGACTTCTAGAAGTATTGAACTTATTTATATTCAAATGTTGTACTTGTTTTTTGGTATATGATTTTAGCACTATGTTAATCTACTAAGTTCTACTTGCTATGAATTATTGTTTAACTACAAGCTTTGATTGATATATGGTGAATATCTCAAATTATTATATTACAAATTTGGTGTGTATGTATGCATTTTTTAGAATATTTTAAGAAATTGTATATTTTCAAATGTTCGATAAAAGTGTCGATTTATTGTCAAATTTTTCACCAAGTTTTTTAAAAATTTTGCATTGGCCGAGATATTGTCGATATCGAATTTTAAACAATAAGTAGGATATCTTGGTAAGTAAGGTATATGGTTCCCCTTGAAAATAACCAACTCTCAAATAGGTGAAAGTTGGAAACTACAAGAAGATGCATCCAAACCAATTTGCCCTGTTCCAAGCTTCATCTGATACTCTTCTGATTACTAACTCTTTGTCAAATTAACACCTGAAATGTCCAAAAAATGCATCTTAGACTCTCCTGTAGTATATTTGTTTTGTGTCAATATAATCTAATCATAACCAGCTCTTTGTCAAATTGATACTTGAAATGTCCAAAAAATGCATCTTGGACTCTCTGGTAGTGATATTTGCTTTGTGTCAATATAATATGATCATAATATTCCCAGATGGTAACTAGAATCTGATCCCCCCTAGGTGGAAATCTTGAAAAAGATCCCATGGCCGCAACAATGTAAACCAAGTATGAATTCATGTGAAAAGGTGTTCCTTGATGTTCCCACATTAAGCAATTGCTCACATGAGTGTTGTACTGATAAGTTCTCCCCAGTAGATGGGTTCCTTGTTATCAAAGATCTGGAAGATAAACTTATAGATCCATGGTTCAAATTCAAAAGATTCCTTAAGGTCACAAACTCTACTGAGGAGAGTTATCAAATCCTTGACTTCTGATTTGAAGTTAGATCTGTGTAGTGATGTTCTAGACCACCTAGAAAAGTTGGTTCTCTTATTTTCCAACATGTGTGTATTCGTGTGCTTTTGATATTCCAATTTGTTCTCATTCCAGAGTTGTAAAGACATCTCCTTAATTAAATCCACACATTATGGATTCTGAGGAACTTTGAAGACTTACTCAATTATATCCGGATCCAAACTAATGATGACCTTACCATCTACATTCTTGATTGTCTTTGTCTTTGGATTGAATCTTTGAGCACATTCCAAGACAAACTCAGGTTCTAGGGCAGCCATGGGAAAAGTGGACACCAGATGAATATTGCTTCTTTTGATGCATCTCATCTCTCTGTTAGCAGGTGCTTTGATTCTTTGTCAGAAATCAGCCATGTCTATGTGCCCAATCTCCGTATCTAATACTTGATCAAGTGGAGATGAAACTTGTGATGCAGTCACATAAGTTGGCTCCTTATCATACTGGTATTTCATTTTTCATTTGGATTTTGTCGACACGGACATGCCTTGTGCTACAACACAAAAATTTCAAAGAGTAAATACATCATCTAAAGGGATTGGCTCCATGAAGACATTAATCCATGATTCACAAAGGTAGATATATGAGGAACGTGTTTGGAGTATTGATTAGATACTCATGAAACACATGTGATGGCTGGAAATGATACAAAAGCATATGCATTTGGACAAAATAAAACTCAAAAGAGTGGATTGAATGTGGGTAAGGATGGGATTTCATTTGTATGGCCAAGGATGCAAGCTAGGTGCATAGGGATGTGTGCAAATGGCAACTTTGGTATTTGAAAGTGTCCTTTTACCAAAATCAGGTTCTCTAGAGGTAATTACATATAGTAATTACTTGAGGTACACATGTAATCAGGTTCGGAGTATATAATTGCATGTGTAGGAAGATGGATGGAAATATGCGTTGACATGAAAAGATGAAAGGTGAGCTAAAACATGCAACGTAATAGCAAAGTAAGCAAGAAATGAAAGAAAAGTTGAAATCCTCTACTTACTTGGAGCTCAAAGAGCCAAATGTGGAAGAACGAGAAGTTGAAATGAAAAAGTCTTCTCAAAAATCAAACTATCCAAGTGTATTTACATACAACAACTCAATATCCTTTGACCATTTCAATGTTGCAAATGCAAATCTATATGCTCAAACACTTGGTCGTTTTTGCATGTAATGGCAAAGTGTAAGTCACAAAAACTTCCAAAATGCAAAATGTTTTTGCATGTCTAATGTTCTTGAGGTATTTCAATCAAAAACGTGCCTCTTACTACTCATACATGGGTCATTTTTGAAAGAATAAGGCAAAAACATGATTCTCCAATGTCAAAATGGGCATTAAAAATGCCAAAATGCCTTCTCCAAAACCAAACGCATAAGCTGGAAATGCAGATTCTTGGACATTTTTGACAAAAGCATGCCCTTCTCATGCATTAAAATGCATGTTCTTGCAAAAACATTGCTTACAAATGCACAAATGTGATTAGCAAATGCAGATTTCTGGGCGTTTTTAACAAAAACGTGACCATGAAATGCATAAACATGGGTCATTTTTTACTTGAGAATGAAAAAACGTGTTCCCCAAATGCCAAAACATGGGTCCAAATGCAAAAACGTGGCTCTCCAATGCAAAAATGTGGATGAAAGTCTGAATTTATGGGCATTTTCAGTGAAAACGTTACCTTGAAATGCATGTATTTGAAACGTTTTTGACTTAAGAAAGCAAAAAGGTGAGCTCCAAATCCATTTGCATGTGTTGGAATGGTGAAATCGGACCCTATGGATGCATTTACATATTTAAAATGTATTCATATGATGGTTGGAAGTGCAAACCGCACTCTCATAAAGACATTGCATATTTGCATCAAGTTTAAAATTCATGTAATGGTGCAAATCGCACTCTAGATGGGCCATTGCATATGTTATTTTCCTTTGTAAGTGCAAATCGCACTCTAGAGGAGGCATTACATATCATCTACTTGGACATTTTTGGCTTGAGAAAGCAAAAACAGGGTCTTCGAGGGTGATTACATGAGTTTTTAATGCAAAATCAGATTCTCCAAGGCATTTTACATGTAAAGTTCATTGGTTGGAAGTGCATTTACATGTAAATGGACTCTTAGTAGTCCATTACATATTTCAAATATGTATTTACATGTAAAAAATCAGACTCTATATATGCATTTGCATATAAACATGTAAAAAGACATGCTATTGAGTTTGCACAACGTAAGTGACCAACTAAGCACATGTATAATTGATTTTTGAGTTAATATTAATTAATTGGGTTAAAAATAATATTTACACTATATAGTTTATATATAATGTGCAAATATTATTCAAAAAGTAATATTTAACTTAGATGTTTTAAAATAAAACATAAAGTAATACTCAAAATTAAATTAGAACTATATAGTTAATAAAGTCACTTAAGTGAAAAATTTAAAAGCAACTCAACATGAAAATATAGCATAAAGTGCACTATAGTCACTTGAGTGATAAATTTAACTAATAAAAAAACTTAAAACATAACATAAAGTCAATTTACATTATATTTTTCAAAAAGTGAATGTCAACATTAAAATATAACATGATAATTTAAATATGCAATTGCATCTAAAGAGTCCACTTTTTGGGCTGTTAAATGATCATATCTTTTGACTACAAAATTCGGTTAAGCCCCAAGATATACCAAATCAATGGGAAAACCGAATGCAAGAGATTGGATGAAACAAAAAGACTAAAAGCAACTAAACACACATGCAAAAACATAAGAAAGGACGTTGAAGGCTTCAAAAATCAAGTATAGGCTTTAAAAAATGAAAAATGAAAAGGACTTGATGAGAGCCTTCAGTAGAAGGATACATTATGCAAATTGGGGTCAATTGATTGATCAATGTTGGCCAATTAAATAATGAACTATCTCAAAGAAATGTGAAACTAAGTTGAAAAAATTTTGTAATGTTACCTACATTTTGTGGTGACAAAATGGAGGACAACAAATATAATGCTCTCTATATATGTTAAGAGAAAACTATCCTTCATTGATTACATGAACTTACAACCAAGAGTATACTACAAGACTGAATGAAAAAACAACATCACAAGATAGCACTCCAACTGCATGCACAAGAAGTGGAGCAGTGTAATGACCCTTTTTGGGACATTAAGGTTTCTTACTGTGAATATGTTTTCTCCGGATCCTTCCATTTGTAATGACTTTTTAGGAGTCATTCGTTTGAGACTTTTTCTTTAATTTGTATCCCCTTTTCCATATCTTTTCTCTGATGTATTTTGAATTTTCCAATGCGTTGATATATTATATATATGAGTATATACATAGAGTCGTGTGCTTTCAAATTAATATTAATTATATTAATAAGGTATTTTATTATTTTACTAATTATATATTATTTTTAATGATTATAAACTATATTATTATATTAACTATATTATATAAATTATGTAAAGACTATTACAATATTGTGTAATCTTAGATATTATGATAAATTATAACTATATCATTATTAAACATACCCTAAGATCATTATATTAAATAATGATATATTATTATACGTATTTAGATATATACTATATATATATCACATATATTTAATATTATTTATCTTATTTATTATAATTTAAATGTGATAATAATTAGATATATTATCGTCTTATTGATTTACATTGTAATTATAACGTTTATTCCAATATATATTGATATTATTTATTATGAATAATAATTTCATTATAAATAATATAAATAATTAAGTAAAATAGATCATAAATATTTATAGTTTATCAATATTATTTCTTTAGGAATAGTATATGAATTATTATTATATTTTATCCCATAATTATAGGATTTTCTTTAAGAGGGGTCATGACAAGTCCGCCCCTCTTGAATTTGCTTGTCCTCAAGCAATAAACATTTTCATATTTGTTTCACCTTATATAACGAAATTGACTACTAGATCCTATTCAAATTTTTACTTGTAATATTACTTCGTTTATTCTATAAAAGAGTCGCATATGTAGTATGCATCTGAATGCAAAGTATACACATGAATGTATGAATACACAAAGCAAACACGAAGCATGCATGAAGTAGACACATGTAAACACAAAGCATACACGATGAAGACAGATGATGCATGAAGACACAAAGTAGACATGATGTAGACAGATGAAGACACGGAGCAAACACAATGCAAACACATCATACATAACCTTGATTAGATCCTAAAATTAACAATGCACAACGACTATACTTCTTCATTAGGCTTATGAACCCTGCAACCACAAAATGAGCATTAGTACATGCATATAAATATATATAAACTTCAAACAAATTTGAATAATAATTAGTTAATCCAAGCCAGTTCCATACTAAGCCCAAGAGCGAAACTTTGGCCCCCTTGGCCCCGGTGGTGGGTGTTAGGCATCCACACGAGGTGGTCTACTTAGTGGATTGCTTGTTTGGCTAGAAAGGTTCTTGTGAAAAGGAGCCATTACTATCTTTCCCTTAACTAGCACTACAATAGGGTGTTCTCTCTCGATTGCAGACTCCATAGGAAAGTGGTAGGGTTCCTTTTTCTTATTTACATAATCTTTTGGAAGGAACCTTTCTCTCTCTCCTTATTATGATCATCATAAGATGGTAGATTTACGGTGCAGAGGGCGCGTGAAACAAGCTCCAAGCGTATCCGACAAGTGCTCGAAATTACTCCGCCTCTCCCTCCACCAACTCCCTACCTTAGGATATCATAATGTGGATGAGAAGATGAGTATTAAATTTAATTTACTTAGTTCATTTGAAAGATTTTTTCTTATAGTACACAAACAACTTTCTCTCTCCTTGTTACAATCATCTTGATGATAGAATGACGGTGCAGAGGGCGCGTGAAACAAGCTCCAAGCGTATCCGACAAGTGCTCGAAATTACTCCGCCTTTCCCCCCACCAACTCCCTATCTAAGATTAGGTAATTTGGACAAGAGATAGACTCTCTGTACTATAATTGAAATGTATTCTAGTTATTATATTTTCCTTAAATCAACATATTTACATTTTTTTTTTTTTTTTCATTTTTTGTATATATATTTTCCATTTATATTTCATTTTTCATATATTCTGATTTCATTTCTTTGTAACTAGAATCATTGATAGACTATTCAATATTCTTCACAATAACAAATGTGTCAGTAATAAGAAAGACATTATCAATTATTTCATAGCAATATATGCACAAAATATATATCTTACCTCATTACCGTTATGTGTTGAAGTGGTGATTATAGACACGAAGTAACCTTCATATCCATTTTCCATATTGAAGTCTCTTAATTTAGTCGAGCCAATGAAACTCCTCTTCTGACTTTGCTTTATCAAGGCCTTATTATAGGTCTTTCTCATTGATACTACCTTTGGCATGAGGACTGTATAATCAAACTTTTTTCCTTAATGTTGATTTACCTTTATAAATGCCACTTGGTGAGTAGAAGTCACTGGTTGCAATTTGGGAAAGTTTTGCATCTTTACCTTGTTCACAGGAACAACCTTTCTCTTTGTCAAATGATGTGGATGCCTTGTGACTGCTCGGTCAACAGTGATTAAGTCACTTTCCAATAATTTCACTTTAATTTATCTATTCAATATTGTTGTTGATATCTATCTTTATATTTGTTTTGCTAATGAACATTTGTTTCAATCACTTCCATATAACTTCATGGTAGACTTATTTCTAACACCATGTTTAACCATTTCTTAATACTAACAGCCCCCCCCCGCATAACGTTGCTGCTTCTGATGACTTATCAGCATCCCAATTCAATTCTTTGTAACTTTTATTTATTCAATATCGATAGTCTCTATTAGGAAGTTGTTATTTGATACAAAGCTTATTAATTCCCTTCTATCATGGGATGAATTTGAAGTTGATTTCCACTCCTTCTGAGCTACTTAATGTCCATCTTACGGCTACTGCCTGATTGGACGAGGAAATGAGCAATATGTTCTCTTCAAATCTTCCTAGTTGTCTAGCTTATTATTTCCACTACCGTAATGGGGAAATGTGTCAATTGACAAGAATACTTTCAGTAAGGAGAATAATAGTGAAAGGATACTTCAAATGGGTCCCATGTAGAATCAAATCATGGGTTATTTTCAAGTAATCAGTGGTCGATCGATAATGCTAGTCACCACATTATTGTGTTATCAAATGTGATTAGATGTGGTCAAGACTTCTGCTCATGTCATCCACAGAAGCAAAATGGCATATTCTTCCTTACAACTCGTATCTCCTTTTAATCCATCTCTTTGATGATAATTTTATGCATCAATATAGATTTTTCCATCTTGTCTCATTAATAGCTTCATATTAGTTACGTAATACTATTTGACATTTATATGTCATCTTGAGGAATACTCAAATCACGCTGTTCTTATAATACATCAAGTTCATTTAAAAAAAACATTTCTTCTCATAATTCTCTGCATGTCTATCAACCACATCGAATGAGAGTAAGCACATAAATCACCAGCAACGAGTTTGGGTTTTCTAAAGACCCTGTGCCTGAGTTGTCACATACAAATAGCGGCTTTGTATTCCAATTATCAGTTGAAAACATGCTTACAATTATTTCAACTTTTTCTTTTAGTATTGAAGCCCCATATGACTATAACATAACATTCTAAGTTAAGATCATTCACTGTTGAAGCTTCTCCTTTCACACTAATATCTTTCTTCAGAAAATGTAGGAAGGAAAATAAGAGTATCTTTATCGAATTAGGTTTCCAAGTTTAGGGTTTGCGTAATATGTATTGCTGCTGTCCGTAATATGTATTGCTGCTTCTCATCTCGACAGAGATTCTTTCATATCTATGTATTTGTATATCATTTTTTTATTCCAGGTGCTATGTATTCTTCTAGAAGTGAAGTAACACCTTTCATGTTTTATCACCGCCTAGCTTTATGGTAACAGTATGCTAATATTATCAATTAATAGCGTTTGCTGTTATATAATCAACTTGAATCTTTATTCTTAAATGAATAGAGCTGATGCAATTTACACATTATGCCATTTACGCATCATGCAATTTACAATGTAGTGACCATGTGCATCTCTTTAATACTAATATCCTACGTAGGAATTTAATTAAAACATTGTTTAATATCTTTCTAACTTCATCATATAATAGCGTATTTCTGTTCAAATCGTACCTGATAATTAACAGCGTTCTGTGTTGTCAGTTCTTGGACAGTGCTTAACTGTACCTTGATAGGATACTATGATTGATGCCAGAGTTTGATGTAGATATTTGGTCAGATCTCCACGTTAGATATTAACGCTTCCTGCACTTAAATTGCTTTTTCATGCTTATATATTCTTACTGCACTCTTATTTTGTTGTTGCCCTTTTCACTTTTATTTGTTTATGTCTTTTTCCCTTTTAAAAATGCTGAGACGCCTATATGCCTACAGTCATGTACCTTTAACACTGGCCCAGCTCGGAGGATCTCTTGCCACTAAAACTAGTAATTTGATGAGCATTTTCATCCTCAAACAATCTTAGAACCTTTCCATTTAATCCAGCAGCATCCTTTATATTCACTGAAATAAGATCTTGGAGAAGTCTGAGAATTTGAATAATTCAGACAATATATATGAGGATGTGACTGTAATCAATATTATGTTTATCACTGTAACTTATAATATTTCTTGACTGACCAGTACCGACTGCTTGTCTTGAGTGAATGCTTGTCTTGATGTACAATGAATTGCATGCAATGTACAGGTCATCTCATACAATAACAATGTTGTATTGCACAGTTTGTATTTGTCTCTAGCACTGAACAATGAAAGTCGTACCTAACATCTCTTTATATGATTATGCTTGAAATATAATTGTCTCTGGTATGCAGATAAATACTTGCACTTTTGATTGCTTTTAGCAATCAGATGCACTAACAAAGCATTCTCCTAGGGATAATATATTTTGTATACTGAGTCTAGTGTAGAGGGTGGTTATTAAGTGCCGTGTCACAACTGGCATCCGAATGGTCGACAGCTCTTTGCTTAGTAACTGATATCATTCTGCATTCCATCAAATAGACTATTTGATTTTGATTATGCATCTGTTGAAGACTATAAGAGATTATCAAGGGTGATTTTTCTGAGTATTGTGTGAGCCCGTGCATGAGTTCTACAATATATTGGTTTAATGCTTCAGAATTGGAAAAGATGGTAGTGTGTGAAATTTTTTTTGGTGTTTCTTGTGTCCAGAATATGTAATGTCCCAAGTTCCTAACATTCGGTTGCATCTATCCCATTCTCTTATCACTTCACTAGTCTGGATCATAATTGGAATTTGATTCTTCTACATTTAGGTCATTGAATCAACCTTTTTTGCAAGCATCTGTGACAAAGAACAAGGATGAAATGCACGTTGCTTCAACAAAAAGGCTGGAGCATTCTTCCATGAATGTACTTGCAGGGAAAGGTCAGGCTACAGCTTTGACAGAGTTGCGAAAGATAAATAATGTTTTGTCACAGGATGTGATCCCAATATATATATGCATTCATTCTTCTATTCTTGTTTGATAAGGAAAGTCATTTCCACTGCCTGCAGCAGATCAATAATGCAATTTCACCTTTTGGAGTGGATTTTGTAGTTCTTTTTTCTCATACATAACGGTGCTGTGTAAATAAGGGGCCGTGGAGACTTTCCTTTCCCAGTAATTGTGGAAAGATGATCCGATCGAAATAGTATTTCTTGCTGCCAAACAAGTTGTTGATAGTAAACTTCATGTGCAATTAATTTTTTCCCTCATGAAGTGAAAGAAGGAAAATTCATTTTGGGATTTCCTTTCAACACAGGATGGCAGGAAAGTTGCTCTGATACCATTTGTAATGACCCTTTTTGGGACATTAGGGTTTCTTACTGTAAATATGTTTTCTCCGGGTCCTTCCATTTGTAATGACTTTTTAAGGGTCATTCGTTTGTGACTTTTTCTTTAATTTGTATCCCCTTTTCCATATCTTTTCTCTTAAGTATTTTCCAATGCGTCGATATATTATATATATGAGTATATACATAGAGTCGTGACCTTTCAAATTAATATTAATTGTATTAATAAGGTATTTTATTATTTTATTAATTATATATTATTTTTAATGATTATAAACTATATTATTATATTAACTATATTATATAAATTATGTAAAGACTATTACAATATTGTGTAATCTTAAATATTATGATAAATTATAACTATATCATTATTAAACATACCCTAAGATCATTATATTAAATAATGATATATTATTATACGTATATATATATATATTATTTATCTTATTTATTATAATTTAAATGTGATAATAATTAGATATATTATCGTCTTATTGATTTACATTGTAATTATAACATTTATTCCTTATATATATTGATATTATTATTATGAATAATAATTTCATTATAAATAATATAAATAATTAAGTAAAATAGATCATAAATATTTATAGTTTATCAATATTATTTCTTTAGGAATAGTATATGAATTATTATTATATTTTATCCCATAATTATAGGATTCTCTTTAAGAGGGGTCATGACAAGCAGCCACTTGGAGATGTCAATATTACAATAATAGATAAGCTTCTATTATTAGTTAATGGTAATCTATTTGTAATCTATTGTAAATATTAGAATATTTCTAATATTTAGTTAGTTGTAGTTATCTGTTAGCTTTCTTTAGCTTATTTTTTAGCTAGAATAGAATATTTCTATGCTTTACAATCGTTTCCTAAGGAAACATTGCTTTATTATTTTGTATATATTGAACTATTGGTCTCTGTTAATATCAAGCAAGTATTTTACCAATTACTTCGGAATATGGTATCAGAGCCAATACTCTAAAGCTTTTCAAAAATAATTATAATTTCTTGGTTGAAATTATCTACCTTTTATTTTTGAAATTATTTTCATGCATATTTGCTTCCAAAGCCTTTGATTTGACTAAGGTTTTCTTCCAAAAAATCACGCCATTTTGTCTGTAACTCCCGTAATATTTTCTGGTCTACAAACTTGCACCCTTCTATCTAAAACTAGCGCTACTGAATCCTCTAAAAATCGATTGAAGGTCTGTTGGGCGGCATTTCTCTACAACTCACGTCCAAATTTTTCGACCACTTGCATCCAAATTTCTCTGCAAATCGCACATATGCTTTGTGGCCTGTTTTTTCCATTTTTTTAAAACAAAGTAGTTGTTTTTTGCCTATTTGGAGGCGTATAGGTTTTTTACAAACCTTTGCTAGTTATTCATGCCCAAATTCTACAATTTTCTCTACAAATCCACCATTTTTCTAAGCTTTTTTTGCAGCCAGGGCTTTTTTTGCTCGAAACCCTAATTTTTTGTACCAGATCCGATATATTTTTACATATTTGGATCTCATATAAATATGAGAGTAGACATGTCTCCAAAGTTTAATCATCATTTAATTTATATATATATTTCATAATACTAATTAGTATAATATATATGAATATATGCATATATGTATATACATGTGTGTGTGTGTGTGTATATGTATTATATATTATATACTAATTTATATAATTATTGCATGAATACATATATATAGAAAATGATGATTTACCTATAACAACAATGTATCTCAGATTGAATTTATCCGACTAAAGCTACAACTTTAACACTCCCTCTTAGCTAAGGAGGATTTATAGAACACCTTGTGCTCTCAAGTATATGAAGAGATATTGACTCAGTATGATATTCCTGGAATGACATATATAAGGATATCAACATAAATCCATCAACACACACACACACACACGTATATATATTAACATATATTACATATGGAATTCGCTAAAATTCACTATGAGGCTAAATTTCTCAACACCACCCATTGAGGTTCCTAGCAACATGTCCTTAGATGTTGATGAGTGCATTCATGACAACACATATGTTATTGCTAAACATAAGGATAGCAATGTGGATACAATATAGTATCACAATTTAGAGTTTGGGGCAGAACACTTGCATGGGAGTTATGTGTTACAGAGTCTTCATCATTTTGTTGGGAAACTTAAGGTTTATGACAGCATGATTGCCACAGCCATAGAACATTTTTATGTTGCTCGTCAAATGTTGTCTACCTACAGTTAGAATACTCCTATGATAGATGAGCACGGTGATAGTGATCTTTCCCTTATAGAGTTCCATGCACTTTGAGAAGCCATTGGAATAATGAAGCATAACAACTATTTAAATTTATTGGCTGACCGAGACTATTCTCAAGGGGGCTTGCACTTGCTATGATGCATAGAGGGGAAAGGAAGAGGAGGTAAACGAGCTCACTTATGAGCTTGAGCTAACTATGAATTCCATGGAGAGCACGTGATTAGCCCTTTCTAGTATTAGGGTAGATTGAGGGGCTTGCCATGGAGTTGAGTTTGGCACAGTCTTCACCATCTACAGATACAATATTGTTAGAAATATAGGTTTGGTTGGCATTTGGATGTATTGTTTATGTGTTGTATTGATGACAAGTTCTGTCATTGATGATAACATCTATTTAAGTGATCATGACAGAAAAAGATTATGTACATCACAAGGTGATTTTTGGCACAATGAAGTTAGCATATAATAGGTTAAGCTATACGAGCTTAGTTTTGTGTAGAAGGATTAGTATAGATATCATATCTATGTTCATTGGATCTTATGTTGAGTTCTGAAGAAGTTACAGTATGTTTGGTGAAGACTGGTAGCAAACCAATGTACAAGAAATAATTTTAGAGACGGTAGATATTTGTGGTAGCTTAATAGCAAGATGGAATTAATGACAGCAAGCTTGGATTGTGGTAGGAGACTTGTTTGTGCCGCTATGTTCGTAATAGCAAGGATCAAAGATTATTCTAGAATGGTCGTTGTTGTGAAATCTGCAATATGTTTTACTGGCAGCCGACTGTGTTGAGGAAACATATTGGTTATCATTGTAAAATGTGATAATTGTATTGTAATGTGTGGGAACCTTAATGTAATATTTGTAATGATGCTTATGAAGGCATGTATGCCTTAGCATGGTCTTGTGTAATTAATTGTACATTGGGGAAGCTTTAATAGGCCAACCTAATTAATTATTTGTGAGGGTATAAAGGAAAGTTGTTTTCCTTAGTTGTGTATGTTAGTTATAACATCATGTATGGAACATACATGGTCAGTAGATGCGAGCTTGAATTTTGGATGATCAAAACAAAGCAAAGATAGAGTTAGTTGATTGAGTTGAGCTTCAAAGGAACTGTTTTGGCAAGTAAGTCGCAAATCAATCAATTCAGTATTTTGGATATGTTGTTCTGAAATGTATTCTGCACAATTGCTAGAGCATTTAGGCAGTGGGTCTACTTGTTTCATTTTATCCTTTAATAGGGTTAGAACCTTCTAACAAGGGTTCAAGGTCTCCTAACAAGGATTGTTGTACTGAATGCACTATAATTGGCTCCTAACAAGATCACATCCTTTCATAAGGAACATATATATTAGTACACAATCTTTTGGGTACCATCCCCACCGGGGTTTTCCCTCTGATCAAGGATTTTCCTAGTTAATAAATCATTGTGTTATGGTGTATAGTTTCCTGTTATTGTGCATCATTGCTTTAATTGTTGAAGTTGAGATTTATAATTTTGGATTAAAGTTTAACTTGTCACAACAAATTCACCCCACCCCACCCCCCCCTCTCAATTGTCTATAGGCTTTACTTCTTAAGTCTTTAGTCTTTCGTCTTTCCTTAATATGTCCTTTGATGTTGACATGTGCATTGATGAAAACACATGCTACTTTTGAACACGAGGATATTGTTAAAGTATAGCTTCAGTCGAATATGATAAAGCTGATGCTAGTATGTGAAACATATTTACACACACACACATATATGTATATGTATATGTATATACATACATACATTTATGTATGTGTTTGGTTTTCTTCACATATTGACATCACAAATTAGATTAAACTATTTAATGCATTGTGATCATGCCCAGATCGGTTTGCATATATATATGCTTTGATTATTTTATCTCATACATCGAGCACTGATACACCATGATAACATGACAATGATGTCATTGAGTTGCATCCATATTATCGAAGATCAATATTAGAATAATATCATTGTGATTGCTCATAACACAATCGGGCTTGCATTGAATATGAGCACCCAGAATAATATCGGGCCTGCCTCGATATCAACCATTTTAAGATCGAGCCTTTACAAGTGTAATGTTCTTGACATGTATTAGTTGAGTTTACTTATAATCAAATCATATCTACGTAGGGTCATGACCCTACATACCATGTAGAGTAATGTCTCTATGGAGATATGTCTATTACTTCTAATATATATATTGAATCAATACAATGGAGAACATATCAATTACAAGGCAATATTACTATCTATTGCATCTGCCAATACCAGCGATTATCTCTTCTATATCTACAATCACCACAAATTGGAGACTGTTAGTATTGTGCTATATAAATTACAAATTGGAATATCAGAGGAACACAAACATTTTATATATATATATATATATCCTTGTAGTCATTCGATTGCAAAATTGTAGAATTCATTAGAACTTAAATTAGTAAATCTCTGATAACTGATTTATAAATAAAATTAAAACTCTATCACATATCTTATATTCCTTAACATGGTATCAAAGCCTAGTTTGTAGATAGAGTCTAAAGCAAGTTTTGAAATCTTAAAACCTCTGAAGTACTCAGAATCCATTCAAAAGTATAATCATGGTGAAAGGAGTCAAGTTAGAAGATAGACTCGATGGAGCATCAAACTTCGTATCCTAGAGAATATGAATTATGGTTGTTAGAGAACTTGAATTATAGGAATATGTGAAAAATGCCAAAACTATGCCTGAAAATGAACCAAACAAGACAATGTGGAAGAGGCACAACAATAAAGCCATGAAAATTATAATAGACGATGTAAAAAAGAACATTCTTCCTCCTATAGACAAATCTACAACCGCGCATGAGATGTTCATGACTATTCAAAATACTTATGAAATGAACAATACAAGCAAAATGCTTACCTTGAAACTGTTAGAATCTGAAAAGATTAATAACCCAGAAAACTAGTGCAAAGAGTAAATATCTAAACTATGAATGCAAATGATACAAAATCAAAATAGCATCATAGAGTTAGTCTCCAAGAGAGTAATGCAAATGCTGGAAGCAAAATAGCATTAAGAGGATGCAAAAACAAGAGATACAAATACAAGCCAGGTAGCATGCTTATATAGGCTAGGAAGAGGGAGGAGGTGGCAACACCAACCAATAAGGAGCAACCATCTATTGGACTAAAGATAGAAAAGTATCTTCCCAAGATAGCTAATGGATGCTCACATGTAGGAAGGTGACACCTCACAACCATTCACCTAATAAGACATGCTTTATTAACCTAAGCGAGATTATTAAAAGTGTAGGAAAAACCTAGCAAAATAGAAAAAATAAAAAACTACACTAACAGAAACAACTTCTTTATATTAAGATGAATAAAGGAGAAATAATCACTTCATACTTCGTGAGAATATTAGAGTTGAAAGATCAACTCTCAATTCTTGGAACTAGAATAGATGATCAAGAACTTTCATTACTAGCTCTTAAGGGGTTGCCAACTACATGGGAATCTTTCATTCAAGGAATTATTGCACGTCCTAACTTTCCAAAATTTGATCAACTCAAGAATGACTGCACTCCGAAAGACTTATGGCTAATTACAAGAGGGATCATTCCTAATAAAAAGGAGGAAATCCAATCTTTACATGTGAACTCAAACAATAAAAAGAAAAGACGTTTCAAAAGCAAAAGAGGAAAGAAAAATCAGAACTACTAGAAAAGAGATTTGTCGAAAGTTCAGTGGTACAAATGTGACAAATTTGGACATACCCACATGTATTGTCCAGAAAGAAAGAAAATCATTGCCAACATATCTGAAGTCAAGGAATCTAAAAACTCTCTATTCTTCTTAGCCTTATCAAGTGACCTAAACAATAATAAGAATACCTGGATAACCGACAGTGGAGCATCTAGACACATCACTGGTTTTAGAGATCAATTTGAAACCTTCGAAGGATACTCAATTGAAGAACTCGCAATAGGAGATAACTCCACTTATCCCGTGAAAGGAATTGGGACCTATTCAATTCAATTGAAAACTGGAGTTACTCTTCATCTAAAAGATGTATTGTTTGTACCTAGCATCAAGCGAAACCTAGTCTCTATCTCTGGCCTAGCAAATCAAGGATATCGAGTCACCTTCGTAGAAGATAAGGTTATATCTTGGCCTAAGAATTCAAATACTAAGAATGCAATCTCTATAGGACTCAGAGATGGAAGCTTGTATAAACTTTGCAACTCTCAAAACCTAGCCTTAAATCATGAAGCAGTAAAAATTAATGAGATTTGGCACAGAAGACTAGGCCATCTTCATTTCCTTGCTCTACCCTCCAAAGAGAAGATTGTGAAAGGCGTACCTAACCTAAAATCTGAACATGATGTAACATTGTTGGCTAAAAAAATTGTACATCACTAACTACGACTTACAAAATTATGACTCTAGGCAACATTTCATGAGAATTATCTCTCCTCTCAGCAGTAGGGAAGGCTCCCTTCTTACCATAGGTGGCTTCAATAAGAACTTAACTGAAATTACAAAAAGGACAGTTCTCTTGATCAATTCCTCTTTTTATAGGAATGATTTGCATACAACTCTAACTTTCCAACTCAATAAAAAGTGTCTTATCGCTAAGATAATACCAGTGACCCTAGAATGGACGTAAGAACAACACCAGGGACAGGAATTTACTTTTATATTTTGTGAAACAAAAACAAGAACCCAAAATCTCCCGTATTTATCTCGAATGAAGACTTAAGCAAAATAACCAATAAGGCACAAAGTCTCTTACAAGATACTCTCAAATTCAATAAAACACTTACAATTGAAGCCCAAAATCTTCAAATCGAAGTGATTACAGTCACTACTATCTATTACAATTTGTCCTCCTGCAACACAAAGTCTTCAAAAGTTCAAATTGGCTCTAAATGTAATAGGAAACTCAAAGTCTGCACGATTAAATTCAAATTCCTCTTGATCAAAGCTCCAAAACTCACAATCAATATCCAGAAAATTTCGTCACATAACACCTTGAATCAACACAAAGTGTGAAATCAAGTTACCTCTTTTATTGAAAGCAATCCGATTTACATCCAAGCACAAAGTCTTAGAGTGCACAATATAAATTGGTAAAATCTTCTTGTCTTGCCAAAAGATAATTATTTACAATGAGCTCTCTCCTTTATATAGAAAATTAGTAGAGAGATAGGTGGAGGAAAGAGTGGAACAACCTCAACCTTTGCACCTGTTGCTCGATATACATCTATCATAACCATTATTGGTATTATTGCTTTCAAAGGGTGGACGATACATCAAATGGATGTAAAGACAGCATTCCTAAATGGTGTTATAGATGAACAAGTATATCTAGAACAACTAGAAGGTTTTGCCATTCATGACAAAAGCTCACATATATGTAAACTAAAGAAAGCACTCTACGGGCTCAAACAAGCACCTAGAGCACAGTATGAGAGGATACAAAGCTACCTAATCAAACTAGGGCACTCAAGAAATAAAGAAGATCCTAATATAGACTTCAAGAATCAAAGGGAGATATGCTAATACTTTTTCTTTATGTTGATGATCTTCTAATAAGAGGGGAAGATGATCTTATTAAAAAGTGTGAACAAGACCTTACCTTTGTATTTAAAGTGAAAGATCTAGGTCTCTTACACTACTTCTTGGGATTAGAAGTATGGCAAAAGGAAGACTACATTTTTCTAAATCAAGCCAAATATACCACTGACATATTAAACAAATTTGGCATGATGGATTGCAAACCATTGTCTATACCTATGGAGACAAATCTTCATAAACTCAAAAGTGAAGCATCTGAATCTGGATCTACAAACCCTACATACTACAGATAGATAATTAGATCTCTAATGTACTTGGTGAATACTCGCCCTGATATCTATTATGCAACAAATGCCTTAAGTCAGTTCATGTGCGAACCTAAGAAGATCCATCTAATGGCAGCAGAGCACATTTTGAGATATTTACGGGGGACTACTAGACTTGGTCTAAAATATGAAAATGTTGAGTTAAAACTTCAAAGGTACTCAAATTCTGACTAGGCCAGTAGTTATGTTGATAGGAAAAGCACTACCAGATGTTGTTTTAGTCTTGGGTCTATTATGATATCTTGGGTCTATTATGATATGATGCGTAGAGGGGAAAGGAAGAGGAAGCAGACATTGAGCTAACTATGAATTCCTTAGAGAGCACGTGATTAGCCCTTCATAGTCTTACTCATAGATTGAAGGGCTTACCGTGGAGTTGAGTTTGGCACAATCTTCACCATCTACAGATACAACACAGTCTTCCACAATGGTAATTGGTGTTGATCTTATATCCATAGGTTGCAGTGATGGATGTGGAGGGATGTGGCTACATCCATCATAAATACACATGCAGTGGTTTCAAAGAGGATGAGTGTTTTGGTTGAGAGCAACAAAGAACCACTAGTCACATCAATTTCTCTAAAGATTAGTATTGTAACAAATGATGTTGATCAGATTGTTGATAGCTCTTGTGTGAACTTGGTGGATTCTCCGAAGTGTTTGGTTAGTACACGACACTATAACATCATCTTCATAGGGGACTTGTCGAGTGTCATCTAGTTGGGAGTATAGCTCTCATGGAAGAAAATTTGTTACTCTGTCCTATGCAATTAAGTTTGGACACCAGCTTGTTGTGTTATAAAATCAAAGTAATCAGCTAAAGGTTGTTGAAGAAAGGGTTGACTTTGTTGTAATGTCACCGTCATAAAATAAATGTATTTAATTAAGCCTTGTTAATGGGCCGATTGATTTAATATATCTCGGACCCATTTTAATTTTTGTTTCCGTAGTTTGTGTCGTCGTCGGCTATCTCTGTACACCCTCAAAAAGTTTCTTGACGGGTATTTAGATAGTCTTTAGGTGTGCAATTGGGATTATTTTCTCTATACTACGAATTCCTGTTGGGATTTTCTGTTGTTTGCCATTTCGGAAGTGAAAGACCTTCCCTATTTAGCTCTTGTGGTTTCAGTGGGATTCAACCCTCACCCTATTCTGACGCCTATAACACTTTGCTTGGATCTGGCAAATCGGAGCACCATCTTTTGGCAATTATTAATTGAAGGTTATTTCTATTCAGCATCTTCGTTCTTGTTGGCATTATCTGATATATTTGTGATTAATCGTTCAGTATAGGTCTGAATCAATTCTGCCCCATACGCCATCTATGACTCATAACACTCAGGGCACATACCATTTCACCCTCCTGTCTGAGTTTTGTACGGCCTTATATCCATACGACCTCTCCTACTAGACTATACGACCAAGCCTCCTAAGATCGTACGGCCTGCTTTAAGCATAACGTACAACCATCTCACAACCACTGTACGGCTCACCTTGCCTTTCGTACGGCCATATCCCAACCACCGTACTGCTCACCTTGCATGTCGTATGACCATATCCTAACCACCATACTGCTCACCTTGCATGTCGTACGGCCATCAACTGCTCTCTCTCAACCATACAATCTCCTCATACGCCATCGTACGGCCAGCAAAGGACACCGTACAGTCTCCAAGCACTCAACCGTACGGCCACACACAGTCTGGATGCCATTCTGACCTCACTGTACATCACTTTGTTTGTCCATCATGTTAAAGTACTCGTCTATTCGAAGTTGAACGTATTTGGGAACATTACAGTGGTATCAAAGCTTTTGATCCTACCTACCTGTGGAAGTGAATGCAAGTTTATACTCGAAGGAGAAGGTGAAATAAACCTATTGTTAGAATGGCAGATCATTAGGATCCTAAAACAGAACTCATGAATCTTTTAAGAGAGTTGAACAGAAACTAAATGCAAATCAACGAAACCCAAAGGCTTATGTAGGAAACTCTACAAAAATTGGCCGAGGGAAAGACAACAGGAGAACGAAATGGGCATAGCGATGATTTTGTTTTGAGAAGGACAAACTTTCAACCCTCTCGCTCTCGACTCTCAATACCCATCTTACTTCCAAGGACAGAAGCACCACGCCAGGGAAGAGAGTCCACTTTTGAGGAAATGCAAGAAAAACTTCAGGAAGATTGGCAGAACGCGAATATGGAAGATGATATATCATATAGAGACTATGTTGATCTATGAATGAGATATTCTAGCGGGGGAAATCAAAGTTATTTTAATGATGATCTTAGAAGAAAGATCGAAAAGGTAAACTTGTCCCATTTGATGGATTTGGAGTCATTACCGCACAGTCATGGGTTCTAAAGGCAGATACCTATTTCCAACTCAATCCAATGCCTGAAGAGGAAGCAATCAAGTTCGTGGCACTTCATCTGGAAGGAGTGGTGCATGAGTGGTGGCATCATGGATTAGTCACTCTCGGTCACGACCAAGTGACCTCTTATATCGAGTTCATTGAGAGACTCATTGACCGTTTCGATGGGAAGGATCCTAAGCTAAACTTCAAAAATCTAGCTCAACTAAAGCAAACGGGCACGGTAGACAACTACATCACTGAGTTCCAAACGCTGTCAGTACTAGTCACAAACATCTCTGAAAGACACCAAATTGTGTTATTCATGGATGGGTTGAGAGAGCCTTTGAGAGGTTGGATGAAAGGGTTCAATCTGTGTGCACTCAACGAAACTATTAAGAAGGTGCGTGACATGGCCGCACTTCCTTCAAAACTCACGCAGCTACACCAACACCATCCCCACAAGAAGACAAGGACAAGGAGCCAATCCAGAAAAAACCTCAGTTTGATGAAGATTCTCGGCAAGAGCTTCGGAGGAAAAAGCTTTGTTTCACATGCAAGGAACCATGGGGTCCTGGTCATCGCTGCCTTGGGAAGGGAAAGATTTATTACATTGAGGTGATGCCTGATGACAACGAAGAATAAATACCTACAGCGACTGACAAAGAAATTACCCAGCAGGAGAGAATAAATGCCCTAATACAAAAAGGGGGTTCCATTGCTACCCTCACTACAGCGATTGGAAGCGGTATCTTCAGGGTTCGTGGTACACTTCACGAAAAACAAGTCCCAATCATGATTGATAATGGTGCCACACTCAATTTCATCAATTCATCTTTGGTCACTAGCAAAGGTCACTAGCAAAGGCCTGCGCAAAGTTGAGCATTAAGGATTTGAGGTTAAGGTTGCAGGAGGAACCTTGTTACCTTGCACTCATGTGATCCCACGACTACAAATTTCCATGGGAAACTATACCATGGCAAATGATTTCTTTGTCATAGATTTGGTTGATACTGATATCATTTTGGGCATCCAGTGGTTGGAAACTCTTGATCAGTACACCCAAAGTTTCAAAAGGATGGACTTTTCATTCAAGACGGATGGCAAGAAGGTGCTACGAAGAGCAATGTCAAATAAAGGATCGAGGGAAGTCACAATCAAGAAGATGGAGGCAATTTTTAAACAGGAATTGCTCCCAGATTTTGCAAGTAAAAACGAGATAGTCAACACCTCACCACCTTACTTGGATAATTAGCCGGCCCATCTATTGGTCGAGTATTCCAAGAACACTTTTGCATGTGAGTTGATAGATGGCAATGTACGCAATAAAAGATACAAAGTTATTGATGACATCATTTACTTCGACGGGAAGATCTACTTAGTGCCTGACTCGGAACTGAAGGAGCTGATTACGAAAGGTTTCCTAGAACAGGATTTGCATTTTCTTGAGGACAAGCAAATTTTAGGATGGGAGGACTATAATGTCCCCATCATAAAATAAATGTATTTAATTAAGCCTTGTTAATGTGCCGATTGATTTAATATATCTAGAACCCATTTTAATTTTTGTTTCCGTAGTTTGTGTCGCTGTCAGCTATCTTTGTACACCCTCGAAAAGTTTCCCAATGGGTATTTAAGCACGGCTTGTAGGTAGTCTTTAGGTATGCAATTGGGATAATTTTCTCTGTACTGCAGATTCCTGTTTAGATTCTCTGTTGTTCGCCATTTCGAAAGTGAAAGACCTTCCCTATTTGGCTCTTGCAGTTTCGGTGGGATTCAACCCTCACCCTAATCCAACACCTGTAACACTTCACTCGGATCTGGCAAATCGGAGCACCATCTTTTGGCAATTATTGATTGAAGGTTATTTCTATTCAGCATCTTCGTTCTTGTTGGCATTATCTCATATATTTGTGATTAATCATTCAGTATAGGTCTGAATCAATTCTGCCCCATACCCCGTCCGCGACTCATAACACTCAGGGCACATACCATTTCACCCTCCTGTCTGAGCTTTGTACAACCTTGTATCCGTACGACCTCTCCTGCTAGACCGTATGACCAACCCTCCTAAGACCGTACAGCCTGTTTTAAGCATATCGTATGGCCATCTCACAACCACCGTACGCCTCACCTTGCCCTCCGTACGGCCATATCCCAACCACCATACTGCTCACCTTGCATGTCGTACACCATATCCCAACCACCGTATTGCTCACCTTGCATGTCGTACAGCCTTCAACTGCTCTCTCTCAACCGTACAATCTCCTCATATGCCATCATACGGCCAGCAAAGGACACCATACAGTCTCCAGGCACTCAACCGTACAGCCACAAACAGTCTGGATGCCATTCTAACCTCGTCGTACATCACTTTGTTTGTCCATCGCATTACAGTGCTTGTCTATTCAAAGTTGAACATATTTGGGAACATTACATCTGCCTCGTATTGTTTTTACTGCACAGATTCGTTTATTGATGATGCAGGAGCATCCAGAAGTATAAGGGCAATCCTGTGTCACCCAAAAAAATATACTTAGACTTAGTTTCTGTTTCATGTGTTTCTATTTTTGGATACCCATTTGGGTCAAATAAAGGTTCCAACTCTCACAGTTTCACTATCAGTGTTCGTGTAAATCCCGAAAAAATAGGAGTATGTAATTGAGCCATCATTTTGGTGAACTAGGAGGTGTAAATTGGCTAGATGAATGTAATTGTAATTTAGAGCATTCCAGAAAAAGAATCAGGTCAAAAGGCCCCACGGTTTGAAAGTTATTACAATTTTTCGAGTTGTAGAGACCTCCTAAGAATGCTTCAAAGTCAGGTTAGGGGCATTAAATGACCTCGAAAAGGGCCGAAAAATGGGGGACGAGCGAAGCTGGTCCATAGGGCTATAGAGCGCTTCGAGAGCTTTCCGAAAATGTAAACGGTTCGTCAATCGGAGCTACGATTTAAAAGTTATGCCTCCCGGAAGTTCGGTTACCGTTTCTGGATTCTTCTAGATTTACATCGACTTCTAACACAGCTTTTGGAACTTTCTATTTGGTCGGTGGATGCCTACTAGCACTTTCTAGAATGTAATCCTAGTCCTTAACCCTCCGGGGTCTATTTAAAGAGAATTCTGGCATTGTAAAAGGCAGTTCGGAGTGGAGTTTGAGAGGAGGTACTGAAAGGAGAAATTATCTCCACATTTATGCTATTGTAAGCCCTTAGGGCATGTTTTGAAGTTTATTTTCTCTGTACTGAATGTACTAGCTTATTTTTCAGTTAATACAATTTCCCTTTTCTGTTGAGTCCATTCTGTTCTTGGGTTGTGTCCCCATCAATTGAGTACCTGCTTGAGTGTCTAGATTTTCAAGAGGGTCCATTTGGAGCCACAGAGGATACTCTAATTCGAGGTTCATGCAATATTCAGTTTTTTGTGGGAGAGATTGTAGAAACTCTGACTGCAATGCTTCCTTAGAGACTTTATGGTTAGGTCTGTAAACAATGAAACCCCTATCCATTCAATTGTTCACAGTCAGAGATTGGAGCCATCCCTTAATTCCAGGGTTATTAGTAATGAGCCATTGACAGAGGTTGGGGCTTTCTACAGATCATATTAGTAATCAGTGATCATGTCCATCTTGGATCTGCCATTCATATTGTGACAGATCATAGCAACAAAAGATTATATCAGAATATATACTTGTGATAGTGGTGAGTTCTTATGGCAATTACAAATATATTCATACCACTATGATAATGAGAAAATATGACTCATATCTCTGAAATCATAGAGATGGCGACATAAATTCATTCGTAGCTCTGTGATAAAAGAGACTGCAGCACATATTCATATTTATACCTTTGCAGTGACTCACATACATTCATCAGAGGTAGGAAAGGATGTTAGAACCCTTATTCTCCTCAACTCTGTGAAGTCTGATTTTTCCATGAATGAGTTTTTTTTGAGTGGTTTTGTTTTGGTTTTTAAAAATATTTAGTCTTTTGCCAAATAATAACAATATAAAATGCTTATATCAATTAAAACAAGGATTCTGATATTATAGCAGCGACTCACAAATCTGATCTATATATAAATTTCTTGTGCATTGCAATGTTCAGTTGTTCCAATCAGATTCTAGTGACAATAAATAAAACTTCAAAACATAACCATTTTGTCCTCCAATGCTGAAGATGGCTGAAATCCTATGTCTCAATGCACAATTCCCAAGAACAAGAACACCAAATGGCAAAGACAAATAAGCATCAAGTAATGAGGTTGATTTGCTTTTGATATGCTTTTTATACTCTCCCCATTAGGTCAACCTCTTTGTGCTTTTTAATTCCTTTCAAATCCATTTTAGGGTTGCATAATAACTTTTTAATAATTCTCCATTATCCAATATGGGCACCCAAAGTCAAGGTCACAACAAATATTTTTTGATATCATTTTAATGATATATAATATGTTCTCATATTGACTTTATAAATTGCTTTTTGTATTTGGCCCCATAAATCATATTCAATTAATGCACTTTTAAGTCACTGAAATTGAGGGTCATGGCCCCGTTGTGCATAATGTCATAAAGTGAGTTTCTAACCTTATAATTTCCTTTCATGATTTATTATTAATAAAGTCACCTTTATTAAGAATTAAATAAAATAAGTTGCACAAATACCATTCTTTCACTACGTCAACTAAAAAACAGGACGACCACTGCATATACCATGTATCCCAGTGCCTTGCCAAAAGTAGTAACTCTGCAAATATGACTTACTATAAATAGTTAATCCCTGAATATCTGGTCAACCTAATAGTGTCAGGGATCGACACTGCAAACATACCCCATTCAAGTGCCCTGCTATAATCAGTGATCCTGAATTTCCCTAAAATAATCAGTTAATATAATAGTAAGTGTGCCAACCTGAACCAAACGAAGAGCAATACTGAACACTTTTGACCTCCACAATGAGAATAGGCCTCCTGCACTGCCAACTACGACTCTCTAACCATCAGTATTAGCCTACAAGGGCCAATAATAGGTCAATCCAATCATAAACCATATCATCCCAAAAAGAGGACGCGATAGAGGAGCTGCTATATGTATGTGCAATTGTGTACATCAAAGATGCAGCAGTTATAGCAAATCAGAGTCATAATAGTAGTATATGCATTTGGAGGCAACAACCGTCAGCAATACAATGACTGCAATTCACCGTGATGTCATACTTGTGTGGAGCCAAGGCAACATCGGTAGGACAGACAGACTAACATCAGCACATCCAACATTCAAACATCTGCATCTCAAGCATACAAACATCTACATATTGAGCATCCTGCCATCAGCAGATCGGTCATACTGACATTATTTTTCAGTGACTCCCAATGCAGAATAACCGTTCGAAGGCCAAGGTACAAAATTTCTTGAGCCATATCTTGATTGTAGTAAGCAATCAATTGTCTGAACATAATTGAAATCTCAGATTGCTGATCTATCATTGCAGATTTGTCCTATTTTGCTCTCTGTGTACGCTTGAGATATTTCAAAAAGAACTTAACTTTCTAATCTATTTGCCGCTATCAAATATATATTTCTGCTCTTAATTCTGATTCCTCAATTCCGTTCCTACTTTTTGTTTGATCATTCGATGCCTTCCTCAAATGAGACTCCATTATATTTATCTTCCATTTGACACCACCTTACAACATGGCTGTCCTTAGCAAAAGTTATATCTTTTACTAACACTCCTTCAACTTTTGATTAATTTCATTTATATTCCATTTGGAAATCGCTACCCCTAAAGGGTTCTTAGCCAACTCCCTTATTGAATCGCTTCCTCCCTAGACTATTTTAATTCCCTCTGTCTTGGTCGGCCCCCTTCATCCAATCGCTAATATTAAATGTCTTAAACCTAGGTCGGCCATTAACATGGACTTAATTTGGATCGGCACTTCCAGGAAAATACTATTATTTTTCTTTTAATTTGAACGCCTGGGTTTTATTATATATGACAAAGGCATGACAATGTACCAAAAAAAACAATGAAACTAAATGCGCTAGCAAACTAGTTGAAAACATAATTAATAGGAGATGCAGGGTTCCAAAATCTAGGGATGGGAATAGTAATCGAACTATGGGTATACAAGCAAACGAATAAGAAGATGGCTCAATCATTTATGACGAGGACACAACATACGTTCCTGCATTGGAGTTGGATGTGCTAATTGTGGTTGCAAAATTAAGGATAGACTTATTCGTATCATCATTACTGCATGCATTGCCATTGTTAGATCCCTTGCTTAGGCTATTGTGTCACTAAAACTTACACCTACGCTGGGACAAATTTAGCTTCGAGTATCCAGCCCTACATTTCTCATGAAGACTACCCCTATGCAACAAAGCATGCTACGATTCTCTGAGACGCCACTGTTCGTTTAAGGTAACATTTCTACATTTGACATCGAGCAGTGTTAAACTCAATTAACCACCCACAACACCAACAATCTCAACCCATAATTATAAGCTAAAATCCAGAATTGTCTGGGCAAATTATATGCTTATTTGCTCGAAAGTAAACCTTAGAGAAACCATGTCGATTTCTTGATTTCTTTCTATAAAATACAAAAGACGAAGAAGATTTGGCCTCATTTTATATTGGAAGTTGAAAGCACACCTGTGACCTTAGGATGCTTCTGTAGCGCTGCTGCTGTAAAGCTCCGAGACCATAAGGCACGATGTGTATATGGCCTTGCAAGGCGTTTGAAGAAATGAGATGCATATTGGACATGACTTTAAGAGGGCAGGATGGAAATAAACCATAGCGGCTATAAGTAAAGACGTGCCCAGCTGATCTCGTAAGAATATTGCAAACCCGAAACGTACACATTTTCTTACTTTCGGATCGTAATTTAACTCAATGCATTCTTCCTTGTAGAAGTTCTAGTTTTTCGAATAACAGAGCATTCTATGCATCTGTAAGAGTTGGCTGTCCGACGAAAGCTCCTGTGCTGGATTTTCACTTCCCCAAGTACCGCAAAACCTTTGAAAAATGTTGACTACAATTTACTTCGGATCCACGCCGCCCATACTACGAAGTTATCAGACTCTAGCGAAGGCTCGTATGAAAATGGAAGTACGGTGTTTCCAACTAGAGGAAGGTTTATGTGTATATGGTCTTGTCAGGGTTAAATCACAAACATAAATTAATTAAACTAAAAAATCACAACCATAAATTAATTAAACTATAAAATCACAATTAAATTAAGTTCCAAAGTCTGAATAAGTGGTGTTCGGGAAAGGCCCCCTTTTTCCTAGTTTGACCTCAAGGAAATCATTTCATTAGTTATTAGTTACAAGTGTCAAAAGAAATTTTATATATATATATATATATCAATTATGGTTCACTATGTTACTAATAAATAAATTTTTTTTTTTTTTAATATTTCTAATATATAATAGATTGTACCAAAAATATCACATTATTATTATTAAAAAATGAGTTTTATAGTTTACAAATACATACACAATCAAATGTTCCAAACTTGTAATATGTTATATTTATGTACTAAATATAATCTATTCATATACAAACATGCACAGTTATTAGATCATAATATGTTTAGTCTCTTACAAACATGCATAGATATTGGTGTATAATATGTTATAATACAAACTAAAACAAACTTGCAATGCTCTCATTTGCACATTCTCCACAAATCATATGGCATCCTTAAACAATTTCTCCAACTACAACTTGTGCTTGAATAGACAGTGGTTTAAGGCTCACCAATCAACAAACTAGACAATGAAAAATTTAAGTACAAAATTGTATTCATGAAGCCATCGTATGAATTGCAAATAAATGGCAAGCAATTGAAAGTGCAATGTGAAATGCTAGAATCTTTCGCACTCTATTTTCAAATTCAAATTGACCAAACATAAATTGATGCATAAATTCCTAAAAGAGTGAATTTCCTTTCTCATTTGCATTACAATTCATTGCAAATTCGGTATATTTTTGTTGATTATTCTTTGTTCTTCGTGTTGGGTTGATCATTCTCTATTGAATTCAAAGCTCAATCGGAAAAGTCTACCCTTGTTCAAGTTGGTACCATTTAATACCATTTATTTTTAATGTTTTTTTGTCTTTAAGTGTGTGTTCACTATGTGTGTATCTATGTGTTCATTGTATGCATTACTTAGATGCATTCAAATTATGCAATTTTAAGTTAGTTAGTTGGGTGTTCACATGTTAGAGGCATTGAAATTTCATGTTTTCGCCTTACACTATTTTCAGTTATTTAATTCATGTTTTCATACATCAAGATAGTATTTTTAGTGGGATCTTCAAGTTGGTAGCTGATGATACAATTTATTTCATGTTTTTGTTCATATGTATGTACTCATTGTGTGTTCATATGTATGTATTCACTATATGTTCATATGTATGCATTCATTGTATGCATTACTTAGATGCATTCAAATTATACTATTTTTAGTTAGCATGTGAGGTGTTTACAATATGCACTAGTTAGAGACATTCTAATTTCATGTTTTCAGCTTACACTCTTTTTAGTTAGTTATTTCACATTTTCATAAATCAAGCTACATGTTGGTGTTGAGATGTTTATGAGTTGGGTGTGGTTTGATTTTCGTGGGATCTATTATGATCAACACAAGGTGTTCAATGATTTTATTAAAGTTTCTTCATAATGTCAAACTAGGGAATGTAGATAGTTACATTGATTGTATTAATTTCATAAACCAAAGTTACATTGAATGATATAATTGCATGCCTACTTATCCAATACATGTACATAATTGCATTCATTATGCATTCACAAGTTACATTGACTTCATGCATTTTGTTGGGGCCATTAACTGTCCACCTTGGAGCCCTGCAATGGTCATTTTTTTGGGTTGAGGGGTGGTTTATTTGTTCAACATTCCTCTTCCAACAATCCTTCTTGTAAACTCTTCTTGCAACTATTCCTTCTCAACATGTGATGAGGGTTTTGGTCTAGAACTCACATTAAGCACCTCCATCTAATTTATCATTTTATTTTTTTCTTATAACATTGTTCTACTCATTCACATTTGTGGTTTGATGTTAGTTTCAAATATTTATCTATATTGGATTGAGGGTTTGAGTCAATCCATCTATTTTTTTAATCATATTGTGAAATTCTTATATGGAATGTCTTTGCATTTTTTTAGTTTACATTGACTTTATAAATTTCTCTTTACTCGTAGACTCTATGCATTTCCCTATAATGATTAAATGTATGCATTGCTAAGTTTACAATGATTGTATGCATTCTTAAGTTTACATTGACTATATACTTTGTAATTTTATAAGTGGATCCATTGTTATGTTGACTGTAAGTATTTATCTTCGATTATACTATCAAATTATTGCACGGAGCTTCAAAGAAATGGGAGACATTGTCGATAATATGTTGATCATTCTACTAGTTTAATCATGAAATGTTACTGTTTTTCACATTTGATCTTACTTGTGATATATTATTCACAATTTATTTGAGTTTTGACTAGGGATCAAGTACTATTTATTGCCAACGAAATTTGGGGTTTCATTGATCTTAAATCATATTCCAATATGTACGACATATATGAATATACATACATGCATACATGTGCATATTTGTATTCACACATACATGCATAACTTATTTTTTCTACATATATACATACATATATTGGAATTACAATAGGAAAGGTAAACTTTTGAGAGGGGGGGGGGGGGGGGGGGCGTGGGGTGTTGTGAATCAATAGTTTACGCTTGGACCCATAAAATTTTCACCACACATCCATCTCATACATTTAGCAAGTAAATTGAAATATCGTGTAAAGCATGTAAGCAAGTAAACATTCACACATTTAACACCAGATATGATTACCCAAAAACCCTCCAATGAGAAGGTAAAACTGGGGTGGGGATGACACCCACAAATCTTCACTACTACAGTAAAAAGTGTATCCAATGAAGGATGCAATGTTTTGACCATGAGACATGATCTACCCTGTGAATGGTCTGCCTTGTTAAAGGCTTACAAAGACTGTTAGGTCTTACCCTGTTAGAAGTGTGCCTAGTAAATGGACTTTAACTCACAATTAAGTAAGCACCCTGTTAAAGAATTTCAATATAGCATGTTAGGACTACTATGTTAAGAGATTTTGACTGAAATCACCTATTAGAATGTCTCAGCATTGATCCTGCAGTTAGCACTTGATTGCTTGATGACCAATCACCTCTAAACTGATGTATTTTTTATCCTCTTTAATCAAATATCTCTTTGTTGTATCCTTTTCCTTTCCTATGTTCTACTCTAATTGATTCAACAATGAAATCTTACTTCCTTAGCCACCATAAATGCTCTATTTGTGCATGCAAACTTCTCTCTTTGCAACATAGATAGTTTAGGGTTTGTCCTCCATAGAAAGACTTTGGTGACTTAGGGTTAGGTATGAATCCATGGCTATGATTCATCCATTTTTCCACTTAAAGCTTCCCTTTTTCTGATTGGTCGCATGTAATTGCATTGGGAATCCAACTTAAGATTCGTCCTTATCTCCAAAATATTGCAATTCATCTTTAAGTTGGCTCAAAAATAGTTTACATAGTTATTTGTGCCTTACAAACAAATATGTCAAAATTGTGTCACTAGGCATCTGAAGTCTATGATGCTTGGCATATACTAATCTCTATGTTGTGACTTGGCATCTATATTACTCGGCATCTATTATTTACTCAGCTCCTGTATTACTCAGCATACACTATCTACTTGGCACTTGAGTGACTCGGCACATGAGTGGCTCGACACTCATTGTTGACTCAACATGCTCTATAATATATACATGTTGTGCTCGACATGTACTACTTGTTTGGCATGAACTAAGTAAATAACTTAAGTGTGTTGACACTCACTTGTCAAAACTAATTTGAGATCAACAATCTCCCCCTTTGACATGAGTGTCAAGAACACTTGAGTTTGCATTAATATCCTTAATCTCATGAGCATAACATATTTCTAACTTGGCTTATGTACAAAACTTCAATTTTTCAAAACTTTGTAACAACTTAGATACCTCAAAAATCTAATAACTCCCTCTGAGTTGATAGGTTTGTTCTGTATCCAAAATTGTGTACTCTTGTTGAGTAAGTGTGTCTTAATTGATACTCTTTCATCTAATACATCTTGTATTTTGATGCTTGCTTTGTCTTAGCTTAATTTGTCTTGTCTCTGTCCCTTTTTCTTACTCTCCCTCTTGTTTCTTCCAATTCTCATTCTCCTTATATCTCCTCCAAAATTATCTCATTTTGCTCTCCCCCTTTGGCTTATTCTCCCCCTTTATTCTATCTCTCATTTATCTTACTTGATACTCCCCCCCTTTTTGACACTTATGTCAATAGGCTATACACTTATAGTGTGTTTGTCCAGAAAAGATTTATGGACATCTAAGATTATCTGGAGAGCTATATCCTAGTTTTCACATGTGATATCCAAGGACTTGATTTGGATAGCAAGCTTGGTAGCAAGGTGGACTGGGCCATCTAATGTTGAACTATTGGGGTCTTTCTTCATGAGAGTTTTAGCATAACCTAGTTCCTTGTACAAAATTTCCACATGGGGGGTCAAAGTTGTTTGAATGCTAATCAATTTGGCCCTTATGTTGGCCTCATCTGTTGTTAATGTGGCTAATTGACTTTGGGTTTGTAGTAGTGTTCTGAAGTGCTTTTCACTCTGAGCTAGTGTCATTGGTAGTTGTGCACCTGATGAACTTATCTGACTTTCCAAGCTCAAAATGTGACTTCTAGCCTCTTGTGCGAAGAGTGTTGGATTGTACAATTTTGTGTATAATGAGAAGATATTCTCAAGTACCTTCTTCACACCTTCAACCTTAGTTGCCAATGCAACTTGAGTTAGCGCTATGTCACCTAATATCTTTTCATTCACTTTGCTCTGAAATTGTTTTTATGACCATTCTAACAATTTTGCATTTGTATCTAGGTCGACATTATTGACCTTTTCCACTATGTTTGTTAGTTGTTCAATGAATGGCTTGGTCTCATCTAGAGTTGATTGACTGAATGCATCTAAAAAGATGTCTTTAATATCCTACAATTCTTGCTTCTACTGTGCTCCCTTCTAAGTATTTCTTGATGCTTCTTTCTTGCTAAGGCTTGTTGGAGTATGCCCATTTGTTTTATAGTTATTTTATCATAATCATACTTTGGTAGAACAATTTGTTCATCAAGGCTCACATCTCCATATTGGATTACTTCCTCTGCCTTTAATGTACTTGGGCTCGGTACTAAGATTAGCAATGGAGTCGCATCAGTGCTCGACTTTTGAAGAATTTGAGTGGAAGGAGTGCTGGATGCTGGTAAGGTTACCAAGGCTTGTATTGCTGCTTGCTCCTTCATTGTAGGTGTTGGCTCTATCTCTTCAAGGTTGCCCTTGACTTCCACAATGACTTGTGATGCACCTTGATCTTGTGTTGTAGGTACATATAAGTCTATCAAACCTGTTTCTTGTTGTTCTTCAGCAGTGACTTGTGTTTCCACTGTATCTTTTTCAAGTGTATCAACCTTCTCTAATGTAGCTTAAGGTACTTTGTCCAAAGATTGTATGTGAGTGACTTGAGGGGGAATTGTAGGTGGTTCTTGTGTATTCACCTTCTCCCTTGTTGTATTAGTCCCTGTCTTCTGCAATTCTTCCACACTCACCAATATAAGATTATCACAAAGTTTTGCTTGTAGTGTGGATTGATCTAATATCTTTTTGAGATCTTCTTCTGAAAGGGGATTGATATTATAAGTTGTGACATTAGAAACATCCTTAATATTTATTGTTTCAGTATTCTCATTTGTTTCATGTTGGGGGCTAACACTAGGCAATTGTGTCTTGCACAATCTATTCTTCTTGCTGCTCTAGCTCAGCTGTTGTCTTGTCATCTATAGGAATTTCAATTCCTCCCTCAATAGTATCATTATGATCATCTTCTTCACCATCATCCTTTACCTCTATGGGCTCTTCCTCACCTTCCTTCATTGTAGTTAACCCATATATAAGTTTGCACATCTGAGTGGTCTTTTTAACTACATCTTCAATGTTATTTTGCAAAATGCTAAAAGCTATGTATTTAGGTACAAACCTAACTACATATTTCTTCATAGCCTTAGCAATTTAACCCTTACTTAGTTCAAGCATCACTTGTGCAAGAGATGTCTCTCTAATTTGTCTTTTCAAGTTTAGGCAATAGTGCCATTTTTGTTCAACTCTATCATATAAACTCTTAGGCATCGAGTTGGCAATCTCCAGTGGGGTAGTCTTGAATTTTTCCATCATGGCATATATAGCCTCCTCTACTTGATTTTTCTCCACTTTACCAAGATTGTCAAAATACACATGAGAAAATCCTCATAGATCTACACTATTCTTAACATTTTCACAGAGATTTTCAAGATTTGATAGAGGATTGTGACTTACCACTTTGAATTGGTTGTTGTCATATAACTCTATTTTCTCCTCATTAGAATTTTCCTGTGTCACATATTTCCTTCTTAGCCTTTTATACACTTAACCTCCTTGTTCTTTTGGTTTGGTCTTTTCCTTAGCCTTTGGTGTGATTGCACATGTAATAGCTCTTGTAGTAGGTGCAATAGGCTTGGTTTGGCTTGGCTTGGTTTGATAGTTTTCTTAGCCCTTGTCACTGGTTGGGCCTTGGCCTTCCTCTTTTTTTTCAGTGAGTGTAGGTGCTTCCTCGACTTCTTCTTCCTCAACACCTTCAGTAACTTTAGTCTCCTCTTCTCCTTGGTCTTCTCCCATACCTTGTGTAAGTGCAAGTGGTGCTTGTGCTTGAGAATCTTCTTCCTCTTCATCCTAATTGACACCCTCTCTAAATTTTGCTTTCAACTTCTTCACCAATTTATCTTTCTTCTTAATTACAGAAACAATTTTTAGTTCCATTAAGATTTTGGACTTTTCCATCTCATAGTTTCCAAAAGCCTTTGCATTTTTGTCAACCTCTTCTGCCAGTAAAGTTATTATAATAGCAGAAGCTTCATCCACATTGATTAAATATCCTAAGGGTCTCAACCATCTCACCCTTGGTGTAGCAGCTTGTACATATGTATAATTAGCATCTACTAGAAAACAAACATCATCATAATGCTTTTCTACTAGAGATATTGGTATTCTCATTCTCTTCTTCATTGATTGTTTGAAGTCCTCAAAATAGTTTATCATCACAAGTTCAAAATTCTCTCCTAATTGCTCAATGTATTTACCAATCTGTACTACCATTGATCTATTTGTTTTCCATTTAATTGTTCCAAAAGTAGGAAAAGTGTTTTGCACATAAAAGAATATGCATATCAATATAGAACCAAATTTACATTGTGCACTCTTTGTTTTTCTGATTGCTCCAAGATTCTCAACTAGTTGTTGTAGTTGTAGCTCTATTAGATCATATGTATGATCTTTCTTGACAGTTTAATATCCCACATCTACTGCTATACAGGGCACACTATTTAATCTACTAGATTGGTAAAACTTGTGTGAAATGACCCTGACAATAAACTCTATCAATGGATCAGTAATTGTATCAATAGTCATGTCTCTCTTGTTCCATACAGCTCTAGTGTTCTTCTCAATTACTTCTTTTGAATCACTTCTCAGTGTCTTAGGTTGATCTAGGGTTGGATAACTAGTAACTTTATGAATTATCCTCTTGGTCATTTTGATAGGTCCATTAACCAACCATAATGAACTATCATGAAGTCTTCTAAGGACTATCCTAATTCATTCAATTTTGAACACATTTGGAAAATCTAGCGCTCATGTTAACCCTTTCTTCTTGACAATTTTGAATTCTTCTTTGAAAACACTATTATCATAGAGTCTGTTGTATGCTTCCCTGATCTCCATATCACCAATGCTACCAATTTTGTAGTATAGCATTTTCTAACATATTATATCATTAAAACATTTGATGGTATCATGGATAATGCACCAAAAGGGTCTTTCTTGTAAGTGATGTTAGGAATAGCCTTGAAAATGGGTTGCTTAAACTTTATTACTAAATAGCTGAACATTTAAAACCTCCTTACCCTCTACATTCTTTAAACTAGATGCCATTTCGTGAAACTAGGGTTTATGAAAATATAAATTGCAAAGCTTGGCTCTTGATAAATACCTTTATAAGATCTGACAAAATGATGTAGAATCACTACTTAGATCTTCTGCAACTATTTTGGCTGAGTTTTCTGATCGCCTCTTTCTCTCTTTGCTTTTTCTCAATTTCGAAATGATGAAAAATGAGTCAAAATTTGATCAAATACCCTTTGATTACCTTGCAATAAATGTTGAGTGCTTACACAACTGTAAGCTCAACATAAATTAATTTTAGGCTTACTCGACATCCATTAACATTTTATTTGCTAGCTAACCATTATGAACTTGGCATCAACTAGAACTTTACTCGGCAAAGACATGAAAAACTTAAAGAATTTTCTTGAACATCTTGTACCTTTTTTCATGCTTATATGATCGTTTCAGTACTAAATTCCTTGAGAACTGATGTATAATATAACCTTTAAATATCAGTCACACATACCTCTTTATTGCTTAGTTTGATGAGGTGTGATCACTTGACCCATTGGGTGAAGTGATCTCTTCTCAATTTGATGTGTTACAATCATCCTCTTTCTTCCATGTCTTGTTCATCTCATCTCTGAAATTTTCAACATCTACCTTGCCTTTGTCTTTATCAAACTCACAGCTTGGTGTCTTTGACCTTGTTGGCCAATATCAACTGATGTGACCAGTCTTCAAGTAGCTAAAACATGTGGTTTGACTTAACCACCTTTTGTAGTCACCTTTGAAGTGTGTCCTAATACAATTCTCATGAACATGTTCATATTCTTGACAATAATGATAGCTAAATCTTGTATTATAATCCCAGTTATAAGAGTTACCATTGTTCCTTACCTTTGTTTGCATGTTTGATGACCACATGGGTTTGGATCTATATTCAAAAGCTCTACGTTCATACTTCTAACAGCTATAGCAATATCCCTCAAATCTTTGTGTATGCATGGT